>CM010315.2:2185594-2600594 GCA_001923025.3 Taenia multiceps | reverse complement strand
TTCATTCATTAATGGATTGAGCTCGCTTTAGCGCAGATTAGTTGGTGAGATAGAAGTAACTGAGCTTTGCATTCATTCTTTCATTCATGGAATGAGCTCGCTTTAGCGCAGACTAGTTGGTGAGGGAGAAGAAATTGAGCTTTGCATTCATTCATTCAATCATTCATTCTTTCATTCATTCATTCATTTATTCATGGCGTGAGCTCGCTTTAGCGCAGATTATTTGGTGAAAGAGAAGAAATTGAGCTTTGCATTCATTCATTTATTTATTCATTCATTCATGGTGTTAGCTCGCTTTAGCGCAGACTAGTTGTTGAGGGAGAAGAAATTGAGCTTCGCATTCATTCATTCATTCATTCATTCCTTCATGCAGTGAGCTCGCTTTATTGCAGATTAGTTGGTGAGAGAGAAGAAATTGAGCTTTGAATTCATTCATTCATTCATTTATTCATGGAGTGAGCTCGCTTTAGCGCAGACTATTTGGTGAGGGAGAAGAAATTTAGCTTTGCATTCATTCATTCATTAATGGATTGAGCACGCTTCAGCGCAGATTAGTTGGTGAGATAGAAGTAACTGAGCTTTGCATTCATTCTTTCATTCATGGAATGAGCTCGCTTTAGCGCAGACTAGTTGGTGAGGGAGAAGAAATTGAGCTTTGCATTCATTCATTCAATCATTCATTCATTCATTCAATCATTCATTCTTTCATTCATTCATTCATTTATTCATGGCGTGAGCTCGCTTTAGCGCAGATTATTTGGTGAAAGAGAAGAAATTGAGCTTTGCATTCATTCATTCATTTATTCTTGGAGTGAGCTCGTTTTGGGCAGACTAATTTTTGAGATAGAAGAAATTTAGCTTTGCATTAATTCATTCATTCATTCTTTCATGGAGTGAGCTCGCTTTAGCGCAGATTTGTTGGTGAGTGAGAAGAAATTGAGCTTCGCATTCATTCATTCATTCATTCATTCATTCATTCATTCATTCATTCATTCATTCATTCATTCATTCATTCATTCATTCATTCATTCATTCATTCATTCATTTATTCATTCATTCATTCATTCATACATTCATTCATTCATTCATTCATTCATGGAGTGAGCTCGCTTTAGCTCAGATTAGGTGGTTAGAGTGTAGTAAATGAGCTCTTCATTCATTCATTCATTCATTCATGGAGTGAGAACGCTTTAGCACAGTCTAGTTGGTGTGGGAAAAGTAATTGAGCTTTGCATTCATTCATTCATTCATTCATGTAGTAAGCCCGCATTAGCCCGGATTGGCTGGTGAGAGAGAAGAAATTAAGCTTTGCATTCATTTATTCATTCATTCATTTATTCATGGAGTGAGCTCGCTTTATTGCAGATTAGTTGGTGAGAGAGAAGAAATTGAGCTTTGAATTCATTCATTCATTCATTTATTCATGGAGTAAGCTCGCTTTAGCGCAGACTATTTGGTGAGGGAGAAGAAATTTAGCTTTGCATTCATTCATTCATTAATGGATTGAGCTCGCTTTAGCGCAGATTAGTTGGTGAGATAGAAGTAACTGAGCTTTGCATTCATTCTTTCATTCATGGAATGAGCTCGCTTTAGCGCAGACTAGTTGGTGAGGGAGAAGAAATTGAGCTTTGCATTCATTCATTCAATCATTCATTCTTTCATTCATTCATTCATTTATTCATGGCGTGAGCTCGCTTTAGCGCAGATTATTTGGTGAAAGAGAAGAAATTGAGCTTTGCATTCATTCATTTATTTATTCATTCATTCATGGTGTTAGCTCGCTTTAGCGCAGATTAGTTGGTGAGAGAGAAGAAATTGAGCTTTGCATTCATTCATTCATTTATTCTTGGAGTGAGCTCGTTTTGGGCAGACTAATTTTTGAGATAGAAGAAATTTAGCTTTGCATTCATTCATTCATTCATTCATTCATGGAGTGAGCTCGCTTTAGCTCAGATTAGGTGGTTAGAGTGTAGTAAATGAGCTCTTCATTCATTCATTCATTCATTCATGGAGTGAGAACGCTTTAGCACAGTCTAGTTGGTGAGGGAAAAGTAATTGAGCTTTGCATTCATTCTTTCATTCATTCATGTAGTAAGCCCGCATTAGCCCGGATTGGCTGGTGAGAGAGAAGAAATTAAGCTTTGCATTCATTTATTCATTCATTCATTTATTCATGGAGTGAGCTCGCTTTAGCGCAGATTAGTTGGTGGGAGAGAAGAAATTGAGCTTTTCATTCATTCATTCATTCATTCATTCATTCATACATGGAGTGAGTTCGCTTTGGCGCAGATTATTTGGTTAGAGAGGGGAGAAATTGAGCTTCGCATTCATTCTTTCATTCATTCATTCATTCATTCATTCATTCTTTCATTCATGCATTCATTCATTCATTCATTCATGGAGTGAGTTCGCTTTTGCGCAGTTTAGTTGGTGAGAGAGAAGAAACTGTGCTTTGCATTCATTCAATCATTCATTCATTCATTCATGGAGTGAGTTCGCTTTAGCGTAGATTAGTTGGTGAGAGAGAAGAAATTGAGCTTTGCATTCATTCATTCATTCATTCATTCATTCATTCGTTCATTCATTCATTCATTCATTCATGGAGTGAGTTCCCTTTGCGCAGATTAGTTGATGAGAGAGAGAAGAAATTGAGCTTTGCATTCATTCATTCATTCATTCATTCATTCATTCATTCATTCATTCATTCATTCATTCATTCATTCATTCATACATGGAGTGAGGTCGCTTTAGCGCAAACTAGTTGGTGAGAGAGAAGCAATTGATCTTTGCATTCATTCATTCATTCATTCATTCATGGAGTGAGCACGCTTTAGCACACTATAGTTGGTTAGAGAAAAGAAATTGAGCTTTGCATTCATTCATTCATTCATTCATGGAGTAAGCCCGCATTAGCCCAGATTGGCTGGTGAGAGAGAATAAATTGAGCTTTGCATTCATTAATTCATTCTTTCATTAATTCATTAATTCATTCATTCATTCATTCGTTCATTCATTCATTCATTCATTCATGGAGTGAGTTCGCTTTGGCGCAGATTATTTGGTTAGAGGGGGAAGAAATTGAGCTTCGCATTCATTCATTCATTCATTCATTCATTCATTCATTCATTCATTCATTCATTCATGCAGTGTGCTCGCTTTATCGCAGATTAGTTGGTGAGAGAGAAGAAATTGAGCTTTGCATTCATTCATTCATTCATTCATTCATTCATTCATTCATTCATTCATTCATTCGTTCATTCATTCATTCATTCATTCATTCATGGAGTGAGTTCGCTTTTGCGCAGATTAGTTGGTGAGAGAGAAGAAATTGAGCTTTGCATTCATTCATTCATTCATTCATTCATTCATTCATTCATTCATTCATTCATGGAGTAAGCTCGCTTTAGCGCAGATTATTTGGTTAGAGAGAAGTAATGGAGCTTTGCATTCATTCATTCCTTCATTCATTCATGCAGTGAGCTCGCTTTAGCGCAGAGTAGTTGGTAAGAGAGAAGAAATTGAGCTTTGCATTCCTTCTTTCATTCATTCATTCTTAAGGTGAGCTCGCTTTGGCGTAGATTACTTGGCGAGAGAGAAGAAATTGAGCTTTGCATTCATTCATTCATTCCTTCATTCATTCATTTATGCAGTGATTTGGATTTATCGCAGATTTGATGGTGAGAGAGAAGAAATTGAGCTTGGCATTCCTTCATTCATTTATACATTTATGGAGATAGTTCGCTTTAGCGCAGAATAGTTGTGGAGAGAGAAGAAATTGAGCTTTGCATTCATTCATTCATTCATTTCTTCATTCATTCATTAATTCATGGAGTTTGTTCGCTTTAGCGCAGAGTAGTTGGTGAGAGAGAAGAAATTTAGCTTTGCATTCATTTATTCATTCATTCATTCATGGAGTTAGCGCGCTTTAGAGCAGATTAGTTGGTGAGAGAGAAGAAATTGAGCTTTGCATTCATTCATTCATTCATTCAATCAATCATTCATTCATTCATTCATTCATTCCTTCATGCAGTGAGCTCGCTTTATTGCAGATTAGTTGGTGAGAGAGAAGATATTGAGCTTTGAATTCATTCATTCATTCATTTATTCATGGAGTGAGCTCGCTTTAGCGCAGACTATTTGGTGAGGGAGAAGAAATTTAGCTTTGCATTCATTCATTCATTAATGGATTGAGCTCGCTTCAGCGCAGATTAGTTGGTGAGAGAGAAGTAACTGAGCTTTGCATTCATTCTTTCATTCATTCATTCATTCATTCATGGAATGAGCTCGCTTTAGCGCAGACTAGTTGTTGAGGGAGAAGAAATTGAGCTTCGCATTCATTCATTCATTCATTCATTCCTTCATGCAGTGAGCTCGCTTTATTGCAGATTAGTTGGTGAGAGAGAAGAAATTGAGCTTTGAATTCATTCATTCATTCATTTATTCATGGAGTGAGCTCGCTTTAGCGCAGACTATTTGGTGAGGGAGAAGAAATTTAGCTTTGCATTCATTCATTCATTAATGGATTGAGCACGCTTCAGCGCAGATTAGTTGGTGAGAGAGAAGTAACTGAGCTTTGCATTCATGCATTCATTCATTCATTCATTCATTCATTCATTCATGGAGTGAGCTCGCTTTAGCGCAGATTATTTGGTGAGAGAGAAGAATTTGAGAATTGCATTCATTCATTCATTCCTTCATTCATTCATTCATTCATTCATTCATTCATTCATTCGTTCATTTATTCATGGCGTGAGCTCGCTTTAGCGCAGATTATTTGGTAAAAGAGAAGAAATTGAGCTTTGCATTCATTCATTTATTTATTCATTCATTCATGGAGTTAGCTCGCTTTAGCGCAGATTAGTTGGTGAGAGAGAAGAAATTGAGCTTTTCATTCATTCATTCATTCATTCATTCATTCATTCATTCATTCATTCATTCATTCATTCATTCATTCATACATGGAGTGAGTTCGCTTTGGCGCAGATTATTTGGTTAGAGAGGGGAGAAATTGAGCTTCGCATTCATTCATTCATTCATTCATTCATTCATTCATTCATTCATTCATTCATTCATTCATTCATTCATTCATTCATTCATTCATTCATTCATTCATTCATTTATTCATTCATTCATTCATTCATTCATTCATTCATTCTTTCATTCATGCATTCATTCATTCATTCATTCATGGAGTGAGTTCGCTTTTGCGCAGTTTAGTTGGTGAGAGAGAAGAAACTGTGCTTTGCATTCATTCAATCATTCATTCATTCATTCATGGAGTGAGTTCGCTTTAGCGTAGATTAGTTGGTGAGAGAGAAGAAATTGAGCTTTGCATTCATTCATTCATTCATTCATTCATTCGTTCATTCATTCATTCATTCATTCATGGAGTGAGTTCCCTTTGCGCAGATTAGTTGATGAGAGAGAGAAGAAATTGAGCTTTGCATTCATTCATTCATTCATTCATTCATTCATTCATTCATTCATTCATTCATTCATACATGGAGTGAGCACGCTTTAGCACACTATAGTTGGTTAGAGAAAAGAAATTGAGCTTTGCATTCATTCATTCATTCATTCATGGAGTAAGAACGCATTAGCCCAGATTGGCTGGTGAGAGAGAATAAATTGAGCTTTGCATTCATTAATTCATTCTTTCATTAATTCATTAATTCATTAATTCATTCATTCGTTCATTCATTCATTCATTCATTCATGGAGTGAGTTCGCTTTGGCGCAGATTATTTGGTTAGAGGGGGAAGAAATTGAGCTTTGCATTCATTCATTCATTCATTCATGGAGTAAGCCCGCATTAGCCCAGATTGGCTGGTGAGAGAGAATAAATTGAGCTTTGCATTCATTAATTCATTCTTTCATTAATTCATTAATTCATTCATTCATTCATTCGTTCATTCATTCATTCATTCATTCATGGAGTGAGTTCGCTTTGGCGCAGATTATTTGGTTAGAGGGGGAAGAAATTGAGCTTTGCATTCATTCATTCATTCATTCATGGAGTAAGCCCGCATTAGCCCAGATTGGCTGGTGAGAGAGAATAAATTGAGCTTTGCATTCATTAATTCATTCTTTCATTAATTCATTAATTCATTCATTCATTCATTCGTTCATTCATTCATTCATTCATTCATGGAGTGAGTTCGCTTTGGCGCAGATTATTTGGTTAGAGGGGGAAGAAATTGAGCTTCGCATTCATTCATTCATTCATTCATTCATTCATTCATTCATTCATTCATTCATGCAGTGTGCTCGCTTTATCGCAGATTAGTTGGTGAGAGAGAAGAAATTGAGCTTTGCATTCATTCATTCATTCATTCATTCATTCATTCATTCATTCATTCATTCGTTCATTCATTCATTCATTCATTCATTCATGGAGTGAGTTCGCTTTTGCGCAGATTAGTTGGTGAGAGAGAAGAAATTGAGCTTTGCATTTTATTCATTCATTCATTCATTCATTCATTCATGGAGTAAGCTCGCTTTAGCGCAGATTATTTGGTTAGAGAGAAGTAATGGAGCTTTGCATTCATTCATTCCTTCATTCATTCATGCAGTGAGCTCGCTTTAGCGCAGAGTAGTTGGTAAGAGAGAAGAAATTGAGCTTTGCATTCCTTCTTTCATTCATTCATTCTTAAGGTGAGCTCGCTTTGGCGTAGATTACTTGGCGAGAGAGAAGAAATTGAGCTTTGCATTCATTCATTCATTCCTTCATTCATTCATTTATGCAGTGATTTGGATTTATCGCAGATTTGATGGTGAGAGAGAAGAAATTGAGCTTGGCATTCCTTCATTCATTTATACATTTATGGAGATAGTTCGCTTTAGCGCAGAATAGTTGTGGAGAGAGAAGAAATTGAGCTTTGCATTCATTCATTCATTCATTTCTTCATTCATTCATTAATTCATGGAGTTTGTTCGCTTTAGCGCAGAGTAGTTGGTGAGAGAGAAGAAATTTAGCTTTGCATTCATTTATTCATTCATTCATTCATGGAGTTAGCGCGCTTTAGAGCAGATTAGTTGGTGAGAGAGAAGAAATTGAGCTTTGCATTCATTCATTCATTCATTCAATCAATCATTCATTCATTCATTCATTCATTCATTCATTCATGCAGTGAGCTCGCTTTATTGCAGATTAGTTGGTGAGAGAGAAGATATTGAGCTTTGAATTCATTCATTCATTCATTTATTCATGGAGTGAGCTCGCTTTAGCGCAGACTATTTGGTGAGGGAGAAGAAATTTAGCTTTGCATTCATTCATTCATTAATGGATTGAGCTCGCTTCAGCGCAGATTAGTTGGTGAGAGAGAAGTAACTGAGCTTTGCATTCATTCTTTCATTCATTCATTCATTCATTCATGGAATGAGCTCGCTTTAGCGCAGACTAGTTGTTGAGGGAGAAGAAATTGAGCTTCGCATTCATTCATTCATTCATTCATTCCTTCATGCAGTGAGCTCGCTTTATTGCAGATTAGTTGGTGAGAGAGAAGAAATTGAGCTTTGAATTCATTCATTCATTCATTTATTCATGGAGTGAGCTCGCTTTAGCGCAGACTATTTGGTGAGGGAGAAGAAATTTAGCTTTGCATTCATTCATTCATTAATGGATTGAGCACGCTTCAGCGCAGATTAGTTGGTGAGAGAGAAGTAACTGAGCTTTGCATTCATGCATTCATTCATTCATTCATTCATTCATTCATTCATTCATTCATTCATTCATTCATTCATTCATTCATTCATTCATGGAGTGAGCTCGCTTTAGCGCAGATTATTTGGTGAGAGAGAAGAATTTGAGAATTGCATTCATTCATTCATTCCTTCATTCATTCATTCATTCATTCATTCATTCATTCGTTCATTTATTCATGGCGTGAGCTCGCTTTAGCGCAGATTATTTGGTAAAAGAGAAGAAATTGAGCTTTGCATTCATTCATTTATTTATTCATTCATTCATGGAGTTAGCTCGCTTTAGCGCAGATTAGTTGGTGAGAGAGAAGAAATTGAGCTTTTCATTCATTCATTCATTCATTCATTCATTCATTCATTCATTCATTCATTCATTCATTCATTCATACATGGAGTGAGTTCGCTTTGGCGCAGATTATTTGGTTAGAGAGGGGAGAAATTGAGCTTCGCATTCATTCATTCATTCATTCATTCATTCATTCATTCATTCATTCATTCATTCATTCATTCATTCATTCATTCATTCATTCATTCATTCATTCATTCATTCTTTCATTCATGCATTCATTCATTCATTCATTCATGGAGTGAGTTCGCTTTTGCGCAGTTTAGTTGGTGAGAGAGAAGAAAATGTGCTTTGCATTCATTCAATCATTCATTCATTCATTCATGGAGTGAGTTCGCTTTAGCGTAGATTAGTTGGTGAGAGAGAAGAAATTGAGCTTTGCATTCATTCATTCATTCATTCATTCATTCATGGAGTGCGCTCGCTTTAACGCAGATTAGTTGGTGAGAGAGAAGAAATTGGGCTTTGCATTCATTCATCCATTCATTCATTCATTCATTCATTCATTCATTCATTCATGGAGTGCGCTCGCTTTAGGGCAGATTATTTGGTGAGAGATAAGAAATTGGGCTTTGCATTCATTCATTCATTCATTCATTCATTCATTCATTCATTCATTCATTCATTCATTCATTCATTCATTCATTCATTCATTCATTCATTCATTCATTCATTCATTCATTCATTCATTCATTCCTTCATGCAGTGAGCTCGCTTTATTGCAGATTAGTTGGTGAGAGAGAAGAAATTGAGCTTTGAATTCATTCATTCATTCATTTATTCATGGAGTAAGCTCGCTTTAGCGCAGACTATTTGGTGAGGGAGAAGAAATTTAGCTTTGCATTCATTCATTCATTAATGGATTGAGCTCGCTTTAGCGCAGATTAGTTGGTGAGATAGAAGTAACTGAGCTTTGCATTCATTCTTTCATTCATGGAATGAGCTCGCTTTAGCGCAGACTAGTTGGTGAGGGAGAAGAAATTGAGCTTTGCATTCATTCATTCAATCATTCATTCATTCAATCAATCATTCATTCTTTCATTCATTCATTCATTTATTCATGGCGTGAGCTCGCTTTAGCGCAGATTATTTGGTGAAAGAGAAGAAATTGAGCTTTGCATTCATTCATTTATTTATTCATTCATTCATGGTGTTAGCTCGCTTTAGCGCAGATTAGTTGGTGAGAGAGAAGAAATTGAGCTTTGCATTCATTCATTCATTTATTCTTGGAGTGAGCTCGTTTTGGGCAGACTAATTTTTGAGATAGAAGAAATTTAGCTTTGCATTAATTCATTCATTCATTCTTTCATGGAGTGAGCTCGCTTTAGCGCAGATTTGTTGGTGAGTGAGAAGAAATTGAGCTTCGCATTCATTCATTCATTCATTCATTCATTCATTCATTCATTCATTCATTCATTCATTCATTCATTCATTCATTCATTCATTCATTCATTTATTCATTCATTCATTCATTCATACATTCATTCATTCATTCATTCATTCATGGAGTGAGCTCGCTTTAGCTCAGATTAGGTGGTTAGAGTGTAGTAAATGAGCTCTTCATTCATTCATTCATTCATTCATGGAGTGAGAACGCTTTAGCACAGTCTAGTTGGTGTGGGAAAAGTAATTGAGCTTTGCATTCATTCATTCATTCATTCATGTAGTAAGCCCGCATTAGCCCGAATTGGCTGGTGAGAGAGAAGAAATTAAGCTTTGCATTCATTTATTCATTCATTCATTTATTCATGGAGTGAGCTCGCTTTAGCGCAGATTAGTTGGTGAGAGAGAAGAAATTGAGCTTTTCATTCATTCATTCATTCATTCATTCATACATGGAGTGAGTTCGCTTTGGCGCAGATTATTTGGTTAGAGAGGGGAGAAATTGAGCTTCGCATTCATTCTTTCATTCATTCATTCATTCATTCATTCTTTCATTCATGCATTCATTCATTCATTCATTCATGGAGTGAGTTCGCTTTTGCGCAGTTTAGTTGGTGAGAGAGAAGAAACTGTGCTTTGCATTCATTCAATCATTCATTCATTCATTCATGGAGTGAGTTCGCTTTAGCGTAGATTAGTTGGTGAGAGAGAAGAAATTGAGCTTTGCATTCTTTTATTCATTCATTCATTCATTCATTCATTCGTTCATTCATTCATTCATTCATTCATGGAGTGAGTTCCCTTTGCGCAGATTAGTTGATGAGAGAGAGAAGAAATTGAGCTTTGCATTCCTTCATTCATTCATTCATTCATTCATTCATACATGGAGTGAGGTCGCTTTAGCGCAAACTAGTTGGTGAGAGAGAAGCAATTGATCTTTGCATTCATTCATTCATTCATTCATTCATGGAGTAAGCCCGCATTAGCACAGATTGGCTGGTGAGAGAGAATAAATTGAGCTTTGCATTCATTAATTCATTCTTTCATTAATTCATTAATTCATTCATTCATTCATTCATTTATTCATAGAGTGAGCTCGCTTTAGCGCAGATTAGTTGGTGAGAGAGAAGAAATTGAGCTTTGCATTCATTCATTCATTCATTCATTCATTCATTTATTCGTTCATTCATTCATTCATTCATTCATGGAGTGAGTTCGCTTTGGCGCAGATTATTTGGTTAGAGAGGGAAGAAATTGAGCTTTGCATTCATTCATTCATTCATTCATGGAGTAAGCCCGCATTAGCCCAGATTGGCTGGTGAGAGAGAATAAATTGAGCTTTGCATTCATTAATTCATTCTTTCATTAATTCATTAATTCATTCATTCATTCATTCATTTATTCATAGAGTGAGCTCGCTTTAGCGCAGATTAGTTGGTGAGAGAGAAGAAATTGAGCTTTGCATTCATGCATTCATTCATTCATGGAGTAAGCCCGCATTAGCCCAGATTGGCTGGTGAGAGAGAATAAATTGAGCTTTGCATTCATTAATTCATTCTTTCATTAATTCATTAATTCATTCATTCATTCATTCATTTATTCATAGAGTGAGCTCGCTTTAGCGCAGATTAGTTGGTGAGAGAGAAGAAATTGAGCTTTGCATTCATTCATTCATTCATTCATTCATTCATTTATTCGTTCATTCATTCATTCATTCATTCATGGAGTGAGTTCGCTTTGGCGCAGATTATTTGGTTAGAGGGGGAAGAAATTGAGCTTTGCATTCATTCATTCATTCATTCATTCATTCATTCATTCATTCATGCAGTGTGCTCGCTTTATCGCAGATTAGTTGGTGAGAGAGAAGAAATTGAGCTTTGCATTCATTCATTCATTCATTCATTCATTCATTCATTCGTTCATTCATTCATTCATTCATTCATTCATGGAGTGAGTTCGCTTTTGCGCAGATTAGTTGGTGAGAGAGAAGAAATTGAGCTTTGCATTCATTCATTCATTCATTCATTCATTCATGGAGTAAGCTCGCTTTAGCGCAGATTATTTGGTTAGAGAGAAGTAATGGAGCTTTGCATTCATTCATTCCTTCATTCATTCATGCAGTGAGCTCGCTTTAGCGCAGAGTAGTTGGTAAGAGAGAAGAAAGTGAGCTTTGCATTCCTTCTTTCATTCATTCATTCTTAAGGTGAGCTCGCTTTGGCGTAGATTACTTGGCGAGAGAGAAGAAATTGAGCTTTGCATTCATTCATTCATTCCTTCATTCATTCATTTATGCAGTGATTTGGATTTATCGCAGATTTGATGGTGAGAGAGAAGAAATTGAGCTTGGCATTCCTTCATTCATTTATACATTTATGGAGATAGTTCGCTTTAGCGCAGAATAGTTGTGGAGAGAGAAGAAATTGAGCTTTGCATTCATTCATTCATTCATTTCTTCATTCATTCATTAATTCATGGAGTTTGTTCGCTTTAGCGCAGAGTAGTTGGTGAGAGAGAAGAAATTTAGCTTTGCATTCATTTATTCATTCATTCATTCATGGAGTTAGCGCGCTTTAGAGCAGATTAGTTGGTGAGAGAGAAGAAAATGAGCTTTGCATTCGTTCATTCATTCATTCATTCAATCATTCATTCAATAATTCATTCATTCATTCATTCATTCCTTCATTCATTCATTCATTCATTCATTCATTCATGGAGTGAGTTCGCTTTTGCGCAGTTTAGTTGGTGAGAGAGAAGAAACTGTGCTTTGCATTCGTTCATTCATTCATTCATGGAGTAAGCTCGCTTTAGCGCAGATTAGTTGGTGAGAGAGAAGAAAATGAGCTTTGCATTCGTTCATTCATTCATTCATTCATTAATTCATTCATTCATTCATTCATTAGTTCATTCATTCATTCATTCATTCATTCATGGAGTGAGTTCGCTTTTGCGCAGTTTAGTTGGTGAGAGAGAAGAAACTGTGCTTTGCATTCATTGAATCATTCATTCATTCATTCATGGAGTGAGTTCGCTTTTGCGCAGATTAGTTGGTGAGAGAGAAGTAACTGTGCTTTGCATTCATTCATTCATTCATTCATTTATGGAGTGAGCTCGCTTTAGCGCAAACTAGTTGGTGAG
This sequence comes from Taenia multiceps, assembly GCA_001923025.3. NCBI lineage: Eukaryota > Metazoa > Platyhelminthes > Cestoda > Cyclophyllidea > Taeniidae > Taenia > Taenia multiceps. Next base: position 2,588,029 of record CM010315.2, on the reverse strand, counting down.
AGAGAAGCAATTGATCTTTGCATTAATTCATTAATTCATTCATTCATTCATGGAGTGAGCTCGCTGTTTCGCAGATTAGTTGTTGAGAGAGAAGTAATTGAGCGTTGCATTCTTTCATTCATTCATTCATTCATTGATGGAGTGAGTTCGCTTTAGCGTAGATTAGTTGGTGAGAGAGAAGAAAATGAGGTTTGCATTCATTTATTCATTCATTCATGGAGTGAGCTCGCTTTAGCGCAGATTAGTTGGTGAGAGAGAAGAAATTGGGCTTTGCATTCATTCATTCATTCATTCATTCATGGAGTGAGCTCGCTTTAGCGCAGATTAGTTTATGAGAGATAACAAAATTTAGCTTTGCATTCATTCATTCATTCATTCATTCATTCATGGAGTGCCCTCGCTTTAACGCAGATTAGTTGGTGGGAGAGAAGCAATTAAGCTTTGCATTCATTCATTCATTCATTCATTCATACATACATGGAGAGCGCTCGCTTTAGCGCAGATTAGTTGGTGAGAGAGAAAAAATTGAGCTTTGCATTCATTCATTTATTCATTCATTCATTCATTCATTCATTCATTTATTCATTCTTTCATTCATTCATTCATCGAGTGAGCTCGCTTTAGCGCAGATTATTTGGTGAGAGGGAAAAAATTAAGCTTTGCATTCATTCATTCATTCATTCTTGGAGTGTGCTCGCTTTAGCGCAGATTATTTGGTTAGAGAGAAGTAATGGAGCTTTACATTCATTCATTCATTCATTTATTCATTCATTCATTCATTCATTCTTGGAGTGTGCTCGCTTTAGCGCAGATTAGTTGGTGAGAGAGAAGAAATTGAGCTTTGCATTCCTTCTTTCATTCATACATTCTTAAGGTGAGCTCGCTTTAACGCAGATTAGTTGGTGAAAGAGAAGAAATTGAGCTATGCATACATTCATTTATTCATTCATTCCTTCATGGAGTGAGCTCGCTTTAGCGCAGACTATTTGGTGAGAGAGAAGAAATTGAGCTTTGCATTCATTCATTCATTCCTTCATTCATTCATTCTTTTATGCAGTGATTTCGCTTTATCGCAGATTAGTTCGTGAGAGAGAAGAAATTGAGCTTTGCATTCCTTCAATCATTTATACATTCATGGAGTTAGTTCGCTTTAGCGCAGATTAGTTGGGGAGAAAGAAGAAATTGAGCTTTGCATTCATTCATTCTTTCATTATTTCATTCTTGGAGTTAGCTCGCTTTATTGCAGACTATTTGGTGAGAGAGAAGAAATTGTGCTTTGCATTCATTCATTCCTTCATTCATTCATGCAGGGAGCTCGCTTTAGCGCAGATTAGTTGGTGAGGGAGAAGAAATTGTGCTTTGCATTCATTCATTCCTTCATTCATTCATGCAGGGAGCTCGCTTTAGCGCAGATTAGTTGGTGAGGGAGAAGTAATTGGGCTTTGCATTCATTCATTTATTCCTTCATTCATTCATTCATTTATGCATTGATTTTGCTTTATCGCAGATTAGTTGTTGAGAGAGAAGAAATTGAGCTTTGCATTCCTTCATTAATTTATACATTCATGGAGTTAGTTCGCTTTAGCGCAGATTAGTTAGGGAGAGAGAAGAAATTGAGATTTGCATTCATTTATTCATTCATTCATTCATGGAGTGAGCTCGCTTTATTGCAGACTAGTTGGTGAGAGAAAAGAAATTGAGCTTTGCATTCATTCATTAATTTAATCATGGAGTGAGCTCGTTTTTGGCAGACTAGTTGGTGAGAGAGAAGAAATTGTGCTTTGCATTCATTCATTCCTTCATTCATTCATGCGGGGAGCTCGCTTTAGCGCAGATTAGTTGGTGAGGGAGAAGAAATTGTGCTTTGCATTCATTCTTTCATTCATTCTTTCATGGAGTGAGCTCGCTTTAGCGCAGATTAGTTGGTGAGAGAGAAGAAATTGAGCTTTGCATTCATTCATTCATTCATTCATTCATTCATTCATTCCTTCATTCATTCATTCATTCATTCATTCTTTCATTCATTCATTAATTCATTCATTCATTCATTTATGGAGTGAGCTCGCTTTAGCGCAGATTAGTTGGTGAGAGAGAAGAAATTGAGCTTTCCATTCATTCATTCATTCATTCATTCAGGGAGTGAGCTCGCTTTAGCGCAGATTAGTTGGTGTGAGAGAAGAAATTGAGTTTTGCATTCATTCATTCATTCATTCATTCATTCAATCATTCATTCATTCATTCATTTTTGGAGTGAGCTCGCTTTAGCGCAGATTACTTGGTGAGAGAGAAGATATTGTGCTTTGTATTCATTCATTTATTCATTCCTTCATTCATGGATTGAGCTCGATTTAGCGCAGAATAGTTGGTGAGAGAGAAGAAATTAAGCTTTGCATTCATGCATTCATTCATTCATTCATTCATTCATTCATGGAGTGAGCTCGCTTTAGCGCAGATTAGTTGGTGAGAGAGAAGAATTTGAGAATTGCATTCATTCATTCATTCATTCATTCATGGAGTGAGCTCGCTTTAGCGCAGATTACTTGGTGAGAGAGAAGAAATTGAGCTTTGCATTCATTCATTCATTCATTCATGCAGTGAGCTCGCTTTAGCGCAGATTAGTTGGTGAGAGAGAAGAAATTGAGCTTTGCATTCATGCATTCATTCATTCATTCATTCATTCATGGAGTGAGCTCGCTTTAGCGCAGATTAGTTGGTTAGAGAGAAGAATTTGAGAATTGCATTCATTCATTCATTCATTCATTCATGGAGTGAGCTCGCTTTAGCGCAGATTACTTGGTGAGAGAGAAGAAATTGAGCTTTGCATTCATTCATTCATTCATTCATGGAGTGAGCTCGCTTTAGCGCAGATTACTTGGTGAGAGAGAAGAAATTGAGCTTTGCATTCATTCATTCATTCATTCATGGAGTGAGCTCGCTTTAGCGCAGATTACTTGGTGAGAGAGAAGAAATTGAGCTTTGCATTCATTCATTCATTCATTCATTCATTCATTCATTCATTCAGACATTCATTCATTCATTCATTCATTCATTCATTCATTCATTCATTCATTCATTCATTCATTCATTCATTCATTCATTCATTCATTCTTGGAGTGAGCTCGCTTTAGCGCAGATAAGTTGGTGAGAGAGAAGATATTGAGCTTTGTATTCATTCATTTATTCATTCCTTCATTCATGGATTGAGCTCGATTTAGCGCAGAATAGTTGGTGAGAGAGAAGAAATTAAGCTTTGCATTCATGCATTCATTCATTCATTCATTCATTCATTCATGGAGTGAGCTCGCTTTAGCGCAGATTAGTTGGTGAGAGAGAAGAAATTGGGCTTTGCATTCATTCATTCATTCATTCATACATGGAGTGAGCTCGCTTTAGCGCAGATTACTTGGTGAGAGAGAAGTAATTGAGCTTTGCATTCATTCATTCATTCATTCATTCATGGAGTGCGCTCGCTTTAACGCAGATTAGTTGGTGAGAGAGAAGAAATTGGGCTTTGCATTCATTCATCCATTCATTCATTCATTCATTCATTCATTCATTCATGGAGTGCGCTCGCTTTAGTGCAGATTATTTGGTGAGAGATAAGAAATTGGGCTTTGCATTCATTCATTCATTCATTCATTCATTCATTCATTCATTCATTCATTCATTCATTCATTCATTCATTCATTCATTCATTCATTCATTCATTCATTCATTGGAGTGAGCTCGCTTTAGCGCAGATTACTTAGTGAGAGAGAAGAAATTAAGCTTTGCATTCATGCATTCATTCATTCATGGAGTGTGCTCGCTTTAGCGCAGATTAGTTGGTGAGAGAAAAGAATTTGAGAATTGTATTCATTCATTCATTCATTCATGGAGTGAGCTCGCTTTAGCGCAGATTAGTTGGTGAGAGAGAAGAAATTGAGCTTTGCATTCATTCATTCCTTCATTCATTCATGCACTGAGCTCGCTTTAGCGCAGATTAGTTGGTGAGAGAAAAGAAATTGAGCTTTGCATCCATGAATTCATTCATTCATTCATGGAGTAAGCTCGCTTTAGCGCCGATTAGTTGGTGAGAAAGAAGTAATGGAGCTTTGCATTCATTCATTCATTCATTCATTCATTCATTCATTCATTCATTCATTCATTCAGACATTCATTCATGGAGCGAGCTCGCTTTAGCGCAGATTAGTTGGTGAGAGAGAAGAAATTGAGCTTTGCATTCATTCATTCATTCATTCATTCATTCATTCATGGAGTGAGCTCGCTTTAGCGCAGATTAGTTGGTGAGAGAGAAGAAATTGAGCTTTGCATTCATTCATTCATTCATTCATGGAGTGAGCTCGCTTTAACGCAGATTGATTGGTGAGAGAGAATAAATTGAGCTTTGCATTCATTCATTCATTCATTAATTCAATCATGGAGTGAGCTAGTTTTTGGCAGACTAGTTGGTGAGGGAGAAGAAATTGTGCTTTGCATTCATTCATTCATTCATTCATTCATGGAGTAAGCTCGCTTTAGCGCCGATTAGTTGGTGAGAAAGAAGTAATGGAGCTTTGCATTCATTCATTCATTCATTCATTCATTCATTCATTCATTCATTCATTCATTCATTCATTCATTCATTCAGACATTCATTCATGGAGCGAGCTCGCTTTAGCGCAGATTAGTTGGTGAGAGAGAAGAAATTGAGCTTTGCATTCATTCATTCATTCATTCATTCATTCATGGAGTGAGCTCGCTTTAGCGCAGATTAGTTGGTGAGAGAGAAGAAATTGAGCTTTGCATTCATTCATTCATTCATTCATGGAGTGAGCTCGCTTTAACGCAGATTGATTGGTGAGAGAGAATAAATTGAGCTTTGCATTCATTCATTCATTCATTAATTCAATCATGGAGTGAGCTAGTTTTTGGCAGACTAGTTGGTGAGAGAGAAGAAATTGTGCTTTGCATTCATTCATTCCTTCATTCATTCATGCAGGGAGCTCGCTTTAGCGCAGATTAGTTGGTGAGGGAGAAGAAATTGTGCTTTGCATTCATTCATTCATTCATTCTTTCATGAAGTAAGCTCGCTTTAGCGCAGATTAGTTGGTGTGAGAGAAGAAATTGAGTTTTGCATTCATTCATTCTTTTATTCATTCATTCATTCATTCATTCATTCAATCATTCATTCATTCATTCATTTTTGGAGTGAGCTCGCTTTAGCGCAGATTACTTGGTGAGAGAGAAGATATTGAGCTTTGTATTCATTCATTTATTCATTCCTTCATTCATGGATAGATCTCGATTTAGCGCAGAATAGTTGGTGAGAGAGAAGAAATTAAGCTTTGCATTCATGCATTCATGCATTCATTAATTCATTCATGGAGTGAGCTCGCTTTAGCGCAGATTAGTTGGTGAGAGAGAAGAATTTGAGAATTGCATTCATTCATTCATTCATTCATTCATTCATTCATTCATACATGGAGTGAGCTCGCTTTATCGCAGATTAGTTGGTGAGAGAAAAAAAATTGTGCTTTGCATTCATTCATTCATTCATTCATGGAGTGAGCTCGCTTTAACGCAGATTGATTGGTGAGAGAGAATAAATTGAGCTTTGCATTCATTCATTCATTCATTAATTCAATCATGGAGTGAGCTAGTTTTTGGCAGACTAGTTGGTGAGAGAGAAGAAATTGTGCTTTGCATTCATTCATTCCTTCATTCATTCATGCAGGGAGCTCGCTTTAGCGCAGATTAGTTGGTGAGGGAGAAGAAATTGTGCTTTGCATTCATTCATTCATTCATTCTTTCATGAAGTAAGCTCGCTTTAGCGCAGATTAGTTGGTGTGAGAGAAGAAATTGAGTTTTGCATTCATTCATTCTTTTATTCATTCATTCATTCATTCATTCATTCAATCATTCATTCATTCATTCATTTTTGGAGTGAGCTCGCTTTAGCGCAGATTACTTGGTGAGAGAGAAGATATTGAGCTTTGTATTCATTCATTTATTCATTCCTTCATTCATGGATTGATCTCGATTTAGCGCAGAATAGTTGCTGAGAGAGAAGAAATTAAGCTTTGCATTCATGCATTCATGCATTCATTAATTCATTCATGGAGTGAGCTCGCTTTAGCGCAGATTAGTTGGTGAGAGAGAAGAATTTGAGAATTGCATTCATTCATTCATTCATTAATGGAGTGAGCTCGCTTTAGCGCAGACTAGTTGGTGAGAGAGAAGTAATTGAGCCTTGCATTCATTGTTTAATTCATTCATTTATGGAGTGAGCTCGCTTTAGCGCAGATTACTTCGTGAGAGAGAAGAAATTGAGCTTTGCATTCATTCATTCATTCATTCATGGAGTAAGCTCGCTTTAGCGCAGATTAGTTGGTGAGAATTAAGTAATGGAGCTTTAAATTCATTCATTCATTCATTCATTCATTCAGACATTCATTCATGGAGCGTGCTCGCTTTAGCGCAGATTAGTTGGTGAGAGAGAAGAAATTGAGCTTTGCATTCATTCATTCATTCATTCATTCATTCATTCATTCATTCATTCATTCATTCATTCATTCATTCATTCATTCATTCATTCTTGGAGTGAGCTCGCTTTAGCGCAGATAAGTTGGTGAGAGAGAAGAAATTGAGCTTTGCATTGATTCATTTATTCATTCATTCATTGAGTGCGCTCGCTTTAACGCAGATTAGTTGGTGAGAGAGAAGAAATTGGGCTTTGCATTCATTCATTCATTCATTCATTCATTCATTCATTCATTCATTCATGGAGTGAGCTCGCTTTAGCGCAGATTAGTTTGTGATAGATAAGAAATTTAGCTTTGCATTCATTCATTCATTCATTCATTCATTCATGGAGTGCGCTCGCTTTAACGCAGATTAGTTGTTGAGAGAGAAGAAATTGGGCTTTGCATTCATTCATTCCTTCATTCATTCATTCATTCATTCATTCATACATTCAATCATTCATTCATTCATTCATGGATTGTGCTCGCTTTAGCGCAGATTAGTTGGTGAGAGAGAAGAAATTGGGCTTTGGATTCATTCATTCATTCATTCATGGATTGTGCTCGCTTTAGGGCAGATTATTTGGTGAGAGAGAAGAAATTGGGCTTTGCATTCATGCATTCATTCATTTATTCATGGAGTAAGCTCGCTTTAGCGCAGATTAGTTGGTGAGAAAGAAGTAATGGAGCTTTAAATTCATTCATTCATTCATTCATTCATTCATTCATTCATTCATTCAGACAATCATTCATGGAGCGTGCTCGCTTTAGCGCAGATTAGTTGGTGAGAGAGAAGAAATTGAGCTTTGCAATGATTCTTTTATACATTCATTCATGGAATGCGCTCGCTTTAACGCAGATTAGTTGGTGAGAGAGAAGAAATTGGGCTTTGCATTCATTCATTCATTCATTCATTCATTCATTCATTCATTCATTCATTCATTCATTCATTCATTCATACATTCATTCATTCATTCATTCATTCATTCATTCATTCATTCATGGAGCGAGCTCGCTTTAGCGCAGATTAGTTGGTGAGAGAGAAGAAATTGGGCTTTGCATTCATTCATTCATGCATTCATTCATTCATTCTAGGAGTGAGCTCGCTTTAGCGCAGACTAGTTGGTGAGAGAGAAGAATTTGAGAATTGCATTCATTCATTCATTCATACATTCATGGAGTGAGCTCGCTTTAGCGCAGATTAGTTGGTGAGAGAGAAGAAATTGGGCTTTGCATTCATTCATTCATTCATTCATTCATGGATTGCGCTCGCTTTAGGGCAGATTATTTGGTGAGAGAGAAGAAATTGGGCTTTGCATTCATTCATTCATTCATTCATTCCTTCTTGGGGTGAGCTCGCTTTAGCGCAGATTACTTGGTGAGAGAGTAGTAATTGAGCTTTGCATTCATTCATTCATTCATTCATTCTTTCATTCATTCATTCATTCATTCATTCATTCATTCATTCATTCTTGGAGTGAGCTCGCTTTAGCGCAGATTACTTGGTGAGAGAGAAGAAATTAAGCTTTGCATTCATGCATTCAATCATTCATGGAGTGTGCTCGCTTTAGCGCAGATTAGTTGGTGAGAGTAAAGAATTTGAGAATTGCATTCATTCATTCATTCATTCATGGAGTGAGCTCGCTTTAGCGCAGATTAGTTGGTGAGAGAGAAGAAATTGAGCTTTGCATTCATTCATTCCTTCATTCATTCATGCACTGAGCTCGCTTTAGCGCAGATTAGTTGGTGAGAGAAAAGAAATTGAGCTTTGCATCCATGAATTCATTCATTCATTCATGGAGTAAGCTCGCTTTAGCGCCGATTAGTTGGTGAGAAAGAAGTAATGGAGCTTTGCATTCATTCATTCATTCATTCATTCATTCATTCATTCATTCATTCATTCATTCATTCATTCAGACATTCATTCATGGAGCGAGCTCGCTTTAGCGCAGATTAGTTGGTGAGAGAGAAGAAATTGAGCTTTGCATTCATTCATTCATTCATTCATTCTTGGAGTGAGCTCGCTTTAGCGCAGATAATTTGGTGAGAGAGAAGAAATTGAGCTTTGCATCGATTCATTTATTCATTCATTCATGGAGTGCGCTCGCTTTAACGCAGATTAGTTGGTGAGAGAGAAGAAATTGAGCTTTGCATTCATTCATTCATTCATTCATTCTTGGAGTGAGCTCGCTTTAGCGCAGATAATTTGGTGAGAGAGAAGAAATTGAGCTTTGCATCGATTCATTTATTCATTCATTCATGGAGTGCGCTCGCTTTAACGCAGATTAGTTGGTGAGAGAGAAGAAATTGGGCTTTGCATTCATTCATTCATTCATTCATGGAGTGAGCTCGCTTTAGCGCAGATTAGTTTATGAGAGATAACAAAATTTAGCTTTGCATTCATTCATTCATTCATTCATTCATGGAGTGCGCTCGCTTTAACGCAGATTAGTTGGTGAGAGAGAAGAAATTGAGCTTTGCATTCATTCATTCATTCATTCATTCATTCATTCATTCATTCATACATTCATTCATTCATTCATTCATTCATGGAGCGAGCTCGCTTTAGCGCAGATTAGTTGCTGAGAGAGAAGAAATTGGGCTTTGCATTCATTCATTCATTCATTCATTCATGGAGTGCGCTCGCTTTAGGGCAGATTATTTGGTGAGAGAGAAGATATTGGGCTTTGCATTCATTCATTCATTCATTCATTCATTCATTCTTGGAGTGAGCTCGCTTTAGCGCAGAATATTTGGTGAGAGAGAAGATATTAAGCTTTGCATTCATGCATTCATTCATTCATTCTAGGAGTGAGCTCGCTTTAGCGCAGACTAGTTGGTGAGAGAGAAGAAATTGAGCTTTGCATTCATTCATTCCTTCATTCATTCATTCATTCCTTCATACATTCATGGAGTGAGCTCGCTTTAGCGCAGACTAGTTGGTGAGAGAGAAGTAATTGAGCTTTGCATTCATTCATTCATTCATTCATTCATTCATGCAGTGAGCTCGCTTTATCGGAGATTAGTTGGTGAGAGAGAAGTAATTGAGCTTTGCATTCATTCATTCATTTATTCATTCATGCAGTGAGCTCGCTTTAGAGCAGATTAGTCGTTGAGAGAGAAGAAATTGAGCTTTGCATTCATTCATTTATTCATTCATTCATTCATGGAGTGAGCTCGCTTTAGCGCAGTCTATTTGGTGAGAGAGAAGAAATTGAGCTTTGCATTCATTCATTTATTCATTCATTCATTCATGGAGTGTGCTCGCTTTAGCGCAGATTAGTTGGTGAGAGAGAATAAATTGGGCTTTGCATTTATTCATTCATTCATTCATTCATGCAGTGAGCTCGCTTTAGTGCAGATTATTTGGTGAGAGAGAAGTAATTAAGCTTTGCATTCATTCATTCATTCATTCATTCATTCATTCATTCATTCATTCTTGGAGTAAGCTCGCTTTAGCGCAGATTAGTTGGTGAGAGAGAAGAAATTGAGCTTTGCATTCATTCATTCATTCATTCATTCTTGGAGTGAGCTCGCTTTAGCGCAGATTACTTGGTGAGAGAGAAGAAATTGAGCTTTGCATTCATTCCTTTATTCATTCATTCATGGAGTGAGCTCGCTTTAGCGCAGACTAGTTGGTGAAAAAAAAGAAATTGAGCTTTGTATTCATGCATTCATTCATTCATTCTTGGAGTGAGCTCGCTTTAGCGCAGATTACCTGGTGAGAAAGAAGATATTGAGCTTTGCATTTATTCATTTATTCATTCATTCATTCATGGAGTGAGCTCGCTTTAGCGCAGATTAGTTGGTGAGAGAAAAGAAATTGAGCTTTGCATCCATGAATTCATTCATTCATTCATGGAGTAAGCTCGCTTTAGCGCCGATTAGTTGGTGAGAAAGAAGTAATGGAGCTTTGCATTCATTCATTCATTCATTCATTCATTCATTCATTCATTCATTCATTCATTCATTCATTCATTCATTCATTCATTCAGACATTCATTCATGGAGCGAGCTCGCTTTAGCGCAGATTAGTTGGTGAGAGAGAAGAAATTGAGCTTTGCATTCATTCATTCATTCATTCATGTAGTGTGCTCGCTTTAGCGCAGATTAGTTGGTGAGAGAGAAGAAATTGAGCCTTGCATTCATTCAGTCTTTCATTCATTCATTCATTCATTCATTCATACATGGAGTGAGCTCGCTTTATCGCAGATTAGTTGGTGAGAGAGTAGAAATTGAGCTTTGCATTCATTCATTCATTCATTCATTCATGGAGTGTGCTCGCTTTAGCGCAGATTAATTGGTGAGAGAGAAAAAATTGTGCTTTGCATTCATTCATTCATTCATTCATGGAGTGAGCTAGCTTTAACGCAGATTGATTGGTGAGAGAGAAGAAATTGAGCTTTGCATTCATTCATTCATTCATTCATTCATTCATTCATTCATTCATTCAGGCATTCATTCATGGAGCGAGCTCGCTTTAGCGCAGATTAGTTGGTGAGAGAGAAGAAATTGAGCTTTGCATTCATTCATTCATTCATTCATTCATTAATTCAATCATGGAGTGAGCTAGTTTTTGGCAGACTAGTTGGTGAGAGAGAAGAAATTGTGCTTTGCATTCATTCATTCATTCATTCATTCATGCATGGAGCTCGCTTTAGCGCAGATTAGTTGGTGAGGGATAAGAAATTGTGCTTTGCATTCATTCATTCATTCATTCTTTCATGAAGTAAGCTCGCTTTAGCGCAGATAATTTAGTGTGAGAGAAGAAATTGAGTTTTGCATTCATTCATTCATTTATTCATTCATTCATTCATTCAATCATTCATTCATTCATTCATTCTTGGAGTGAGCTCGCTTTAGCGCAGATTACTTGGTGAGAGAGAAGATATTGAGCTTTGTATTCATTCATTTATTCATTCCTTCATTCATGGATTGAGCTCGATTTAGCGCAGAATAGTTGGTGAGAGAGAAGAAATTAAGCTTTGCATTCATGCATTCATGCATTCATTCATTCATTCATGGAGTGAGCTCGCTTTAGCGCAGATTAGTTGGTGAGAGAGAAGAAATTGAGCTTTGCATTCATTCATTCATTCATTCATGGAGTGAGCTCGCTTTAGCGCAGACTAGTTGGTGAGAGAGAAGTAATTGAGCCTTGCTTTCATTGTTTAATTCATTCATTTATGGAGTGAGCTCGCTTTAGCGCAGATTACTTCGTGAGAGAGAAGAAATTGAGCTTTGCATTCATTCATTCATTCATTCATGGAGTAAGCTCGCTTTAGCGCAGACTAGTTAGTGAGAGAAAAGAAATTGAGCTTTGCATTCATTCATTCATTCATTTAATCATGCAGTGAGCTCCTTTTTGCAGACAATTTGGTGAGAGAGAATAAATTGAGCTTTGCATTCATTCATTCATTCATTCATGGAGTGCGCTCGCTTTAGCGCAGATAAGTTGGTGAGAGAGTAGAAATTGAGCTTTGCATTCATTCATTTATTCATTCATTCATTCATGGAGTGAGCTCGCTTTAGCGCAGATTAGTTGGTGAGAGAGAAGTAATTGAGCTTTGCATTCATTCATTCATTCATTCATTCATTCATTCATTCATTCATTCATTCATTCATTCATTCATTCATTCATGGAGTAAGCTCGCTTTAGCGCAGAGTATTTGGTGAGAGAGTAGAAATTGAGCTTTGCATTCATACATTCCTTCATTCATTCATGCAGTGAGCTCGCTTTAGCGCAGATTAGTTGGTGAGAGAGAAGAAATTGAACTTTGCATTCCTTCTTTCATTCATACATTCTTAAGGTGAGCTCGCTTTAGCGCAGATTAGTTGGTGAGGTAGAAGAAATTGAGCTTTGCATTCATTCATTTATTCATTCATTCATTCATGGAGTGAGCTCGCTTTAGCGCAGATTAGTTGGTGAGTGAGAAGTAATTGAGCCTTGCATTCATTCTTTAATTCATTCATTCATGGAGCGAGCTCGCTTTAGCGCAGACTATTTGCTGAGAGAGAAGTAATTGAGCTTTGCATTCATTCATTCATTCATTCATTCATTCATTCATTCATTCATTCATTCATCCATTCATTCATTCATTCATTCATTCATGGAGTAAGCTCGCTTTAGCGCAGATTAGTTGGAGAGAGAGAAGAAATTGAGCTTTGCATTCATTCATTCATTCATTCATACATAAAGTGAGCTCGCTTTAGCGCAGACTAGTTAGTGAGAGAGAAGAAATTGAGCTTTGCATTCATTCATTCATTCATTCCTTCATTCATTCATTCATGGAGTAAGCTCGCTTTAGCGCAGATTATTTGGTGAGAGAGAAGAAATTGAGCTTTGCATTCATTCATTCATTCATTCATTCATTCAGACATTCATTCATGGAGCGTGCTCGCTTTAGCGCAGATTAGTTGGTGAGAGAGAAGAAATTGAGCTTTGCATTCATTCATTCATTCATTCATTCTTGGAGTGAGCTCGCTTTAGCGCAGATAATTTGGTGAGAGAGAAGAAATTGAGCTTTGCATTCCTTCATTCATTCATTCCTTCAATCATGGAGTGAGCTCGTTTTTGGCAGACTAGTTGGTGAGAGAGAAGAAATTGAGCTTTGCATTCATTCATTCATTCATGGAGCGTGCTCGCTTTAGCGCAGATTAGTTGGTGAGAGAGAAGAAATTGAGCTTTGCATTCATTCATTCATTCATTCATTCATTCTTGGAGTGAGCTCGCTTTAGCGCAGATTACTTGGTGAGAGAGAAGAAATTGAGCTTTGCATTCATTCCTTTATTCATTCATTCATGGAGTGAGCTCGCTTTAGCGCAGATTACCTGGTGAGAAAGAAGATATTGAGCTTTGCATTTATTCATTTATTCATTCATTCATTCATGGAGTGAGCTTGCTTTAGCGCAGACTATTTGGTGAGAGAGAAGAAATTGAGCTTTGCATTCATTCATTCATTCATTCATGGAGTGTGCTCGCTTTAGCGCAGATTAGTTGGTGAGAGAGAAGAAATTGAGCTTTGCATTCATTCATTCATTCATGGAGTGTGCTCGCTTTAGCGCAGATTAGTTGGTGAGAGAGAAGAAATTGAGATTTGCATTCATTCATTCATTCATTCATTCATTCATTCATGGAGTGAGCTCGCTTTAGCGCAGACTAGTTGGTGAGTGAGAAGTAATTGAGCCTTGCATTCATTCTTTAATTCATTCATTCATGTAGTGAGCTCGCTTTAGCGCAGATTACTTGGTGAGAGAGAAGAAATTGATCTTTGCATTCATTCATTCATTCATTCATTCATTCATTCATTCATTCATGGAGTGAGCTCGATTTAGCGCAGATGAGTTGGTGAGAGAGAAGAAATTGAGCTTTGCATTCATTACTTCATTCATTCATTTATGCAGTGATTTCGTTTTATCGCAGATTAGTTGGTGAGAGATAAATAATGGAGCTTTGAATTCATTCATTCATTCTTTTATGGACTAAGCTCGCTTTAGGGCAGATTAGTTGGTGAGAGACAAGAAATTCAGCTTTGCATTCATTCATTCATTCATTCATTCATGGAGTGTGCACGCTTTAGCGCAGATTAGTTGGTGAGAGAGAAGAAATTGAGCTTTGCATTCTTTTATTCATTCATTCATGCATTGAGCACGCTTTAGCGCAGATTAGTTGGTGAGAGAGAAGAAATTGAGCTTTGCATTCATTCATTCATTCATTCATTCATTCATTCATTCATTCATTCATTCATTTATTCATTCATTCATTCATTCATTCATTCATTAATTCATTCATTCTTGGATTGAGCTCGCTTTAGCGCAGATTACTTGGTGAGAGAGAAGAAATTGAGCTTTGCCTTCATTCATTCATTCATTTATTCATTCATGCAGTGAGCTCGCTTTAGCGCAGATTAGTTGGTGAGAGAGAAGTAATTGAGCTTTGCATTCATTCATTCATTCATTCATTCATTCATGGAGTAAGCTCGCTTTAGCGCAGAGTATTTGGTGAGAGAGTAGAAATTGAGCTTTGCATTCATACATTCCTTCATTCATTCATGCAGTGAGCTGGCTTTAGCGCAGACTAGTTGTTGAGTGAGAAGTAATTGAGCCTTGCATTCATTCTTTAATTCATTCATTAATGGAGCGAGCTCGCTTTAGCGCAGACTATTTGCTGAGAGAGAAGTAATTGAGCTTTGCATTCATTCATTCATTCATTCATTCAATCATTCATTCATTCATTCATTCATCCATTCATTCATTCATTCATTCATTCATGGATTAAGCTCGCTTTAGCGCAGATTAGTTGGAGAGAGAGAAGAAATTGAGCTTTGCATTCATTCATTTATTCATTCATACATAAAGTGAGCTCGCTTTAGCGCAGACTAGTTAGTGAGAGAGAAGAAATTGAGCTTTGCATTCATGCATTCATTCATTCATTCATAGTGTGTGCTCGCTTTAGCGCAGATTAGTTGGTGAGAGAGAAGAAATTGAGCTTTGCATTCATTCATTCATTCATTCCTTCATTCATTCATTCATGGAGTAAGCTCGCTTTAGCGCAGATTATTTGGTGAGAGAGAAGAAATTGAGCTTTGCATTTATTCATTCATTCATTCATACATAAAGTGAGCTCGCTTTAGCGCAGACTAGTTAGTGAGAGAAAAGAAATTGAGCTTTGCATTCATTCATTCATTCATTTAATCATGCAGTGAGCTCCTTTTTGCAGACAATTTGGTGAGAGAGAATAAATTGAGCTTTGCATTCATTCATTCATTCATTCATGGAGTGCGCTCGCTTTAGCGCAGATAAGTTGGTGAGAGAGTAGAAATTGAGCTTTGCATTCATTCATTTATTCATTCATTCATTCATGGAGTGAACTCGCTTTAGCGCTGATTAGTTGGTGAGAGAGAAGTAATTGAGCTTTGCATTCATTCATTCATTCATTCATTCATGGAGTAAGCTCGCTTTAGCGCAGAGTATTTGGTGAGAGAGTAGAAATTGAGCTTTGCATTCATACATTCCTTCATTCATTCATGCAGTGAGCTCGCTTTAGCGCAGATTAGTTGGTGAGGGAGAAGAAATTGAGCTTTGCATTCATTCATTTATTCATTCATTCATTCATGGAGTGAGCTCGCTTTAGCGCAGATTAGTTGGTGAGAGAGAAGAAATTGAGCTTTGCATTCATTCATTTATTCATTCATTCATTCATGGAGTGAGCTCGCTTTAGCGCAGAGTATTTGGTGAGAGAGTAGAAATTGAGCTTTGCATTCATACATTCCTTCATTCATTCATGCAGTGAGCTCGCTTTAGCGCAGATTAGTTGGTGAGAGAGAAGTAATTGAGCCTTGCATTCATTCTTTAATTCATTCATTCATGGAGCGAGCTCGCTTTAGCGCAGATTAGTTGGAGAGAGAGAGGAAATTGAGCTTTGCATTCATTCATTCATTCATTCATACATAAAGTGAGCTCGCTTTAGCGCAGACTAGTTAGTGAGAGAAAAGAAATTGAGCTTTGCATTCATTCATTCATTCATTCAATCATGGAGTGAGTTCGTTTTTGCAGACAATTTGGTGAGAGAGAATAAATTGAGCTTTGCATTCATTCATTCATTCCTTCATGGAGTGCGCTCGCTTTAGCGCAGATAAGTTGGTGAGAGAGTAGAAATTGAGCTTTGCATTCATTCATTCATTCATTCATTCATCCATTCATTCATTCATTCATTCATGGAGTAAGCTCGCTTTAGCGCAGATTAGTTGGAGAGAGAGAAGAAATTGAGCTTTGCATTCATTCATTCATTCATTCATACATAAAGTGAGCTCGCTTTAGCGCAGACTAGTTAGTGAGAGAAAAGAAATTGAGCTTTGCATTCATTCATTCATTCATTTAATCATGGAGTGAGTTCGTTTTTGCAGACAATTTGGTGAGAGAGAATAAATTGAGCTTTGCATTCATTCATTCATTCCTTCATGGAGTGCGCTCGCTTTAGCGCAGATAAGTTGGTGAGAGAGTAGAAATTGAGCTTTGCATTCATTCATTTATTCATTCATTCATTCATGGAGTGAGCTCGCTTTAGCGCAGATTAGTTGGTGAGAGAGAAGTAATTGAGCTTTGCATTCATTCTTTCATTCATTCATTCATTCATGGAGTAAGCTCGCTTTAGCGCAGATTAGATGGTGAGAGAGAAGAAATTGAGCTTTGCATTCATTCATTCATTCATTCATTCTTGGAGTGAGCTCGCTTTAGCGCAGATTACTTGGTGAGAGAGAAGAAATTGAGCTTTGCATTCATTCATTTATTCATTCATTCATTCATGGAGTGAGCTCGCTTTAGCGCAGATTATTTGGTGAGAGAGAAGTAATTGAGCTTTGCATTTATTCATTCATTCATTCATTCATTCATTCATGCAGTGAGCTCGCTTTAGTGCAGATTATTTGGTGAGAGAGAAGTAATTAAGCTTTGCATTCATTCATTCATTCATTCATTCATTCATTCATTCATTCTTGGAGTAAGCTCGCTTTAGCGCAGATTAGTTGGTGAGATAGAAGAAATTGAGCTT
This sequence comes from Taenia multiceps, assembly GCA_001923025.3. NCBI lineage: Eukaryota > Metazoa > Platyhelminthes > Cestoda > Cyclophyllidea > Taeniidae > Taenia > Taenia multiceps. The sequence goes on along the minus strand of CM010315.2, from coordinate 2,570,980 downwards.
TGCATTCATTCATTCATTCCTTCATTCATTCATTCAATTATGGAGTGATTTCGCTTTATCGCAGATTAGTTGGTGAGAGAGAAGAAACTGAGCTTTGCATTCCTTAATTCATTTATACATTCATGGAGTTAGTTCGCTTTAGCGTAGATTACTTGGTGAGAGAGAAGAAATTGAGCTTTTCATTAATTCATTCCTTCATTCAATCATGGATTGAGTTGGTTTTAAGCAGACTAGTTGGTGAGAGAGGAGAAATTGAGCTTTACATTCATTCATTCATTCATTCATTTATGGAGTGAGCTCGCTTTAGCGCAGATTAGTTGGTGAGAGAGAAGAAATTGGGCTTTGAATTCATTCATTCATTCCTTAATTCATTCATTCATTCATTCATGGAGTGAGCTCGCTTTCTCGCAGATTATTTGGTGATAGAGAAGAAATTGAGCTTTGCATTCATGCATTCATTCATTCATTCATGGAGTTAGCGCGCTTTAGAGCAGATTAGTTGGTGAGAGAGTAGTAATTGTGATTTGCATTCATTCATTTATTTATTCAGGGAGCAAGCTCGCTTTAGCTCAGATTAGTTGGTGAGAGAGAAGAAGTTGAGCTTTGCATTCATTTATTCATTCCTTCATTCATTCATTCATTTATGCAGTGATTTTGCTTTATCGCAGATTAGTTGGTGAGAGAGAAAAAATTGAGCTTTGCATTTCTTCATTCATTTATACATTCATGGAGTGAGCTCGCTTTAGCGCAGATTAGTTGGTGAGAGAGAAGAAATTGAGCTTTGCATTCATTCATTCATTCCTTTATTCATTCTTTCATTTATGCAGTGATTTCGCTTTATCGCAGATTAGTTGGTGGGAGAGAAGTAATTAAGCTTTGCATACCTTCATTCATTTATACATTCATAAAGTTAGTTCGCTTTAGCGCAGATTAGTTGGTGAGAGAGAACAAATTGAGCTTTGCATTCATTCATTTATTCATTCATTCATTCATACATTCATTCCTTCATTCATTCATTCATTCATTCATTCGTTCATTCATTCTTTCATTCATTCATTAATTCATTAATTCATTCATTCATTCATGGAGGGAGCTCGCTTTAGCGCAGATTAGTTGGTGAGAGAGAAGAAATTGAACTTTGCATTCATTCATTCATTCATTCATTCATTCATTCATTCATTCATTCATTCATGGAGTGAGCTCGCTTTAGCGCAGACTATTTGTTGAGTGAGAAGTAATTGAGCTTTGCATTCATTCATTCATACATGTAGTGAGCTCGCTTTAGCGCAGACTAGTTAGTGAGAGAAAAGATATTGAGCTTTGCATTCATTCATTCATTCATTCATTCAATCATGGAGTGTGCTCGCTTTAGCGCAGATTACTTGGTGAGAGAGAAGAAATTGAGCTTTTCATTCATTCATTTATTCATTCATTCATTCATAAAGTGAGCTCGCTTTAGCGCAGATTAGTTGGTGAGAGAGAAGAAATTGAGCTTTGCATTCATTCATTCATTCCTTCATTCATTCATTCATTCATTCATTCATTCATGCAGTGAGCTCGCTTTAGCGCAGATTATTTGGTGAGAGATAAGAAATTGAGCTTTGCATTCATACATTCTTTCATTCATTCATGCAGTGAGCTCGCTTTAGCGCAGATTAGTTGGTGAGAGAGAAGAAATTGAACTTTGCATTCCTTCTTTCATTCATACATTCTTAAGGTGAGCTGGCTTTAGCGCAGATTAGTTGGTGAGAGAGAAGAAATTGAGCTTTGCATTCATTCATTTATTCATTCATTCATTCATGGAGTGAGCTCGCTTTAGCGCAGATTAGTTGGTGAGAGAGAAGAAATTGAGCTTTGCATTCATTCATTCATTCCTTCATTCATTCATACATTCATTCCTTCATTCTTTCATTCATTCATTCTTTCATTCAATCATGGATTGAGCTCGTTTTGGGCAGACAAGTTGGTGAGAGATGAGAAATTGTGCTTTACATTCATTCATTCATTCATTCATTTATGGAGTGAGCTCGCTTTAGCGCCGATTAGTTGGTGAGAGAGAAGAAATTGGGCTTTGAATTCATTCATTCATTTCTTCATTCATTCATTCATTCATACATTCATTCCTTCATTCTTTCATTCATTCATTCATTCATTCATTCTTTCATTCATTCATTAATTCGTTCATTCCTTCATTCATTCATGGACGGAGCTCGCTTTAGCGCAGATTAGTTGGTGAGAGAGAAGAAATTGAGCTTTGCATTCATTCATTTATTCATTCATTCATTCATTCATACATTCATTCCTTCATTCTTTCATTCATTCATTCTTTCATTCAGTCATGGATTGAGCTCGTTTTGGGCAGACTAGTTGGTGAGAGAGGAGAAATTGTGCTTTACATTCATTCATTCATTCATACATTTATTCATTCATTCATTTATGGAGTGAGCTCGCTTTAGCGCAGATTAGTTGGTGAGAGAGAAGAAATTGAGCTTTGCATTCATTCATTTATTCATTCATTCATTCATTCATTCATTCCTTCATTCTTTCATTCATTCATTCATTCATTCATTCTTTCATTCATTCATTAATTCGTTCATTCCTTCATTCATTCATGGAGGGAGCTCGCTTTAGCGCAGATTAGTTGGTGAGAGAGAAGAAATTGAGCTTTGCATTCATTCATTTATTCATTCATGGAGTGTGCTCGCTTTAGCGGAGATTACTTGTTGAGAGAGAAGCAATTGAGCTTTGCATTCATTCATCTATTCATTCATTCATTCATGGAGTGAGCTCGCTTTAGCGCAGATTACTTGGTGAGAGAGTAGTAATTGAGCTTTGCATTCATTCATTCATTCATTCATTCCTTCTTGGGGTGAGCTCGCTTTAGCGCAGATTACTTGGTGAGAGAGAGGAAATTGAACATTGCATTCCTTCTTTCATTCATACATTCTTAAGTTGAACTCGCTTTAGCGCAGATTAGTTGGTGAGAGAGAAGAAATTGAGCTTTGCATTCATTCATTCCTTCATTCATTCATGCAGTGAGCTCGATTTAGCGCAGATTATTTGGTGAGAGAGAAGAAATTGAACATTGCATTCCTTCTTTCATTCATACATTCTTAAGTTGAGCTCGCTTTAGCGCAGATTAGTTGGTGAGAGAGAAGAAATTGAGCTTTGCATTCATTCATTTATTCATTCATTCTTTCATTTATAGAGTGAGCTCGCTTTAGCGTAGATTAGTTGGTGAGAGAGAAGAAATTGAACTTTGCATTCATTCATTTATTCATTCATTCATTCATTCATAGAGTGAGCTCGCTTTAGCGCAGATTAGTTGGTGAGAGAGAAGAAACTGAGCTTTGCATTCCTTCATTCATTTATACAATCATGGAGTTAGTTCGCTTTAGCGCAGATTACCTGGTGAGAGAGAAGAAATTGAGCTTTGCATTCATTCATTTATTCATTCATTCATGGAGTGAGCTCGCTTTAGCGCAGATTACTTGGTGAGAGAGAAGAAATTGAGCTTTGCATTCATGCATTCATTCATTCATGGAGTGTGCTCGCTTTAGCGCAGATTAGTTTTTGAGAGAGAAGAAATTGAGATTTTCATTCTTTCATTCATTCATTCATTCATTCATTCCTTCATTCATTCAATCATTCATCTATTCATTCATTCATGGATTTAGCTCGCTTTAGCGCAGATTATTTGGTGAAAGAGAAGAAATTGAGCTTTGCATTCATTCATTCCTTCATTTATTCATTCATTCATTTATAGAGTGATCTCGCTTTAGAGCAGACTATTTGGTGAGTGAGAAGTAATTGAGCCTTGCATTCATTCTTTAATTTATTCATTCATGGGGTAAGCTCGCTTTAGCGCAGATTATTTGGTGAGAGAGTAGTAATAGAGCTTTAAAATCATTCATTCATTCATTCATTCATTCATTCATTCATGGAGTAAGCTCGCTCTAGCGCAGATTAGTTGGTGAGACAGAAGATATTGAGCTTTGCATTCATTCATTCATGGAGTGAGCTCGCTTTAGCGCAGATTAGTTGGTGAGAGAGAAGAAATTGAGCTTTGCTTTCATTCATTCATTCATTCTTGGAGTGAGCTCGCTTTAGCGCAGATTACTTGGTGAGAGAGAAGAAATTGAGGTTTGCATTCATTCATTTATTCATTCATTCATTCATTCCTTCATTCATTCATTCATTCATTCATTCATTCTTTCATTCATTCATTAATTCATTCATTCATTCATTCATGGATTGAGCTCGCGTTAGCGCAGATTAGTTGGTGAGAGAGAAGAAATTGAACTTTGCATTCCTTCTTTTATTCATACATTCTTAAGGTGAGCTCGCTTTAGCGCAGATTAGTTGGTGAGAGAGAAGAAATTGTGCTTTGCATTCATTCATTTATTCATTCATTCATTCATGGAGTGAGCTCGCTTTAGCGCAGATTAGTTGGTGAGAGAGAAGAAATTGAGCTTTGCATTCATTCATTCATTCCTTCATTCATTCATTCATTTATGCAGTGATTTCGCTTTAGCGCAGATTACTTGGTGAGAGAGAAGAAATTGAGCTTTGCATTCCTTCATTCATTTATACATTCATGGAGTTAGTTCGCTTTAGCGCAGATTAGTTGGTGGAAGAGTAGAAATTGAGCTTTGCATTCATTCATTCTTTCATTCAATCATGGATTGAGCTCGTTTTGGGCAGACTCGTTGGTGAGAGAGGAGAAATTGAGCTTTACATTCATTCATTCATTCATTTATGGAGTGAGCTCGCTTTAGCGCAGATTAGTTGGTGAGAGAGAAGAAACTGGGCTTTGAATTCATTCATTCATTCCTTAATTCATTCATTCATTCATGCAGTGAGCTCGCGTTAGCGCAGGTTAGTTGGTGAGAGAGAAGAAATTGAGCTTTACATTCATTCATTCATTCATTTATGGAGTGAGCTCGCTTTAGCGCAGATTAGTTGGTGAGAGAGAAGAAACTGGGCTTTGAATTCATTCATTCATTCCTTAATTCATTCATTCATTCATGCAGTAAGCTCGCTTTAGCGCAGATTAGTTGGTGAGAGAGAAGAAATTGAGCTTTCCATTCATTCATTCATTCATTCATTCATGGAGTTAGCGCGCTTTAGAGCAGATTAGTTGGTGAGAGAGTAGTAATTGTGCTTTGCATTCATGCATTCATTCATTCATTCATGGAGTGTGCTCGCTTTAGCGCAGATTAGTTGGTGAGAGAGAAGAAATTGTGCTTTGCATTCATTCATTCATTCATTCATTCATTCCTTCATTCATTCATTTATTCATTCATTCATTCTTTCATTCATTCATTAATTCATTCATTCATTCATTCATGGATTGAGCTCGCGTTAGCGCAGATTAGTTTGTGAAAGAGAAGAAATTGAGCTTTGCATTCATTCATTCCTTCATTCATGGAGTGTGCTCGCTTTAGAGCAGATTACATGGTGAGAGAGAAGAAATTGAGCTATGCATTCATTCATTTATTCATTCATTCATTCATGGAGTAAGCTCGCTTAAGCGCAGATTATTTGTTGAGAGAGAAGAAATTGGGCTTTGAGTTCACTCATTCATTCCTTCATTCATTCATTCATTCATGCAGTGAGCTCGCTTTAGCGCAGATTAGTTGGTGAGAGAGAATCAACTGAGCTTTGCATTCATTCATTTATTCATTCATTCATTCATTCATACATTCATTCCATCATTCATTCATTCATTCATTCATTCTTTCATTCATTCATTAATTCATTCCTTCATTCATGGAGTGAGATCGCTTTAGCGTAGATTATTTGGTGAGAGAGAAGAAATTGAGCTTTGAATTTATTCAGTCATTCATTTATTCATTCATTCATTCATAGAGTTAACTCGCTTTAGCGCAGACTTGTTGGTGAGAGAGAAAAAATTGAGCTTTGCATTACTTCATTCATTTATACATTCATGGAGTTAGTTCGCTTTAGCGCAGATTAGTTAGTGAGAGAAAAGAAATTGAGCTTTGCATTCATTCATTCATTCATTCATTCTTGGAGTGTGCTCGCTTTAGCGCAGATTACTTGATGAGATAGAAGAAATTGAGCTTTGCATTCATTCATTTATTCATTCATTCATTCATGGAGTGAGCTCGCTTTAGCGCAGATTAGTTGGTGAGAGAGAAGAATTTGAGCTTTGCATTCATTCATTCATTCATTCCTTCTTGGGGTGAGCTCGCTTTAGCGCAGATTACTTGGTGAGATAGAAGTAATTGAGCTTTGCATTCATTCATTCATTCCTTCATTCATTCATTCATTTATGCAGTGATTTCGCTTTAGCGCTGATTAGTTGGTGAGAGAGAAGAAATTGAGCTTTGCATTCCTTCATTCATTTATACATTCATGGAGTTAGTTCGCTTTAGCGCAGATTAGTTGGTGGGAGAGAAGAAATTGAGCTTTGCATTCCTTCATTCATTTATACATTCATGGAGTTAGTTCGCTTTAGCGCAGATTAGTTGGGGAGAGAGAAGAAATTGAGCTTTGCATTCATTCATTTTTCATTCAATCATGGATTGAGCTCGTTTTGGGCAGACTAGTTGGTGAGAGAGGAGAAATTGAGCTTTCCATTCATTCATTCATTCATTCATTCATGGAGTGAGCTCGCTTTAGCGCAGATTAGTTGGTGAGAGAGAAGAAACTGGGCTTTGAATTCATTCATTCATTCCTTAATTCATTCATTCATTCATGAAGTGAGCTCGCTTTAGCGCAGATTAGTTGGTGAGAGAGAAGAAATTGAGCTTTCCATTCATTCATTCATTCATTCATGGAGTTAGCGCGCTTTAGAGCAGATTTGTTGGTGAGAGAGTAGTAATTGTGCTTTGCATCCATGCATTCATTCATTCATTCATGGAGTGTGCTCGCTTTAGCGCAGATTAGTTGGTGAGAGAGAAGAAATTGAGCTTTGCATTCATTCATTCATTCATTCATTCATTCATGGATTGAGCTCGCGTTAGCGCAGATTAGTTGGTGAAAGAGAAGAAATTGAGCTTTGCATTCATTCATTCCTTAATTCATGGAGTGTGCTCGCTTTAGAGCAGATTACTTGGTGAGATTGAAGAAATTGAGCTATGCATTCATTCATTTATTCATTCATTCCTTCATGGAGTAAGCTCGCTTAAGCGCAGATTAGTTGGTGAGAGAGAAGAAATTGGGCTTTGAATTCAATCATTCATTCCTTCATTCATTCATTCATTCATGCAGTGAGCTCGCTTTAGCGCAGATTAGTTGGTGAGAGAGAATCAACTGAGCTTTGCATTCATTTATTTATTCATTCATTCATTCATTCATACATTCATTCCTTCATTCATTCATTCATTCATTCATTCTTTCATTCATTCATTAATTCATTCATTCATTTATGGAGTGAGCTCGCTTTAGCGCAGATTAGTTGGTGAGAGAGAAGAATTTGAGCTTTGCATTCATTCATTCATTCATTCCTTCTTGGGGTGAGCTCGCTTTAGCGCAGATTACTTGGTGAGAGAGAAGTAATTGGGCTTTGCATTCATTCATTTATTCCTTCATTAATTCATTCATTTATGCAGTGATTTCGCTTTATCGCTGATTAGTTGGTGAGAGAGAAGAAATTGAGCTTTGCATTCCTTCATTCATTTATACATTCATGGAGTTAGTTCGCTTTAGCGCAGATTAGTTGGTGGGAGAGAAGAAATTGAGCTTTGCATTCCTTCATTCATTTATACATTCATGGAGTTAGTTCGCTTTAGCGCAGATTAGTTGGGGAGAGAGAAGAAATTGAGCTTTGCATTCATTCATTTTTCATTCAATCATGGATTGAGCTCGTTTTGGGCAGACTAGTTGGTGAGAGAGGAGAAATTGAGCTTTACATTCATTCATTCATTCATTTATGGAGTGAGCTCGCTTTAGCGCAGATTAGTTGGTGAGAGAGAAGAAATTGAGCTTTCCATTCATTCATTCATTCATTCATTCATTCATTCATTCATGGAGTGAGCTCGCTTTAGCGCAGATTAGTTGGTGAGAGAGAAGAATTTGAGCTTTGCATTCATTCATTCATTCATTTATTCATTCCTTCATTCATTCCTTCATTCATTCATTCATTCTTTCATTCATTCATTAATTCATTCATTCATTCATTCATGGATTGAGCTCGCGTTAGCGCAGATTAGTTGGTGAAAGAGAAGATATTGAGCTTTGCATTCATTCATTCCTTCATTCATGGAGTGTGCTCGCTTTAGAGCAGATTACATGGTGAGAGAGAAGAAATTGAGCTATGCATTCATTCATTTATTCATTCATTCATTCATGGAGTAAGCTCGCTTAAGCGCAGATTATTTGTTGAGAGAGAAGAAATTGGGCTTTGAATTCACTCATTCATTCCTTCATTCATTCATTCATTCATGCAGTGAGCTCGCTTTAGCGCAGATTAGTTAATGAGAGAGAATCAACTGAGCTTTGCATTCATTCATTTATTCATTCATTCATTCATTCATACATTCATTCCATCATTCATTCATTCATTCATTCATTCTTTCATTCATTCATTAATTCATTCCTTCATTCATGGAGTGAGATCGCTTTAGCGTAGATTATTTGGTGAGAGAGAAGAAATTGAGCTTTGAATTTATTCATTCATTCATTTATTCATTCATTCATTCATAGAGTGAGCTCGCTTTAGCGCAGACTAGTTGGTGAGAGAGAAAAAATTGAGCTTTGCATTACTTCATTCATTTATACATTCATGGAGTTAGTTCGCTTTAGCGCAGATTAGTTAGTGAGAGAAAAGAAATTGAGCTTTGCATTCATTCATTCATTCATTCATTCTTGGAGTGTGCTCGCTTTAGCGCAGATTACTTGATGAGATAGAAGAAATTGAGCTTTGCATTCATTCATTTATTCATTCATTCATTCATGGAGTGAGCTCGCTTTAGCGCAGATTAGTTGGTGAGAGAGAAGAATTTGAGCTTTGCATTCATTCATTCATTCATTCCTTCTTGGGGTGAGCTCGCTTTAGCGCAGATTACTTGGTGAGATAGAAGTAATTGAGCTTTGCATTCATTCATTCATTCCTTCATTCATTCATTCATTTATGCAGTGATTTCGCTTTATCGCAGATTAGTTGGTGAGAGAGAAGAAATTGAGCTTTGCATTCCTTCATTCATTTATACATTCATGGAGTTAGTTCGCTTTAGCGCAGATTAGTTGGGGAGAGAGAAGAAATTGAGCTTTGCATTCATTCATTTTTCATTCAATCATGGATTGAGCTCGTTTTGGGCAGACTAGTTGGTGAGAGAGGAGAAATTGAGCTTTCCATTCATTCATTCATTCATTCATTCATGGAGTGAGCTCGCTTTAGCGCAGATTAGTTGGTGAGAGAGAAGAAACTGGGCTTTGAATTCATTCATTCATTCCTTAATTCATTCATTCATTCATGAAGTGAGCTCGCTTTAGCGCAGATTAGTTGGTGAGAGAGAAGAAATTGAGCTTTCCATTCATTCATTCATTCATTCATTCATGGAGTTAGCGCGCTTTAGAGCAGATTTGTTGGTGAGAGAGTAGTAATTGTGCTTTGCATTCATTCATTCATTCATTCATTCATTCATTCATTCTTTCATTCATTCATTAATTCATTCATTCATTCATGGAGTGAGCTCGCTTTAGCGCAGATTAGTTGGTGAGAGAGAAGAAATTGAGCTTTGCATTCATTCATTCATTCATTCATTCTTGGAGTTTGCTCGCTTTAGCGCAGATTACTTGGTGAGATAGAAGAAATTGAGCTTTGCATTCATTCATTTATTCATTCATTCATTCATGGAGTGAGCTCGCTTTAGCGCAGATTAGTTGGTGAGAGAGAAGAATTTGAGCTTTGCATTCATTCATTCATTCATTCCTTCTTGGGGTGAGCTCGCTTTAGCGCAGATTACTTGGTGAGAGAGAAGTAATTGGGCTTTGCATTCATTCATTTATTCCTTCATTCATTCATTCATTTATGCAGTGATTTCGCTTTATCGCTGATTAGTTGGTGAGAGAGAAGAAATTGAGCTTTGCATTCCTTCATTCATTTATACATTCATGGAGTTAGTTCGCTTTAGCGCAGATTAGTTGGTGGGAGAGAAGAAATTGAGCTTTGCATTCCTTCATTCATTTATACATTCATGGAGTTAGTTCGCTTTAGCGCAGATTAGTTGGGGAGAGAGAAGAAATTGAGCTTTGCATTCATTCATTTTTCATTCAATCATGGATTGAGCTCGTTTTGGGCAGACTAGTTGGTGAGAGAGGAGAAATTGAGCTTTACATTCATTCATTCATTCATTTATGGAGTGAGCTCGCTTTAGCGCAGATTAGTTGGTGAGAGAGAAGAAATTGAGCTTTCCATTCATTCATTCATTCATTCATTCATTCATTCATGGAGTGAGCTCGCTTTAGCGCAGATTAGTTGGTGAGAGAGAAGAAATTGAGCTTTGCATTCATTCATTCATTCATTTATTCATTCCTTCATTCATTCCTTCATTCATTCATTCATTCTTTCATTCATTCATTAATTCATTAATTCATTCATTCATGGATTGAGCTCGCGTTAGCGCAGATTAGTTGGTGAAAGAGAAGATATTGAGCTTTGCATTCATTCATTCCTTCATTCATGGAGTGTGCTCGCTTTAGAGCAGATTACTTGGTGAGATTGAAGAAATTGAGCTATGCATTCATTCATTTATTCATTCATTCCTTCATGGAGTAAGCTCGCTTAAGCGCAGATTATTTGGTGAGAGAGAAGAAATTGGGCTTTGAATTCACTCATTCATTCCTTCATTCATTCATTCATTCATGCAGTGAGCTCGCTTTAGCGCAGATTAGTTGGTGAGAGAGAAACAACTGAGCTTTGCATTCATTCATTTATTCATTCATTCATTCATTCATACCTTCATTCCTTCATTCATTCATTCATTCATTCTTTCATTCATTCATTAATTCATTCATTCATTCATGGAGTGAGCTCGCTTTAGCGCAGATTAATCGGTGAGAGAGAAGAAATTGAGCTTTGCATTCATTCATTTATTCATTCATTCATTCATGGAGTGAGCTCGCTTTAGCGCAGACTAGATGGTGAGAGAGAAAAAATTGAGCTTTGCATTACTTCATTCATTTATACCTTGATGGAGTTAGTTCGCTTTAGCGCAGATTAGTTAGTGAGAGAAAAGAAATTGAGCTTTGCATTCATTCATTCATTCATTCTTGGAGTGTGCTCGCTTTAGCGCAGATTACTTGGTGAGATAGAAGAAATTGAGCTTTGCATTCATTCATTTATTCATTCATTCATTCATAGAGTGAGCTCGCTTTAGCGCAGATTAGTTGGTGAGAGAGAAGAATTTGAGCTTTGCATTCATTAATTCATGCATTCCTTCTTGGGATGAGCTCGCTTTAGCGCAGATTACTTGGTGAGAGAGAAGTAATTGGGCTTTGCATTCATTCTTTCATTCATTCATTCATTCATTCATTCATAGAGTAAGCTCGCTTTAGCGCAGAGTAGTTGGTGAGAGAGAAGAAATTGAGCTTTGCATTCATTCATTCCTTCATTCATTCATGCAGTGAGCTCGCTTTAGCGCAGATTAGTTGGTGAGAGAGAAGAAATTGAGCTATGCATTCCTTCTTTCATTCATACATTCTTTAGGTGAGCTCGCTTTAGCGCAGATTACTTGGTGAGAGAGAAGAAATTGAGCTTTGCATTCATTCATTTATTCATTCATTCATTCAGAGAGTGAGCTCGCTTTAGCGCAGATTAGTTGGTGAGAGAGAAGAAATTGAGCTTTGCATTCATTCATTTATTCCTTCATTCATTCATGGAGTGAGCTCGCTTTAGCGCAGATTAGTTGGTGAGAGAGAAGAAATTGAGCTTTGCATTCCTTCATTCATTCATTCATTTATGCAGTGATTTCGCTTTATCGCAGATTAGTTGGTGAGAGAGAAGTAATTTAGCTTTGCATACCTTCATTCATTTATACATTCATGGAGTTAGTTCGCTTTAGCGCAGATTAGTTGGTGAGAGAGAAGTAATTGAGCTTTGCATTCATTCATTCATTCATTCAATCATGGATTGAGCTCGGTTTAGCGCAGACCAGTTGTTGAGAGAGAAAAAATTTAGCTTCGCATTCCTTTATTCATTCATTCATTTATGGAGTGAGCTCGATTTAGCGCAGAATAGTTGGTGAGACTGAAGAAATTGAGCTTTACATTCATTCATTCATTCATTCATTCATGAAGTGAGCTCGCATTATTGAAGATTAGTTGGTGAGAGAGAAGAATTTAAGCTTCGCATTCCTTCATACATTCATTCATTCATGGAGTGAGCTCGCTTTAGCGCAGATTCACCTAACGTGAGAAGAGATTTGTTGTTGAGCGAGAAGATATTGAGCTTTGCATTCATCGATTCACCTCACGTGAGGAGAGATCAGTTGGTGAGCGAGAAGAAATTGAGCTTTGCATTCATCGATTCACCTCACGTGAGGAGAGATCAGTTGGTGAGCGAGAAGAAATTGAGCTTTGCATTCATCGATTCACCTCACGTGAGGAGAGATCAGTTGGTGAGCGAGAAGAAATTGAGCTTTGCATTCATCGATTCACCTCACGTGAGGAGAGATTAGTTGGTGAGCGAGAAGAAATTGAGCTTTGCATTCATCGATTCACCTCACGTGAGGAGAGATTAGTTGGTGAGCGAGAAGAAATTGAGCTTTGCATTCATCGATCACCTCACGTGAGGAGAGATCAGTTGGTGAGCGAGAAGAAATTGAGCTTTGCATTCATCGATTCACCTCACGTGAGGAGAGATCAGTTGGTGAGCGAGAAGAAATTGAGCTTTGCATTCATCGATTCACCTCACGTGAGGAGAGATCAGTTGGTGAGCGAGAAGAAATTGAGCTTTGCATTCATCGATTCACCTCACGTGAGGAGAGATCAGTTGGTGAGCGAGAAGAAATTGAGCTTTGCATTCATCGATTCACCTCACGTGAGGAGAGATCAGTTGGTGAGCGAGAAGAAATTGAGCTTTGCATTCATCGATTCACCTCACGTGAGGAGAGATCAGTTGGTGAGCGAGAAGAAATTGAGCTTTGCATTCATCGATTCACCTCACGTGAGGAGAGATCAGTTGGTGAGCGAGAAGAAATTGAGCTTTGCATTCATCGATTCACCTCACGTGAGGAGAGATCAGTTGGTGAGCGAGAAGAAATTGAGCTTTGCATTCATCGATTCACCTCACGTGAGGAGAGATCAGTTGGTGAGCGAGAAGAAATTGAGCTTTGCATTCATCGATTCACCTCACGTGAGGAGAGATCAGTTGGTGAGCGAGAAGAAATTGAGCTTTGCATTCATCGATTCACCTCACGTGAGGAGAGATCAGTTGGTGAGCGAGAAGAAATTGAGCTTTGCATTCATCGATTCACCTCACGTGAGGAGAGATCAGTTGGTGAGCGAGAAGAAATTGAGCTTTGCATTCATCGATTCACCTCACGTGAGGAGAGATCAGTTGGTGAGCGAGAAGAAATTGAGCTTTGCATTCATCGATTCACCTCACGTGAGGAGAGATTAGTTGGTGAGCGAGAAGAAATTGAGCTTTGCATTCATCGATTCACCTCACGTGAGGAGAGATCAGTTGGTGAGCGAGAAGAAATTGAGCTTTGCATTCATCGATTCACCTCACGTGAGGAGAGATCAGTTGGTGAGCGAGAAGAAATTGAGCTTTGCATTCATCGATTCACCTCACGTGAGGAGAGATCAGTTGGTGAGCGAGAAGAAATTGAGCTTTGCATTCATCGATTCACCTCACGTGAGGAGAGATTAGTTGGTGAGCGAGAAGAAATTGAGCTTTGCATTCATCGATTCACCTCACGTGAGGAGAGATCAGTTGGTGAGCGAGAAGAAATTGAGCTTTGCATTCATCGATTCACCTCACGTGAGGAGAGATCAGTTGGTGAGCGAGAAGAAATTGAGCTTTGCATTCATCGATTCACCTCACGTGAGGAGAGATCAGTTGGTGAGCGAGAAGAAATTGAGCTTTGCATTCATCGATTCACCTCACGTGAGGAGAGATCAGTTGGTGAGCGAGAAGAAATTGAGCTTTGCATTCATCGATTCACCTCACGTGAGGAGAGATCAGTTGGTGAGCGAGAAGAAATTGAGCTTTGCATTCATCGATTCACCTCACGTGAGGAGAGATCAGTTGGTGAGCGAGAAGAAATTGAGCTTTGCATTCATCGATTCACCTCACGTGAGGAGAGATCAGTTGGTGAGCGAGAAGAAATTGAGCTTTGCATTCATCGATTCACCTCACGTGAGGAGAGATAGTTGGTGAGCGAGAAGAAATTGAGCTTTGCATTCATCGATTCACCTCACGTGAGGAGAGATCAGTTGGTGAGCGAGAAGAAATTGAGCTTTGCATTCATCGATTCACCTCACGTGAGGAGAGATCAGTTGGTGAGCGAGAAGAAATTGAGCTTTGCATTCATCGATTCACCTCACGTGAGGAGAGATCAGTTGGTGAGCGAGAAGAAATTGAGCTTTGCATTCATCGATTCACCTCACGTGAGGAGAGATTAGTTGGTGAGCGAGAAGAAATTGAGCTTTGCATTCATCGATTCACCTCACGTGAGGAGAGATCAGTTGGTGAGCGAGAAGAAATTGAGCTTTGCATTCATCGATTCACCTCACGTGAGGAGAGATTAGTTGGTGAGCGAGAAGAAATTGAGCTTTGCATTCATCGATTCACCTCACGTGAGGAGAGATCAGTTGGTGAGCGAGAAGAAATTGAGCTTTGCATTCATCGATTCACCTCACGTGAGGAGAGATCAGTTGGTGAGCGAGAAGAAATTGAGCTTTGCATTCATCGATTCACCTCACGTGAGGAGAGATTAGTTGGTGAGCGAGAAGAAATTGAGCTTTGCATTCATCGATTCACCTCACGTGAGGAGAGATTAGTTGGTGAGCGAGAAGAAATTGAGCTTTGCATTCATCGATTCACCTCACGTGAGGAGAGATCAGTTGGTGAGCGAGAAGAAATTGAGCTTTGCATTCATCGATTCACCTCACGTGAGGAGAGATCAGTTGGTGAGCGAGAAGAAATTGAGCTTTGCATTCATCGATTCACCTCACGTGAGGAGAGATCAGTTGGTGAGCGAGAAGAAATTGAGCTTTGCATTCATCGATTCACCTCACGTGAGGAGAGATTAGTTGGTGAGCGAGAAGAAATTGAGCTTTGCATTCATCGATTCACCTCACGTGAGGAGAGATCAGTTGGTGAGCGAGAAGAAATTGAGCTTTGCATTCATCGATTCACCTCACGTGAGGAGAGATCAGTTGGTGAGCGAGAAGAAATTGAGCTTTGCATTCATCGATTCACCTCACGTGAGGAGAGATCAGTTGGTGAGCGAGAAGAAATTGAGCTTTGCATTCATCGATTCACCTCACGTGAGGAGAGATCAGTTGGTGAGCGAGAAGAAATTGAGCTTTGCATTCATCGATTCACCTCACGTGAGGAGAGATCAGTTGGTGAGCGAGAAGAAATTGAGCTTTGCATTCATCGATTCACCTCACGTGAGGAGAGATCAGTTGGTGAGCGAGAAGAAATTGAGCTTTGCATTCATCGATTCACCTCACGTGAGGAGAGATCAGTTGGTGAGCGAGAAGAAATTGAGCTTTGCATTCATCGATTCACCTCACGTGAGGAGAGATCAGTTGGTGAGCGAGAAGAAATTGAGCTTTGCATTCATCGATTCACCTCACGTGAGGAGAGATCAGTTGGTGAGCGAGAAGAAATTGAGCTTTGCATTCATCGATTCACCTCACGTGAGGAGAGATCAGTTGGTGAGCGAGAAGAAATTGAGCTTTGCATTCATCGATTCACCTCACGTGAGGAGAGATCAGTTGGTGAGCGAGAAGAAATTGAGCTTTGCATTCATCGATTCACCTCACGTGAGGAGAGATTAGTTGGTGAGCGAGAAGAAATTGAGCTTTGCATTCATCGATTCACCTCACGTGAGGAGAGATCAGTTGGTGAGCGAGAAGAAATTGAGCTTTGCATTCATCGATTCACCTCACGTGAGGAGAGATCAGTTGGTGAGCGAGAAGAAATTGAGCTTTGCATTCATCGATTCACCTCACGTGAGGAGAGATCAGTTGGTGAGCGAGAAGAAATTGAGCTTTGCATTCATCGATTCACCTCACGTGAGGAGAGATCAGTTGGTGAGCGAGAAGAAATTGAGCTTTGCATTCATCGATTCACCTCACGTGAGGAGAGATCAGTTGGTGAGCGAGAAGAAATTGAGCTTTGCATTCATCGATTCACCTCACGTGAGGAGAGATCAGTTGGTGAGCGAGAAGAAATTGAGCTTTGCATTCATCGATTCACCTCACGTGAGGAGAGATTAGTTGGTGAGCGAGAAGAAATTGAGCTTTGCATTCATCGATTCACCTCACGTGAGGAGAGATCAGTTGGTGAGCGAGAAGAAATTGAGCTTTGCATTCATCGATTCACCTCACGTGAGGAGAGATCAGTTGGTGAGCGAGAAGAAATTGAGCTTTGCATTCATCGATTCACCTCACGTGAGGAGAGATCAGTTGGTGAGCGAGAAGAAATTGAGCTTTGCATTCATCGATTCACCTCACGTGAGGAGAGATCAGTTGGTGAGCGAGAAGAAATTGAGCTTTGCATTCATCGATTCACCTCACGTGAGGAGAGATTAGTTGGTGAGCGAGAAGAAATTGAGCTTTGCATTCATCGATTCACCTCACGTGAGGAGAGATCAGTTGGTGAGCGAGAAGAAATTGAGCTTTGCATTCATCGATTCACCTCACGTGAGGAGAGATCAGTTGGTGAGCGAGAAGAAATTGAGCTTTGCATTCATCGATTCACCTCACGTGAGGAGAGATCAGTTGGTGAGCGAGAAGAAATTGAGCTTTGCATTCATCGATTCACCTCACGTGAGGAGAGATCAGTTGGTGAGCGAGAAGAAATTGAGCTTTGCATTCATCGATTCACCTCACGTGAGGAGAGATCAGTTGGTGAGCGAGAAGAAATTGAGCTTTGCATTCATCGATTCACCTCACGTGAGGAGAGATCAGTTGGTGAGCGAGAAGAAATTGAGCTTTGCATTCATCGATTCACCTCACGTGAGGAGAGATTAGTTGGTGAGCGAGAAGAAATTGAGCTTTGCATTCATCGATTCACCTCACGTGAGGAGAGATTAGTTGGTGAGCGAGAAGAAATTGAGCTTTGCATTCATCGATTCACCTCACGTGAGGAGAGATCAGTTGGTGAGCGAGAAGAAATTGAGCTTTGCATTCATCGATTCACCTCACGTGAGGAGAGATCAGTTGGTGAGCGAGAAGAAATTGAGCTTTGCATTCATCGATTCACCTCACGTGAGGAGAGATCAGTTGGTGAGCGAGAAGAAATTGAGCTTTGCATTCATCGATTCACCTCACGTGAGGAGAGATTAGTTGGTGAGCGAGAAGAAATTGAGCTTTGCATTCATCGATTCACCTCACGTGAGGAGAGATCAGTTGGTGAGCGAGAAGAAATTGAGCTTTGCATTCATCGATTCACCTCACGTGAGGAGAGATCAGTTGGTGAGCGAGAAGAAATTGAGCTTTGCATTCATCGATTCACCTCACGTGAGGAGAGATCAGTTGGTGAGCGAGAAGAAATTGAGCTTTGCATTCATCGATTCACCTCACGTGAGGAGAGATCAGTTGGTGAGCGAGAAGAAATTGAGCTTTGCATTCATCGATTCACCTCACGTGAGGAGAGATCAGTTGGTGAGCGAGAAGAAATTGAGCTTTGCATTCATCGATTCACCTCACGTGAGGAGAGATAGTTGGTGAGCGAGAAGAAATTGAGCTTTGCATTCATCGATTCACCTCACGTGAGGAGAGATCAGTTGGTGAGCGAGAAGAAATTGAGCTTTGCATTCATCGATTCACCTCACGTGAGGAGAGATCAGTTGGTGAGCGAGAAGAAATTGAGCTTTGCATTCATCGATTCACCTCACGTGAGGAGAGATCAGTTGGTGAGCGAGAAGAAATTGAGCTTTGCATTCATCGATTCACCTCACGTGAGGAGAGATCAGTTGGTGAGCGAGAAGAAATTGAGCTTTGCATTCATCGATTCACCTCACGTGAGGAGAGATCAGTTGGTGAGCGAGAAGAAATTGAGCTTTGCATTCATCGATTCACCTCACGTGAGGAGAGATCAGTTGGTGAGCGAGAAGAAATTGAGCTTTGCATTCATCGATTCACCTCACGTGAGGAGAGATCAGTTGGTGAGCGAGAAGAAATTGAGCTTTGCATTCATCGATTCACCTCACGTGAGGAGAGATCAGTTGGTGAGCGAGAAGAAATTGAGCTTTGCATTCATCGATTCACCTCACGTGAGGAGAGATCAGTTGGTGAGCGAGAAGAAATTGAGCTTTGCATTCATCGATTCACCTCACGTGAGGAGAGATCAGTTGGTGAGCGAGAAGAAATTGAGCTTTGCATTCATCGATTCACCTCACGTGAGGAGAGATCAGTTGGTGAGCGAGAAGAAATTGAGCTTTGCATTCATCGATTCACCTCACGTGAGGAGAGATAGTTGGTGAGCGAGAAGAAATTGAGCTTTGCATTCATCGATTCACCTCACGTGAGGAGAGATAGTTGGTGAGCGAGAAGAAATTGAGCTTTGCATTCATCGATTCACCTCACGTGAGGAGAGATAGTTGGTGAGCGAGAAGAAATTGAGCTTTGCATTCATCGATTCACCTCACGTGAGGAGAGATCAGTTGGTGAGCGAGAAGAAATTGAGCTTTGCATTCATCGATTCACCTCACGTGAGGAGAGATCAGTTGGTGAGCGAGAAGAAATTGAGCTTTGCATTCATCGATTCACCTCACGTGAGGAGAGATTAGTTGGTGAGCGAGAAGAAATTGAGCTTTGCATTCATCGATTCACCTCACGTGAGGAGAGATCAGTTGGTGAGCGAGAAGAAATTGAGCTTTGCATTCATCGATTCACCTCACGTGAGGAGAGATCAGTTGGTGAGCGAGAAGAAATTGAGCTTTGCATTCATCGATTCACCTCACGTGAGGAGAGATTAGTTGGTGAGCGAGAAGAAATTGAGCTTTGCATTCATCGATTCACCTCACGTGAGGAGAGATCAGTTGGTGAGCGAGAAGAAATTGAGCTTTGCATTCATCGATTCACCTCACGTGAGGAGAGATCAGTTGGTGAGCGAGAAGAAATTGAGCTTTGCATTCATCGATTCACCTCACGTGAGGAGAGATCAGTTGGTGAGCGAGAAGAAATTGAGCTTTGCATTCATCGATTCACCTCACGTGAGGAGAGATCAGTTGGTGAGCGAGAAGAAATTGAGCTTTGCATTCATCGATTCACCTCACGTGAGGAGAGATCAGTTGGTGAGCGAGAAGAAATTGAGCTTTGCATTCATCGATTCACCTCACGTGAGGAGAGATCAGTTGGTGAGCGAGAAGAAATTGAGCTTTGCATTCATCGATTCACCTCACGTGAGGAGAGATCAGTTGGTGAGCGAGAAGAAATTGAGCTTTGCATTCATCGATTCACCTCACGTGAGGAGAGATCAGTTGGTGAGCGAGAAGAAATTGAGCTTTGCATTCATCGATTCACCTCACGTGAGGAGAGATAGTTGGTGAGCGAGAAGAAATTGAGCTTTGCATTCATCGATTCACCTCACGTGAGGAGAGATCAGTTGGTGAGCGAGAAGAAATTGAGCTTTGCATTCATCGATTCACCTCACGTGAGGAGAGATCAGTTGGTGAGCGAGAAGAAATTGAGCTTTGCATTCATCGATTCACCTCACGTGAGGAGAGATAGTTGGTGAGCGAGAAGAAATTGAGCTTTGCATTCATCGATTCACCTCACGTGAGGAGAGATAGTTGGTGAGCGAGAAGAAATTGAGCTTTGCATTCATCGATTCACCTCACGTGAGGAGAGATCAGTTGGTGAGCGAGAAGAAATTGAGCTTTGCATTCATCGATTCACCTCACGTGAGGAGAGATAGTTGGTGAGCGAGAAGAAATTGAGCTTTGCATTCATCGATTCACCTCACGTGAGGAGAGATTAGTTGGTGAGCGAGAAGAAATTGAGCTTTGCATTCATCGATTCACCTCACGTGAGGAGAGATTAGTTGGTGAGCGAGAAGAAATTGAGCTTTGCATTCATCGATTCACCTCACGTGAGGAGAGATCAGTTGGTGAGCGAGAAGAAATTGAGCTTTGCATTCATCGATTCACCTCACGTGAGGAGAGATAGTTGGTGAGCGAGAAGAAATTGAGCTTTGCATTCATCGATTCACCTCACGTGAGGAGAGATAGTTGGTGAGCGAGAAGAAATTGAGCTTTGCATTCATCGATTCACCTCACGTGAGGAGAGATCAGTTGGTGAGCGAGAAGAAATTGAGCTTTGCATTCATCGATTCACCTCACGTGAGGAGAGATAGTTGGTGAGCGAGAAGAAATTGAGCTTTGCATTCATCGATTCACCTCACGTGAGGAGAGATAGTTGGTGAGCGAGAAGAAATTGAGCTTTGCATTCATCGATTCACCTCACGTGAGGAGAGATTAGTTGGTGAGCGAGAAGAAATTGAGCTTTGCATTCATCGATTCACCTCACGTGAGGAGAGATCAGTTGGTGAGCGAGAAGAAATTGAGCTTTGCATTCATCGATTCACCTCACGTGAGGAGAGATAGTTGGTGAGCGAGAAGAAATTGAGCTTTGCATTCATCGATTCACCTCACGTGAGGAGAGATCAGTTGGTGAGCGAGAAGAAATTGAGCTTTGCATTCATCGATTCACCTCACGTGAGGAGAGATTAGTTGGTGAGCGAGAAGAAATTGAGCTTTGCATTCATCGATTCACCTCACGTGAGGAGAGATCAGTTGGTGAGCGAGAAGAAATTGAGCTTTGCATTCATCGATTCACCTCACGTGAGGAGAGATCAGTTGGTGAGCGAGAAGAAATTGAGCTTTGCATTCATCGATTCACCTCACGTGAGGAGAGATCAGTTGGTGAGCGAGAAGAAATTGAGCTTTGCATTCATCGATTCACCTCACGTGAGGAGAGATTAGTTGGTGAGCGAGAAGAAATTGAGCTTTGCATTCATCGATTCACCTCACGTGAGGAGAGATAGTTGGTGAGCGAGAAGAAATTGAGCTTTGCATTCATCGATTCACCTCACGTGAGGAGAGATCAGTTGGTGAGCGAGAAGAAATTGAGCTTTGCATTCATCGATTCACCTCACGTGAGGAGAGATTAGTTGGTGAGCGAGAAGAAATTGAGCTTTGCATTCATCGATTCACCTCACGTGAGGAGAGATCAGTTGGTGAGCGAGAAGAAATTGAGCTTTGCATTCATCGATTCACCTCACGTGAGGAGAGATCAGTTGGTGAGCGAGAAGAAATTGAGCTTTGCATTCATCGATTCACCTCACGTGAGGAGAGATCAGTTGGTGAGCGAGAAGAAATTGAGCTTTGCATTCATCGATTCACCTCACGTGAGGAGAGATAGTTGGTGAGCGAGAAGAAATTGAGCTTTGCATTCATCGATTCACCTCACGTGAGGAGAGATTAGTTGGTGAGCGAGAAGAAATTGAGCTTTGCATTCATCGATTCACCTCACGTGAGGAGAGATAGTTGGTGAGCGAGAAGAAATTGAGCTTTGCATTCATCGATTCACCTCACGTGAGGAGAGATCAGTTGGTGAGCGAGAAGAAATTGAGCTTTGCATTCATCGATTCACCTCACGTGAGGAGAGATTAGTTGGTGAGCGAGAAGAAATTGAGCTTTGCATTCATCGATTCACCTCACGTGAGGAGAGATAGTTGGTGAGCGAGAAGAAATTGAGCTTTGCATTCATCGATTCACCTCACGTGAGGAGAGATCAGTTGGTGAGCGAGAAGAAATTGAGCTTTGCATTCATCGATTCACCTCACGTGAGGAGAGATCAGTTGGTGAGCGAGAAGAAATTGAGCTTTGCATTCATCGATTCACCTCACGTGAGGAGAGATTAGTTGGTGAGCGAGAAGAAATTGAGCTTTGCATTCATCGATTCACCTCACGTGAGGAGAGATTAGTTGGTGAGCGAGAAGAAATTGAGCTTTGCATTCATCGATTCACCTCACGTGAGGAGAGATAGTTGGTGAGCGAGAAGAAATTGAGCTTTGCATTCATCGATTCACCTCACGTGAGGAGAGATAGTTGGTGAGCGAGAAGAAATTGAGCTTTGCATTCATCGATTCACCTCACGTGAGGAGAGATCAGTTGGTGAGCGAGAAGAAATTGAGCTTTGCATTCATCGATTCACCTCACGTGAGGAGAGATCAGTTGGTGAGCGAGAAGAAATTGAGCTTTGCATTCATCGATTCACCTCACGTGAGGAGAGATCAGTTGGTGAGCGAGAAGAAATTGAGCTTTGCATTCATCGATTCACCTCACGTGAGGAGAGATCAGTTGGTGAGCGAGAAGAAATTGAGCTTTGCATTCATCGATTCACCTCACGTGAGGAGAGATAGTTGGTGAGCGAGAAGAAATTGAGCTTTGCATTCATCGATTCACCTCACGTGAGGAGAGATCAGTTGGTGAGCGAGAAGAAATTGAGCTTTGCATTCATCGATTCACCTCACGTGAGGAGAGATCAGTTGGTGAGCGAGAAGAAATTGAGCTTTGCATTCATCGATTCACCTCACGTGAGGAGAGATTAGTTGGTGAGCGAGAAGAAATTGAGCTTTGCATTCATCGATTCACCTCACGTGAGGAGAGATAGTTGGTGAGCGAGAAGAAATTGAGCTTTGCATTCATCGATTCACCTCACGTGAGGAGAGATAGTTGGTGAGCGAGAAGAAATTGAGCTTTGCATTCATCGATTCACCTCACGTGAGGAGAGATAGTTGGTGAGCGAGAAGAAATTGAGCTTTGCATTCATCGATTCACCTCACGTGAGGAGAGATTAGTTGGTGAGCGAGAAGAAATTGAGCTTTGCATTCATCGATTCACCTCACGTGAGGAGAGATTAGTTGGTGAGCGAGAAGAAATTGAGCTTTGCATTCATCGATTCACCTCACGTGAGGAGAGATAGTTGGTGAGCGAGAAGAAATTGAGCTTTGCATTCATCGATTCACCTCACGTGAGGAGAGATCAGTTGGTGAGCGAGAAGAAATTGAGCTTTGCATTCATCGATTCACCTCACGTGAGGAGAGATAGTTGGTGAGCGAGAAGAAATTGAGCTTTGCATTCATCGATTCACCTCACGTGAGGAGAGATAGTTGGTGAGCGAGAAGAAATTGAGCTTTGCATTCATCGATTCACCTCACGTGAGGAGAGATCAGTTGGTGAGCGAGAAGAAATTGAGCTTTGCATTCATCGATTCACCTCACGTGAGGAGAGATTAGTTGGTGAGCGAGAAGAAATTGAGCTTTGCATTCATCGATTCACCTCACGTGAGGAGAGATCAGTTGGTGAGCGAGAAGAAATTGAGCTTTGCATTCATCGATTCACCTCACGTGAGGAGAGATCAGTTGGTGAGCGAGAAGAAATTGAGCTTTGCATTCATCGATTCACCTCACGTGAGGAGAGATTAGTTGGTGAGCGAGAAGAAATTGAGCTTTGCATTCATCGATTCACCTCACGTGAGGAGAGATTAGTTGGTGAGCGAGAAGAAATTGAGCTTTGCATTCATCGATTCACCTCACGTGAGGAGAGATCAGTTGGTGAGCGAGAAGAAATTGAGCTTTGCATTCATCGATTCACCTCACGTGAGGAGAGATTAGTTGGTGAGCGAGAAGAAATTGAGCTTTGCATTCATCGATTCACCTCACGTGAGGAGAGATTAGTTGGTGAGCGAGAAGAAATTGAGCTTTGCATTCATCGATTCACCTCACGTGAGGAGAGATTAGTTGGTGAGCGAGAAGAAATTGAGCTTTGCATTCATCGATTCACCTCACGTGAGGAGAGATTAGTTGGTGAGCGAGAAGAAATTGAGCTTTGCATTCATCGATTCACCTCACGTGAGGAGAGATAGTTGGTGAGCGAGAAGAAATTGAGCTTTGCATTCATCGATTCACCTCACGTGAGGAGAGATTAGTTGGTGAGCGAGAAGAAATTGAGCTTTGCATTCATCGATTCACCTCACGTGAGGAGAGATTAGTTGGTGAGCGAGAAGAAATTGAGCTTTGCATTCATCGATTCACCTCACGTGAGGAGAGATTAGTTGGTGAGCGAGAAGAAATTGAGCTTTGCATTCATCGATTCACCTCACGTGAGGAGAGATAGTTGGTGAGCGAGAAGAAATTGAGCTTTGCATTCATCGATTCACCTCACGTGAGGAGAGATAGTTGGTGAGCGAGAAGAAATTGAGCTTTGCATTCATCGATTCACCTCACGTGAGGAGAGATCAGTTGGTGAGCGAGAAGAAATTGAGCTTTGCATTCATCGATTCACCTCACGTGAGGAGAGATCAGTTGGTGAGCGAGAAGAAATTGAGCTTTGCATTCATCGATTCACCTCACGTGAGGAGAGATAGTTGGTGAGCGAGAAGAAATTGAGCTTTGCATTCATCGATTCACCTCACGTGAGGAGAGATCAGTTGGTGAGCGAGAAGAAATTGAGCTTTGCATTCATCGATTCACCTCACGTGAGGAGAGATTAGTTGGTGAGCGAGAAGAAATTGAGCTTTGCATTCATCGATTCACCTCACGTGAGGAGAGATCAGTTGGTGAGCGAGAAGAAATTGAGCTTTGCATTCATCGATTCACCTCACGTGAGGAGAGATCAGTTGGTGAGCGAGAAGAAATTGAGCTTTGCATTCATCGATTCACCTCACGTGAGGAGAGATTAGTTGGTGAGCGAGAAGAAATTGAGCTTTGCATTCATCGATTCACCTCACGTGAGGAGAGATAGTTGGTGAGCGAGAAGAAATTGAGCTTTGCATTCATCGATTCACCTCACGTGAGGAGAGATCAGTTGGTGAGCGAGAAGAAATTGAGCTTTGCATTCATCGATTCACCTCACGTGAGGAGAGATCAGTTGGTGAGCGAGAAGAAATTGAGCTTTGCATTCATCGATTCACCTCACGTGAGGAGAGATTAGTTGGTGAGCGAGAAGAAATTGAGCTTTGCATTCATCGATTCACCTCACGTGAGGAGAGATTAGTTGGTGAGCGAGAAGAAATTGAGCTTTGCATTCATCGATTCACCTCACGTGAGGAGAGATTAGT
The DNA here is from genome assembly GCA_001923025.3 of Taenia multiceps. Lineage (NCBI taxonomy): Eukaryota > Metazoa > Platyhelminthes > Cestoda > Cyclophyllidea > Taeniidae > Taenia > Taenia multiceps. The sequence goes on along the minus strand of CM010315.2, from coordinate 2,545,702 downwards.
TGGTGAGCGAGAAGAAATTGAGCTTTGCATTCATCGATTCACCTCACGTGAGGAGAGATTAGTTGGTGAGCGAGAAGAAATTGAGCTTTGCATTCATCGATTCACCTCACGTGAGGAGAGATTAGTTGGTGAGCGAGAAGAAATTGAGCTTTGCATTCATCGATTCACCTCACGTGAGGAGAGATAGTTGGTGAGCGAGAAGAAATTGAGCTTTGCATTCATCGATTCACCTCACGTGAGGAGAGATCAGTTGGTGAGCGAGAAGAAATTGAGCTTTGCATTCATCGATTCACCTCACGTGAGGAGAGATAGTTGGTGAGCGAGAAGAAATTGAGCTTTGCATTCATCGATTCACCTCACGTGAGGAGAGATAGTTGGTGAGCGAGAAGAAATTGAGCTTTGCATTCATCGATTCACCTCACGTGAGGAGAGATAGTTGGTGAGCGAGAAGAAATTGAGCTTTGCATTCATCGATTCACCTCACGTGAGGAGAGATCAGTTGGTGAGCGAGAAGAAATTGAGCTTTGCATTCATCGATTCACCTCACGTGAGGAGAGATAGTTGGTGAGCGAGAAGAAATTGAGCTTTGCATTCATCGATTCACCTCACGTGAGGAGAGATCAGTTGGTGAGCGAGAAGAAATTGAGCTTTGCATTCATCGATTCACCTCACGTGAGGAGAGATCAGTTGGTGAGCGAGAAGAAATTGAGCTTTGCATTCATCGATTCACCTCACGTGAGGAGAGATCAGTTGGTGAGCGAGAAGAAATTGAGCTTTGCATTCATCGATTCACCTCACGTGAGGAGAGATCAGTTGGTGAGCGAGAAGAAATTGAGCTTTGCATTCATCGATTCACCTCACGTGAGGAGAGATTAGTTGGTGAGCGAGAAGAAATTGAGCTTTGCATTCATCGATTCACCTCACGTGAGGAGAGATCAGTTGGTGAGCGAGAAGAAATTGAGCTTTGCATTCATCGATTCACCTCACGTGAGGAGAGATAGTTGGTGAGCGAGAAGAAATTGAGCTTTGCATTCATCGATTCACCTCACGTGAGGAGAGATTAGTTGGTGAGCGAGAAGAAATTGAGCTTTGCATTCATCGATTCACCTCACGTGAGGAGAGATTAGTTGGTGAGCGAGAAGAAATTGAGCTTTGCATTCATCGATTCACCTCACGTGAGGAGAGATTAGTTGGTGAGCGAGAAGAAATTGAGCTTTGCATTCATCGATTCACCTCACGTGAGGAGAGATTAGTTGGTGAGCGAGAAGAAATTGAGCTTTGCATTCATCGATTCACCTCACGTGAGGAGAGATCAGTTGGTGAGCGAGAAGAAATTGAGCTTTGCATTCATCGATTCACCTCACGTGAGGAGAGATTAGTTGGTGAGCGAGAAGAAATTGAGCTTTGCATTCATCGATTCACCTCACGTGAGGAGAGATTAGTTGGTGAGCGAGAAGAAATTGAGCTTTGCATTCATCGATTCACCTCACGTGAGGAGAGATAGTTGGTGAGCGAGAAGAAATTGAGCTTTGCATTCATCGATTCACCTCACGTGAGGAGAGATTAGTTGGTGAGCGAGAAGAAATTGAGCTTTGCATTCATCGATTCACCTCACGTGAGGAGAGATCAGTTGGTGAGCGAGAAGAAATTGAGCTTTGCATTCATCGATTCACCTCACGTGAGGAGAGATTAGTTGGTGAGCGAGAAGAAATTGAGCTTTGCATTCATCGATTCACCTCACGTGAGGAGAGATAGTTGGTGAGCGAGAAGAAATTGAGCTTTGCATTCATCGATTCACCTCACGTGAGGAGAGATTAGTTGGTGAGCGAGAAGAAATTGAGCTTTGCATTCATCGATTCACCTCACGTGAGGAGAGATTAGTTGGTGAGCGAGAAGAAATTGAGCTTTGCATTCATCGATTCACCTCACGTGAGGAGAGATAGTTGGTGAGCGAGAAGAAATTGAGCTTTGCATTCATCGATTCACCTCACGTGAGGAGAGATAGTTGGTGAGCGAGAAGAAATTGAGCTTTGCATTCATCGATTCACCTCACGTGAGGAGAGATCAGTTGGTGAGCGAGAAGAAATTGAGCTTTGCATTCATCGATTCACCTCACGTGAGGAGAGATAGTTGGTGAGCGAGAAGAAATTGAGCTTTGCATTCATCGATTCACCTCACGTGAGGAGAGATTAGTTGGTGAGCGAGAAGAAATTGAGCTTTGCATTCATCGATTCACCTCACGTGAGGAGAGATCAGTTGGTGAGCGAGAAGAAATTGAGCTTTGCATTCATCGATTCACCTCACGTGAGGAGAGATTAGTTGGTGAGCGAGAAGAAATTGAGCTTTGCATTCATCGATTCACCTCACGTGAGGAGAGATCAGTTGGTGAGCGAGAAGAAATTGAGCTTTGCATTCATCGATTCACCTCACGTGAGGAGAGATCAGTTGGTGAGCGAGAAGAAATTGAGCTTTGCATTCATCGATTCACCTCACGTGAGGAGAGATAGTTGGTGAGCGAGAAGAAATTGAGCTTTGCATTCATCGATTCACCTCACGTGAGGAGAGATCAGTTGGTGAGCGAGAAGAAATTGAGCTTTGCATTCATCGATTCACCTCACGTGAGGAGAGATCAGTTGGTGAGCGAGAAGAAATTGAGCTTTGCATTCATCGATTCACCTCACGTGAGGAGAGATAGTTGGTGAGCGAGAAGAAATTGAGCTTTGCATTCATCGATTCACCTCACGTGAGGAGAGATAGTTGGTGAGCGAGAAGAAATTGAGCTTTGCATTCATCGATTCACCTCACGTGAGGAGAGATTAGTTGGTGAGCGAGAAGAAATTGAGCTTTGCATTCATCGATTCACCTCACGTGAGGAGAGATCAGTTGGTGAGCGAGAAGAAATTGAGCTTTGCATTCATCGATTCACCTCACGTGAGGAGAGATAGTTGGTGAGCGAGAAGAAATTGAGCTTTGCATTCATCGATTCACCTCACGTGAGGAGAGATTAGTTGGTGAGCGAGAAGAAATTGAGCTTTGCATTCATCGATTCACCTCACGTGAGGAGAGATTAGTTGGTGAGCGAGAAGAAATTGAGCTTTGCATTCATCGATTCACCTCACGTGAGGAGAGATAGTTGGTGAGCGAGAAGAAATTGAGCTTTGCATTCATCGATTCACCTCACGTGAGGAGAGATTAGTTGGTGAGCGAGAAGAAATTGAGCTTTGCATTCATCGATTCACCTCACGTGAGGAGAGATCAGTTGGTGAGCGAGAAGAAATTGAGCTTTGCATTCATCGATTCACCTCACGTGAGGAGAGATTAGTTGGTGAGCGAGAAGAAATTGAGCTTTGCATTCATCGATTCACCTCACGTGAGGAGAGATTAGTTGGTGAGCGAGAAGAAATTGAGCTTTGCATTCATCGATTCACCTCACGTGAGGAGAGATAGTTGGTGAGCGAGAAGAAATTGAGCTTTGCATTCATCGATTCACCTCACGTGAGGAGAGATAGTTGGTGAGCGAGAAGAAATTGAGCTTTGCATTCATCGATTCACCTCACGTGAGGAGAGATCAGTTGGTGAGCGAGAAGAAATTGAGCTTTGCATTCATCGATTCACCTCACGTGAGGAGAGATAGTTGGTGAGCGAGAAGAAATTGAGCTTTGCATTCATCGATTCACCTCACGTGAGGAGAGATAGTTGGTGAGCGAGAAGAAATTGAGCTTTGCATTCATCGATTCACCTCACGTGAGGAGAGATAGTTGGTGAGCGAGAAGAAATTGAGCTTTGCATTCATCGATTCACCTCACGTGAGGAGAGATTAGTTGGTGAGCGAGAAGAAATTGAGCTTTGCATTCATCGATTCACCTCACGTGAGGAGAGATTAGTTGGTGAGCGAGAAGAAATTGAGCTTTGCATTCATCGATTCACCTCACGTGAGGAGAGATCAGTTGGTGAGCGAGAAGAAATTGAGCTTTGCATTCATCGATTCACCTCACGTGAGGAGAGATAGTTGGTGAGCGAGAAGAAATTGAGCTTTGCATTCATCGATTCACCTCACGTGAGGAGAGATTAGTTGGTGAGCGAGAAGAAATTGAGCTTTGCATTCATCGATTCACCTCACGTGAGGAGAGATTAGTTGGTGAGCGAGAAGAAATTGAGCTTTGCATTCATCGATTCACCTCACGTGAGGAGAGATTAGTTGGTGAGCGAGAAGAAATTGAGCTTTGCATTCATCGATTCACCTCACGTGAGGAGAGATTAGTTGGTGAGCGAGAAGAAATTGAGCTTTGCATTCATCGATTCACCTCACGTGAGGAGAGATTAGTTGGTGAGCGAGAAGAAATTGAGCTTTGCATTCATCGATTCACCTCACGTGAGGAGAGATAGTTGGTGAGCGAGAAGAAATTGAGCTTTGCATTCATCGATTCACCTCACGTGAGGAGAGATTAGTTGGTGAGCGAGAAGAAATTGAGCTTTGCATTCATCGATTCACCTCACGTGAGGAGAGATTAGTTGGTGAGCGAGAAGAAATTGAGCTTTGCATTCATCGATTCACCTCACGTGAGGAGAGATTAGTTGGTGAGCGAGAAGAAATTGAGCTTTGCATTCATCGATTCACCTCACGTGAGGAGAGATAGTTGGTGAGCGAGAAGAAATTGAGCTTTGCATTCATCGATTCACCTCACGTGAGGAGAGATTAGTTGGTGAGCGAGAAGAAATTGAGCTTTGCATTCATCGATTCACCTCACGTGAGGAGAGATAGTTGGTGAGCGAGAAGAAATTGAGCTTTGCATTCATCGATTCACCTCACGTGAGGAGAGATAGTTGGTGAGCGAGAAGAAATTGAGCTTTGCATTCATCGATTCACCTCACGTGAGGAGAGATTAGTTGGTGAGCGAGAAGAAATTGAGCTTTGCATTCATCGATTCACCTCACGTGAGGAGAGATTAGTTGGTGAGCGAGAAGAAATTGAGCTTTGCATTCATCGATTCACCTCACGTGAGGAGAGATTAGTTGGTGAGCGAGAAGAAATTGAGCTTTGCATTCATCGATTCACCTCACGTGAGGAGAGATAGTTGGTGAGCGAGAAGAAATTGAGCTTTGCATTCATCGATTCACCTCACGTGAGGAGAGATTAGTTGGTGAGCGAGAAGAAATTGAGCTTTGCATTCATCGATTCACCTCACGTGAGGAGAGATTAGTTGGTGAGCGAGAAGAAATTGAGCTTTGCATTCATCGATTCACCTCACGTGAGGAGAGATCAGTTGGTGAGCGAGAAGAAATTGAGCTTTGCATTCATCGATTCACCTCACGTGAGGAGAGATTAGTTGGTGAGCGAGAAGAAATTGAGCTTTGCATTCATCGATTCACCTCACGTGAGGAGAGATAGTTGGTGAGCGAGAAGAAATTGAGCTTTGCATTCATCGATTCACCTCACGTGAGGAGAGATTAGTTGGTGAGCGAGAAGAAATTGAGCTTTGCATTCATCGATTCACCTCACGTGAGGAGAGATTAGTTGGTGAGCGAGAAGAAATTGAGCTTTGCATTCATCGATTCACCTCACGTGAGGAGAGATTAGTTGGTGAGCGAGAAGAAATTGAGCTTTGCATTCATCGATTCACCTCACGTGAGGAGAGATCAGTTGGTGAGCGAGAAGAAATTGAGCTTTGCATTCATCGATTCACCTCACGTGAGGAGAGATAGTTGGTGAGCGAGAAGAAATTGAGCTTTGCATTCATCGATTCACCTCACGTGAGGAGAGATAGTTGGTGAGCGAGAAGAAATTGAGCTTTGCATTCATCGATTCACCTCACGTGAGGAGAGATCAGTTGGTGAGCGAGAAGAAATTGAGCTTTGCATTCATCGATTCACCTCACGTGAGGAGAGATCAGTTGGTGAGCGAGAAGAAATTGAGCTTTGCATTCATCGATTCACCTCACGTGAGGAGAGATCAGTTGGTGAGCGAGAAGAAATTGAGCTTTGCATTCATCGATTCACCTCACGTGAGGAGAGATTAGTTGGTGAGCGAGAAGAAATTGAGCTTTGCATTCATCGATTCACCTCACGTGAGGAGAGATTAGTTGGTGAGCGAGAAGAAATTGAGCTTTGCATTCATCGATTCACCTCACGTGAGGAGAGATTAGTTGGTGAGCGAGAAGAAATTGAGCTTTGCATTCATCGATTCACCTCACGTGAGGAGAGATTAGTTGGTGAGCGAGAAGAAATTGAGCTTTGCATTCATCGATTCACCTCACGTGAGGAGAGATTAGTTGGTGAGCGAGAAGAAATTGAGCTTTGCATTCATCGATTCACCTCACGTGAGGAGAGATCAGTTGGTGAGCGAGAAGAAATTGAGCTTTGCATTCATCGATTCACCTCACGTGAGGAGAGATAGTTGGTGAGCGAGAAGAAATTGAGCTTTGCATTCATCGATTCACCTCACGTGAGGAGAGATTAGTTGGTGAGCGAGAAGAAATTGAGCTTTGCATTCATCGATTCACCTCACGTGAGGAGAGATTAGTTGGTGAGCGAGAAGAAATTGAGCTTTGCATTCATCGATTCACCTCACGTGAGGAGAGATCAGTTGGTGAGCGAGAAGAAATTGAGCTTTGCATTCATCGATTCACCTCACGTGAGGAGAGATAGTTGGTGAGCGAGAAGAAATTGAGCTTTGCATTCATCGATTCACCTCACGTGAGGAGAGATTAGTTGGTGAGCGAGAAGAAATTGAGCTTTGCATTCATCGATTCACCTCACGTGAGGAGAGATCAGTTGGTGAGCGAGAAGAAATTGAGCTTTGCATTCATCGATTCACCTCACGTGAGGAGAGATAGTTGGTGAGCGAGAAGAAATTGAGCTTTGCATTCATCGATTCACCTCACGTGAGGAGAGATTAGTTGGTGAGCGAGAAGAAATTGAGCTTTGCATTCATCGATTCACCTCACGTGAGGAGAGATTAGTTGGTGAGCGAGAAGAAATTGAGCTTTGCATTCATCGATTCACCTCACGTGAGGAGAGATTAGTTGGTGAGCGAGAAGAAATTGAGCTTTGCATTCATCGATTCACCTCACGTGAGGAGAGATTAGTTGGTGAGCGAGAAGAAATTGAGCTTTGCATTCATCGATTCACCTCACGTGAGGAGAGATTAGTTGGTGAGCGAGAAGAAATTGAGCTTTGCATTCATCGATTCACCTCACGTGAGGAGAGATTAGTTGGTGAGCGAGAAGAAATTGAGCTTTGCATTCATCGATTCACCTCACGTGAGGAGAGATTAGTTGGTGAGCGAGAAGAAATTGAGCTTTGCATTCATCGATTCACCTCACGTGAGGAGAGATTAGTTGGTGAGCGAGAAGAAATTGAGCTTTGCATTCATCGATTCACCTCACGTGAGGAGAGATTAGTTGGTGAGCGAGAAGAAATTGAGCTTTGCATTCATCGATTCACCTCACGTGAGGAGAGATCAGTTGGTGAGCGAGAAGAAATTGAGCTTTGCATTCATCGATTCACCTCACGTGAGGAGAGATTAGTTGGTGAGCGAGAAGAAATTGAGCTTTGCATTCATCGATTCACCTCACGTGAGGAGAGATCAGTTGGTGAGCGAGAAGAAATTGAGCTTTGCATTCATCGATTCACCTCACGTGAGGAGAGATCAGTTGGTGAGCGAGAAGAAATTGAGCTTTGCATTCATCGATTCACCTCACGTGAGGAGAGATAGTTGGTGAGCGAGAAGAAATTGAGCTTTGCATTCATCGATTCACCTCACGTGAGGAGAGATCAGTTGGTGAGCGAGAAGAAATTGAGCTTTGCATTCATCGATTCACCTCACGTGAGGAGAGATTAGTTGGTGAGCGAGAAGAAATTGAGCTTTGCATTCATCGATTCACCTCACGTGAGGAGAGATCAGTTGGTGAGCGAGAAGAAATTGAGCTTTGCATTCATCGATTCACCTCACGTGAGGAGAGATCAGTTGGTGAGCGAGAAGAAATTGAGCTTTGCATTCATCGATTCACCTCACGTGAGGAGAGATCAGTTGGTGAGCGAGAAGAAATTGAGCTTTGCATTCATCGATTCACCTCACGTGAGGAGAGATTAGTTGGTGAGCGAGAAGAAATTGAGCTTTGCATTCATCGATTCACCTCACGTGAGGAGAGATCAGTTGGTGAGCGAGAAGAAATTGAGCTTTGCATTCATCGATTCACCTCACGTGAGGAGAGATTAGTTGGTGAGCGAGAAGAAATTGAGCTTTGCATTCATCGATTCACCTCACGTGAGGAGAGATTAGTTGGTGAGCGAGAAGAAATTGAGCTTTGCATTCATCGATTCACCTCACGTGAGGAGAGATTAGTTGGTGAGCGAGAAGAAATTGAGCTTTGCATTCATCGATTCACCTCACGTGAGGAGAGATTAGTTGGTGAGCGAGAAGAAATTGAGCTTTGCATTCATCGATTCACCTCACGTGAGGAGAGATCAGTTGGTGAGCGAGAAGAAATTGAGCTTTGCATTCATCGATTCACCTCACGTGAGGAGAGATTAGTTGGTGAGCGAGAAGAAATTGAGCTTTGCATTCATCGATTCACCTCACGTGAGGAGAGATTAGTTGGTGAGCGAGAAGAAATTGAGCTTTGCATTCATCGATTCACCTCACGTGAGGAGAGATTAGTTGGTGAGCGAGAAGAAATTGAGCTTTGCATTCATCGATTCACCTCACGTGAGGAGAGATTAGTTGGTGAGCGAGAAGAAATTGAGCTTTGCATTCATCGATTCACCTCACGTGAGGAGAGATCAGTTGGTGAGCGAGAAGAAATTGAGCTTTGCATTCATCGATTCACCTCACGTGAGGAGAGATTAGTTGGTGAGCGAGAAGAAATTGAGCTTTGCATTCATCGATTCACCTCACGTGAGGAGAGATTAGTTGGTGAGCGAGAAGAAATTGAGCTTTGCATTCATCGATTCACCTCACGTGAGGAGAGATCAGTTGGTGAGCGAGAAGAAATTGAGCTTTGCATTCATCGATTCACCTCACGTGAGGAGAGATTAGTTGGTGAGCGAGAAGAAATTGAGCTTTGCATTCATCGATTCACCTCACGTGAGGAGAGATTAGTTGGTGAGCGAGAAGAAATTGAGCTTTGCATTCATCGATTCACCTCACGTGAGGAGAGATCAGTTGGTGAGCGAGAAGAAATTGAGCTTTGCATTCATCGATTCACCTCACGTGAGGAGAGATTAGTTGGTGAGCGAGAAGAAATTGAGCTTTGCATTCATCGATTCACCTCACGTGAGGAGAGATCAGTTGGTGAGCGAGAAGAAATTGAGCTTTGCATTCATCGATTCACCTCACGTGAGGAGAGATCAGTTGGTGAGCGAGAAGAAATTGAGCTTTGCATTCATCGATTCACCTCACGTGAGGAGAGATAGTTGGTGAGCGAGAAGAAATTGAGCTTTGCATTCATCGATTCACCTCACGTGAGGAGAGATCAGTTGGTGAGCGAGAAGAAATTGAGCTTTGCATTCATCGATTCACCTCACGTGAGGAGAGATCAGTTGGTGAGCGAGAAGAAATTGAGCTTTGCATTCATCGATTCACCTCACGTGAGGAGAGATTAGTTGGTGAGCGAGAAGAAATTGAGCTTTGCATTCATCGATTCACCTCACGTGAGGAGAGATTAGTTGGTGAGCGAGAAGAAATTGAGCTTTGCATTCATCGATTCACCTCACGTGAGGAGAGATCAGTTGGTGAGCGAGAAGAAATTGAGCTTTGCATTCATCGATTCACCTCACGTGAGGAGAGATCAGTTGGTGAGCGAGAAGAAATTGAGCTTTGCATTCATCGATTCACCTCACGTGAGGAGAGATTAGTTGGTGAGCGAGAAGAAATTGAGCTTTGCATTCATCGATTCACCTCACGTGAGGAGAGATTAGTTGGTGAGCGAGAAGAAATTGAGCTTTGCATTCATCGATTCACCTCACGTGAGGAGAGATCAGTTGGTGAGCGAGAAGAAATTGAGCTTTGCATTCATCGATTCACCTCACGTGAGGAGAGATCAGTTGGTGAGCGAGAAGAAATTGAGCTTTGCATTCATCGATTCACCTCACGTGAGGAGAGATCAGTTGGTGAGCGAGAAGAAATTGAGCTTTGCATTCATCGATTCACCTCACGTGAGGAGAGATAGTTGGTGAGCGAGAAGAAATTGAGCTTTGCATTCATCGATTCACCTCACGTGAGGAGAGATCAGTTGGTGAGCGAGAAGAAATTGAGCTTTGCATTCATCGATTCACCTCACGTGAGGAGAGATCAGTTGGTGAGCGAGAAGAAATTGAGCTTTGCATTCATCGATTCACCTCACGTGAGGAGAGATCAGTTGGTGAGCGAGAAGAAATTGAGCTTTGCATTCATCGATTCACCTCACGTGAGGAGAGATCAGTTGGTGAGCGAGAAGAAATTGAGCTTTGCATTCATCGATTCACCTCACGTGAGGAGAGATCAGTTGGTGAGCGAGAAGAAATTGAGCTTTGCATTCATCGATTCACCTCACGTGAGGAGAGATTAGTTGGTGAGCGAGAAGAAATTGAGCTTTGCATTCATCGATTCACCTCACGTGAGGAGAGATTAGTTGGTGAGCGAGAAGAAATTGAGCTTTGCATTCATCGATTCACCTCACGTGAGGAGAGATTAGTTGGTGAGCGAGAAGAAATTGAGCTTTGCATTCATCGATTCACCTCACGTGAGGAGAGATCAGTTGGTGAGCGAGAAGAAATTGAGCTTTGCATTCATCGATTCACCTCACGTGAGGAGAGATCAGTTGGTGAGCGAGAAGAAATTGAGCTTTGCATTCATCGATTCACCTCACGTGAGGAGAGATTAGTTGGTGAGCGAGAAGAAATTGAGCTTTGCATTCATCGATTCACCTCACGTGAGGAGAGATCAGTTGGTGAGCGAGAAGAAATTGAGCTTTGCATTCATCGATTCACCTCACGTGAGGAGAGATCAGTTGGTGAGCGAGAAGAAATTGAGCTTTGCATTCATCGATTCACCTCACGTGAGGAGAGATCAGTTGGTGAGCGAGAAGAAATTGAGCTTTGCATTCATCGATTCACCTCACGTGAGGAGAGATTAGTTGGTGAGCGAGAAGAAATTGAGCTTTGCATTCATCGATTCACCTCACGTGAGGAGAGATCAGTTGGTGAGCGAGAAGAAATTGAGCTTTGCATTCATCGATTCACCTCACGTGAGGAGAGATCAGTTGGTGAGCGAGAAGAAATTGAGCTTTGCATTCATCGATTCACCTCACGTGAGGAGAGATTAGTTGGTGAGCGAGAAGAAATTGAGCTTTGCATTCATCGATTCACCTCACGTGAGGAGAGATCAGTTGGTGAGCGAGAAGAAATTGAGCTTTGCATTCATCGATTCACCTCACGTGAGGAGAGATCAGTTGGTGAGCGAGAAGAAATTGAGCTTTGCATTCATCGATTCACCTCACGTGAGGAGAGATCAGTTGGTGAGCGAGAAGAAATTGAGCTTTGCATTCATCGATTCACCTCACGTGAGGAGAGATCAGTTGGTGAGCGAGAAGAAATTGAGCTTTGCATTCATCGATTCACCTCACGTGAGGAGAGATCAGTTGGTGAGCGAGAAGAAATTGAGCTTTGCATTCATCGATTCACCTCACGTGAGGAGAGATCAGTTGGTGAGCGAGAAGAAATTGAGCTTTGCATTCATCGATTCACCTCACGTGAGGAGAGATCAGTTGGTGAGCGAGAAGAAATTGAGCTTTGCATTCATCGATTCACCTCACGTGAGGAGAGATCAGTTGGTGAGCGAGAAGAAATTGAGCTTTGCATTCATCGATTCACCTCACGTGAGGAGAGATTAGTTGGTGAGCGAGAAGAAATTGAGCTTTGCATTCATCGATTCACCTCACGTGAGGAGAGATTAGTTGGTGAGCGAGAAGAAATTGAGCTTTGCATTCATCGATTCACCTCACGTGAGGAGAGATCAGTTGGTGAGCGAGAAGAAATTGAGCTTTGCATTCATCGATTCACCTCACGTGAGGAGAGATCAGTTGGTGAGCGAGAAGAAATTGAGCTTTGCATTCATCGATTCACCTCACGTGAGGAGAGATCAGTTGGTGAGCGAGAAGAAATTGAGCTTTGCATTCATCGATTCACCTCACGTGAGGAGAGATCAGTTGGTGAGCGAGAAGAAATTGAGCTTTGCATTCATCGATTCACCTCACGTGAGGAGAGATCAGTTGGTGAGCGAGAAGAAATTGAGCTTTGCATTCATCGATTCACCTCACGTGAGGAGAGATCAGTTGGTGAGCGAGAAGAAATTGAGCTTTGCATTCATCGATTCACCTCACGTGAGGAGAGATCAGTTGGTGAGCGAGAAGAAATTGAGCTTTGCATTCATCGATTCACCTCACGTGAGGAGAGATCAGTTGGTGAGCGAGAAGAAATTGAGCTTTGCATTCATCGATTCACCTCACGTGAGGAGAGATCAGTTGGTGAGCGAGAAGAAATTGAGCTTTGCATTCATCGATTCACCTCACGTGAGGAGAGATTAGTTGGTGAGCGAGAAGAAATTGAGCTTTGCATTCATCGATTCACCTCACGTGAGGAGAGATAGTTGGTGAGCGAGAAGAAATTGAGCTTTGCATTCATCGATTCACCTCACGTGAGGAGAGATCAGTTGGTGAGCGAGAAGAAATTGAGCTTTGCATTCATCGATTCACCTCACGTGAGGAGAGATTAGTTGGTGAGCGAGAAGAAATTGAGCTTTGCATTCATCGATTCACCTCACGTGAGGAGAGATTAGTTGGTGAGCGAGAAGAAATTGAGCTTTGCATTCATCGATTCACCTCACGTGAGGAGAGATCAGTTGGTGAGCGAGAAGAAATTGAGCTTTGCATTCATCGATTCACCTCACGTGAGGAGAGATCAGTTGGTGAGCGAGAAGAAATTGAGCTTTGCATTCATCGATTCACCTCACGTGAGGAGAGATCAGTTGGTGAGCGAGAAGAAATTGAGCTTTGCATTCATCGATTCACCTCACGTGAGGAGAGATTAGTTGGTGAGCGAGAAGAAATTGAGCTTTGCATTCATCGATTCACCTCACGTGAGGAGAGATCAGTTGGTGAGCGAGAAGAAATTGAGCTTTGCATTCATCGATTCACCTCACGTGAGGAGAGATCAGTTGGTGAGCGAGAAGAAATTGAGCTTTGCATTCATCGATTCACCTCACGTGAGGAGAGATTAGTTGGTGAGCGAGAAGAAATTGAGCTTTGCATTCATCGATTCACCTCACGTGAGGAGAGATTAGTTGGTGAGCGAGAAGAAATTGAGCTTTGCATTCATCGATTCACCTCACGTGAGGAGAGATTAGTTGGTGAGCGAGAAGAAATTGAGCTTTGCATTCATCGATTCACCTCACGTGAGGAGAGATCAGTTGGTGAGCGAGAAGAAATTGAGCTTTGCATTCATCGATTCACCTCACGTGAGGAGAGATAGTTGGTGAGCGAGAAGAAATTGAGCTTTGCATTCATCGATTCACCTCACGTGAGGAGAGATTAGTTGGTGAGCGAGAAGAAATTGAGCTTTGCATTCATCGATTCACCTCACGTGAGGAGAGATTAGTTGGTGAGCGAGAAGAAATTGAGCTTTGCATTCATCGATTCACCTCACGTGAGGAGAGATTAGTTGGTGAGCGAGAAGAAATTGAGCTTTGCATTCATCGATTCACCTCACGTGAGGAGAGATTAGTTGGTGAGCGAGAAGAAATTGAGCTTTGCATTCATCGATTCACCTCACGTGAGGAGAGATTAGTTGGTGAGCGAGAAGAAATTGAGCTTTGCATTCATCGATTCACCTCACGTGAGGAGAGATTAGTTGGTGAGCGAGAAGAAATTGAGCTTTGCATTCATCGATTCACCTCACGTGAGGAGAGATTAGTTGGTGAGCGAGAAGAAATTGAGCTTTGCATTCATCGATTCACCTCACGTGAGGAGAGATCAGTTGGTGAGCGAGAAGAAATTGAGCTTTGCATTCATCGATTCACCTCACGTGAGGAGAGATTAGTTGGTGAGCGAGAAGAAATTGAGCTTTGCATTCATCGATTCACCTCACGTGAGGAGAGATAGTTGGTGAGCGAGAAGAAATTGAGCTTTGCATTCATCGATTCACCTCACGTGAGGAGAGATAGTTGGTGAGCGAGAAGAAATTGAGCTTTGCATTCATCGATTCACCTCACGTGAGGAGAGATTAGTTGGTGAGCGAGAAGAAATTGAGCTTTGCATTCATCGATTCACCTCACGTGAGGAGAGATTAGTTGGTGAGCGAGAAGAAATTGAGCTTTGCATTCATCGATTCACCTCACGTGAGGAGAGATTAGTTGGTGAGCGAGAAGAAATTGAGCTTTGCATTCATCGATTCACCTCACGTGAGGAGAGATTAGTTGGTGAGCGAGAAGAAATTGAGCTTTGCATTCATCGATTCACCTCACGTGAGGAGAGATCAGTTGGTGAGCGAGAAGAAATTGAGCTTTGCATTCATCGATTCACCTCACGTGAGGAGAGATAGTTGGTGAGCGAGAAGAAATTGAGCTTTGCATTCATCGATTCACCTCACGTGAGGAGAGATTAGTTGGTGAGCGAGAAGAAATTGAGCTTTGCATTCATCGATTCACCTCACGTGAGGAGAGATTAGTTGGTGAGCGAGAAGAAATTGAGCTTTGCATTCATCGATTCACCTCACGTGAGGAGAGATTAGTTGGTGAGCGAGAAGAAATTGAGCTTTGCATTCATCGATTCACCTCACGTGAGGAGAGATTAGTTGGTGAGCGAGAAGAAATTGAGCTTTGCATTCATCGATTCACCTCACGTGAGGAGAGATTAGTTGGTGAGCGAGAAGAAATTGAGCTTTGCATTCATCGATTCACCTCACGTGAGGAGAGATTAGTTGGTGAGCGAGAAGAAATTGAGCTTTGCATTCATCGATTCACCTCACGTGAGGAGAGATTAGTTGGTGAGCGAGAAGAAATTGAGCTTTGCATTCATCGATTCACCTCACGTGAGGAGAGATTAGTTGGTGAGCGAGAAGAAATTGAGCTTTGCATTCATCGATTCACCTCACGTGAGGAGAGATTAGTTGGTGAGCGAGAAGAAATTGAGCTTTGCATTCATCGATTCACCTCACGTGAGGAGAGATCAGTTGGTGAGCGAGAAGAAATTGAGCTTTGCATTCATCGATTCACCTCACGTGAGGAGAGATCAGTTGGTGAGCGAGAAGAAATTGAGCTTTGCATTCATCGATTCACCTCACGTGAGGAGAGATCAGTTGGTGAGCGAGAAGAAATTGAGCTTTGCATTCATCGATTCACCTCACGTGAGGAGAGATAGTTGGTGAGCGAGAAGAAATTGAGCTTTGCATTCATCGATTCACCTCACGTGAGGAGAGATCAGTTGGTGAGCGAGAAGAAATTGAGCTTTGCATTCATCGATTCACCTCACGTGAGGAGAGATCAGTTGGTGAGCGAGAAGAAATTGAGCTTTGCATTCATCGATTCACCTCACGTGAGGAGAGATTAGTTGGTGAGCGAGAAGAAATTGAGCTTTGCATTCATCGATTCACCTCACGTGAGGAGAGATTAGTTGGTGAGCGAGAAGAAATTGAGCTTTGCATTCATCGATTCACCTCACGTGAGGAGAGATCAGTTGGTGAGCGAGAAGAAATTGAGCTTTGCATTCATCGATTCACCTCACGTGAGGAGAGATTAGTTGGTGAGCGAGAAGAAATTGAGCTTTGCATTCATCGATTCACCTCACGTGAGGAGAGATTAGTTGGTGAGCGAGAAGAAATTGAGCTTTGCATTCATCGATTCACCTCACGTGAGGAGAGATTAGTTGGTGAGCGAGAAGAAATTGAGCTTTGCATTCATCGATTCACCTCACGTGAGGAGAGATTAGTTGGTGAGCGAGAAGAAATTGAGCTTTGCATTCATCGATTCACCTCACGTGAGGAGAGATTAGTTGGTGAGCGAGAAGAAATTGAGCTTTGCATTCATCGATTCACCTCACGTGAGGAGAGATTAGTTGGTGAGCGAGAAGAAATTGAGCTTTGCATTCATCGATTCACCTCACGTGAGGAGAGATTAGTTGGTGAGCGAGAAGAAATTGAGCTTTGCATTCATCGATTCACCTCACGTGAGGAGAGATTAGTTGGTGAGCGAGAAGAAATTGAGCTTTGCATTCATCGATTCACCTCACGTGAGGAGAGATTAGTTGGTGAGCGAGAAGAAATTGAGCTTTGCATTCATCGATTCACCTCACGTGAGGAGAGATTAGTTGGTGAGCGAGAAGAAATTGAGCTTTGCATTCATCGATTCACCTCACGTGAGGAGAGATTAGTTGGTGAGCGAGAAGAAATTGAGCTTTGCATTCATCGATTCACCTCACGTGAGGAGAGATTAGTTGGTGAGCGAGAAGAAATTGAGCTTTGCATTCATCGATTCACCTCACGTGAGGAGAGATTAGTTGGTGAGCGAGAAGAAATTGAGCTTTGCATTCATCGATTCACCTCACGTGAGGAGAGATTAGTTGGTGAGCGAGAAGAAATTGAGCTTTGCATTCATCGATTCACCTCACGTGAGGAGAGATTAGTTGGTGAGCGAGAAGAAATTGAGCTTTGCATTCATCGATTCACCTCACGTGAGGAGAGATTAGTTGGTGAGCGAGAAGAAATTGAGCTTTGCATTCATCGATTCACCTCACGTGAGGAGAGATTAGTTGGTGAGCGAGAAGAAATTGAGCTTTGCATTCATCGATTCACCTCACGTGAGGAGAGATTAGTTGGTGAGCGAGAAGAAATTGAGCTTTGCATTCATCGATTCACCTCACGTGAGGAGAGATTAGTTGGTGAGCGAGAAGAAATTGAGCTTTGCATTCATCGATTCACCTCACGTGAGGAGAGATTAGTTGGTGAGCGAGAAGAAATTGAGCTTTGCATTCATCGATTCACCTCACGTGAGGAGAGATTAGTTGGTGAGCGAGAAGAAATTGAGCTTTGCATTCATCGATTCACCTCACGTGAGGAGAGATCAGTTGGTGAGCGAGAAGAAATTGAGCTTTGCATTCATCGATTCACCTCACGTGAGGAGAGATCAGTTGGTGAGCGAGAAGAAATTGAGCTTTGCATTCATCGATTCACCTCACGTGAGGAGAGATTAGTTGGTGAGCGAGAAGAAATTGAGCTTTGCATTCATCGATTCACCTCACGTGAGGAGAGATCAGTTGGTGAGCGAGAAGAAATTGAGCTTTGCATTCATCGATTCACCTCACGTGAGGAGAGATCAGTTGGTGAGCGAGAAGAAATTGAGCTTTGCATTCATCGATTCACCTCACGTGAGGAGAGATCAGTTGGTGAGCGAGAAGAAATTGAGCTTTGCATTCATCGATTCACCTCACGTGAGGAGAGATTAGTTGGTGAGCGAGAAGAAATTGAGCTTTGCATTCATCGATTCACCTCACGTGAGGAGAGATTAGTTGGTGAGCGAGAAGAAATTGAGCTTTGCATTCATCGATTCACCTCACGTGAGGAGAGATCAGTTGGTGAGCGAGAAGAAATTGAGCTTTGCATTCATCGATTCACCTCACGTGAGGAGAGATTAGTTGGTGAGCGAGAAGAAATTGAGCTTTGCATTCATCGATTCACCTCACGTGAGGAGAGATTAGTTGGTGAGCGAGAAGAAATTGAGCTTTGCATTCATCGATTCACCTCACGTGAGGAGAGATTAGTTGGTGAGCGAGAAGAAATTGAGCTTTGCATTCATCGATTCACCTCACGTGAGGAGAGATTAGTTGGTGAGCGAGAAGAAATTGAGCTTTGCATTCATCGATTCACCTCACGTGAGGAGAGATCAGTTGGTGAGCGAGAAGAAATTGAGCTTTGCATTCATCGATTCACCTCACGTGAGGAGAGATAGTTGGTGAGCGAGAAGAAATTGAGCTTTGCATTCATCGATTCACCTCACGTGAGGAGAGATTAGTTGGTGAGCGAGAAGAAATTGAGCTTTGCATTCATCGATTCACCTCACGTGAGGAGAGATTAGTTGGTGAGCGAGAAGAAATTGAGCTTTGCATTCATCGATTCACCTCACGTGAGGAGAGATTAGTTGGTGAGCGAGAAGAAATTGAGCTTTGCATTCATCGATTCACCTCACGTGAGGAGAGATTAGTTGGTGAGCGAGAAGAAATTGAGCTTTGCATTCATCGATTCACCTCACGTGAGGAGAGATTAGTTGGTGAGCGAGAAGAAATTGAGCTTTGCATTCATCGATTCACCTCACGTGAGGAGAGATTAGTTGGTGAGCGAGAAGAAATTGAGCTTTGCATTCATCGATTCACCTCACGTGAGGAGAGATTAGTTGGTGAGCGAGAAGAAATTGAGCTTTGCATTCATCGATTCACCTCACGTGAGGAGAGATTAGTTGGTGAGCGAGAAGAAATTGAGCTTTGCATTCATCGATTCACCTCACGTGAGGAGAGATTAGTTGGTGAGCGAGAAGAAATTGAGCTTTGCATTCATCGATTCACCTCACGTGAGGAGAGATTAGTTGGTGAGCGAGAAGAAATTGAGCTTTGCATTCATCGATTCACCTCACGTGAGGAGAGATTAGTTGGTGAGCGAGAAGAAATTGAGCTTTGCATTCATCGATTCACCTCACGTGAGGAGAGAGTTGGTGAGCGAGAAGAAATTGAGCTTTGCATTCATCGATTCACCTCACGTGAGGAGAGATTGGTGAGCGAGAAGAAATTGAGCTTTGCATTCATCGATTCACCTCACGTGAGGAGAGATTAGTTGGTGAGCGAGAAGAAATTGAGCTTTGCATTCATCGATTCACCTCACGTGAGGAGAGATTAGTTGGTGAGCGAGAAGAAATTGAGCTTTGCATTCATCGATTCACCTCACGTGAGGAGAGATCAGTTGGTGAGCGAGAAGAAATTGAGCTTTGCATTCATCGATTCACCTCACGTGAGGAGAGATCAGTTGGTGAGCGAGAAGAAATTGAGCTTTGCATTCATCGATTCACCTCACGTGAGGAGAGATTAGTTGGTGAGCGAGAAGAAATTGAGCTTTGCATTCATCGATTCACCTCACGTGAGGAGAGATCAGTTGGTGAGCGAGAAGAAATTGAGCTTTGCATTCATCGATTCACCTCACGTGAGGAGAGATCAGTTGGTGAGCGAGAAGAAATTGAGCTTTGCATTCATCGATTCACCTCACGTGAGGAGAGATCAGTTGGTGAGCGAGAAGAAATTGAGCTTTGCATTCATCGATTCACCTCACGTGAGGAGAGATCAGTTGGTGAGCGAGAAGAAATTGAGCTTTGCATTCATCGATTCACCTCACGTGAGGAGAGATTAGTTGGTGAGCGAGAAGAAATTGAGCTTTGCATTCATCGATTCACCTCACGTGAGGAGAGATCAGTTGGTGAGCGAGAAGAAATTGAGCTTTGCATTCATCGATTCACCTCACGTGAGGAGAGATCAGTTGGTGAGCGAGAAGAAATTGAGCTTTGCATTCATCGATTCACCTCACGTGAGGAGAGATCAGTTGGTGAGCGAGAAGAAATTGAGCTTTGCATTCATCGATTCACCTCACGTGAGGAGAGATCAGTTGGTGAGCGAGAAGAAATTGAGCTTTGCATTCATCGATTCACCTCACGTGAGGAGAGATTAGTTGGTGAGCGAGAAGAAATTGAGCTTTGCATTCATCGATTCACCTCACGTGAGGAGAGATTAGTTGGTGAGCGAGAAGAAATTGAGCTTTGCATTCATCGATTCACCTCACGTGAGGAGAGATTAGTTGGTGAGCGAGAAGAAATTGAGCTTTGCATTCATCGATTCACCTCACGTGAGGAGAGATTAGTTGGTGAGCGAGAAGAAATTGAGCTTTGCATTCATCGATTCACCTCACGTGAGGAGAGATTAGTTGGTGAGCGAGAAGAAATTGAGCTTTGCATTCATCGATTCACCTCACGTGAGGAGAGATTAGTTGGTGAGCGAGAAGAAATTGAGCTTTGCATTCATCGATTCACCTCACGTGAGGAGAGATTAGTTGGTGAGCGAGAAGAAATTGAGCTTTGCATTCATCGATTCACCTCACGTGAGGAGAGATAGTTGGTGAGCGAGAAGAAATTGAGCTTTGCATTCATCGATTCACCTCACGTGAGGAGAGATTAGTTGGTGAGCGAGAAGAAATTGAGCTTTGCATTCATCGATTCACCTCACGTGAGGAGAGATTAGTTGGTGAGCGAGAAGAAATTGAGCTTTGCATTCATCGATTCACCTCACGTGAGGAGAGATTAGTTGGTGAGCGAGAAGAAATTGAGCTTTGCATTCATCGATTCACCTCACGTGAGGAGAGATTAGTTGGTGAGCGAGAAGAAATTGAGCTTTGCATTCATCGATTCACCTCACGTGAGGAGAGATTAGTTGGTGAGCGAGAAGAAATTGAGCTTTGCATTCATCGATTCACCTCACGTGAGGAGAGATTAGTTGGTGAGCGAGAAGAAATTGAGCTTTGCATTCATCGATTCACCTCACGTGAGGAGAGATTAGTTGGTGAGCGAGAAGAAATTGAGCTTTGCATTCATCGATTCACCTCACGTGAGGAGAGATTAGTTGGTGAGCGAGAAGAAATTGAGCTTTGCATTCATCGATTCACCTCACGTGAGGAGAGATTAGTTGGTGAGCGAGAAGAAATTGAGCTTTGCATTCATCGATTCACCTCACGTGAGGAGAGATTAGTTGGTGAGCGAGAAGAAATTGAGCTTTGCATTCATCGATTCACCTCACGTGAGGAGAGATTAGTTGGTGAGCGAGAAGAAATTGAGCTTTGCATTCATCGATTCACCTCACGTGAGGAGAGATCAGTTGGTGAGCGAGAAGAAATTGAGCTTTGCATTCATCGATTCACCTCACGTGAGGAGAGATCAGTTGGTGAGCGAGAAGAAATTGAGCTTTGCATTCATCGATTCACCTCACGTGAGGAGAGATTAGTTGGTGAGCGAGAAGAAATTGAGCTTTGCATTCATCGATTCACCTCACGTGAGGAGAGATAGTTGGTGAGCGAGAAGAAATTGAGCTTTGCATTCATCGATTCACCTCACGTGAGGAGAGATTAGTTGGTGAGCGAGAAGAAATTGAGCTTTGCATTCATCGATTCACCTCACGTGAGGAGAGATTAGTTGGTGAGCGAGAAGAAATTGAGCTTTGCATTCATCGATTCACCTCACGTGAGGAGAGATTAGTTGGTGAGCGAGAAGAAATTGAGCTTTGCATTCATCGATTCACCTCACGTGAGGAGAGATTAGTTGGTGAGCGAGAAGAAATTGAGCTTTGCATTCATCGATTCACCTCACGTGAGGAGAGATTAGTTGGTGAGCGAGAAGAAATTGAGCTTTGCATTCATCGATTCACCTCACGTGAGGAGAGATTAGTTGGTGAGCGAGAAGAAATTGAGCTTTGCATTCATCGATTCACCTCACGTGAGGAGAGATTAGTTGGTGAGCGAGAAGAAATTGAGCTTTGCATTCATCGATTCACCTCACGTGAGGAGAGATTAGTTGGTGAGCGAGAAGAAATTGAGCTTTGCATTCATCGATTCACCTCACGTGAGGAGAGATTAGTTGGTGAGCGAGAAGAAATTGAGCTTTGCATTCATCGATTCACCTCACGTGAGGAGAGATTAGTTGGTGAGCGAGAAGAAATTGAGCTTTGCATTCATCGATTCACCTCACGTGAGGAGAGATTAGTTGGTGAGCGAGAAGAAATTGAGCTTTGCATTCATCGATTCACCTCACGTGAGGAGAGATTAGTTGGTGAGCGAGAAGAAATTGAGCTTTGCATTCATCGATTCACCTCACGTGAGGAGAGATTAGTTGGTGAGCGAGAAGAAATTGAGCTTTGCATTCATCGATTCACCTCACGTGAGGAGAGATTAGTTGGTGAGCGAGAAGAAATTGAGCTTTGCATTCATCGATTCACCTCACGTGAGGAGAGATTAGTTGGTGAGCGAGAAGAAATTGAGCTTTGCATTCATCGATTCACCTCACGTGAGGAGAGATTAGTTGGTGAGCGAGAAGAAATTGAGCTTTGCATTCATCGATTCACCTCACGTGAGGAGAGATCAGTTGGTGAGCGAGAAGAAATTGAGCTTTGCATTCATCGATTCACCTCACGTGAGGAGAGATTAGTTGGTGAGCGAGAAGAAATTGAGCTTTGCATTCATCGATTCACCTCACGTGAGGAGAGATTAGTTGGTGAGCGAGAAGAAATTGAGCTTTGCATTCATCGATTCACCTCACGTGAGGAGAGATTAGTTGGTGAGCGAGAAGAAATTGAGCTTTGCATTCATCGATTCACCTCACGTGAGGAGAGATTAGTTGGTGAGCGAGAAGAAATTGAGCTTTGCATTCATCGATTCACCTCACGTGAGGAGAGATTAGTTGGTGAGCGAGAAGAAATTGAGCTTTGCATTCATCGATTCACCTCACGTGAGGAGAGATTAGTTGGTGAGCGAGAAGAAATTGAGCTTTGCATTCATCGATTCACCTCACGTGAGGAGAGATTAGTTGGTGAGCGAGAAGAAATTGAGCTTTGCATTCATCGATTCACCTCACGTGAGGAGAGATTAGTTGGTGAGCGAGAAGAAATTGAGCTTTGCATTCATCGATTCACCTCACGTGAGGAGAGATTAGTTGGTGAGCGAGAAGAAATTGAGCTTTGCATTCATCGATTCACCTCACGTGAGGAGAGATTAGTTGGTGAGCGAGAAGAAATTGAGCTTTGCATTCATCGATTCACCTCACGTGAGGAGAGATTAGTTGGTGAGCGAGAAGAAATTGAGCTTTGCATTCATCGATTCACCTCACGTGAGGAGAGATTAGTTGGTGAGCGAGAAGAAATTGAGCTTTGCATTCATCGATTCACCTCACGTGAGGAGAGATTAGTTGGTGAGCGAGAAGAAATTGAGCTTTGCATTCATCGATTCACCTCACGTGAGGAGAGATTAGTTGGTGAGCGAGAAGAAATTGAGCTTTGCATTCATCGATTCACCTCACGTGAGGAGAGATTAGTTGGTGAGCGAGAAGAAATTGAGCTTTGCATTCATCGATTCACCTCACGTGAGGAGAGATTAGTTGGTGAGCGAGAAGAAATTGAGCTTTGCATTCATCGATTCACCTCACGTGAGGAGAGATCAGTTGGTGAGCGAGAAGAAATTGAGCTTTGCATTCATCGATTCACCTCACGTGAGGAGAGATTAGTTGGTGAGCGAGAAGAAATTGAGCTTTGCATTCATCGATTCACCTCACGTGAGGAGAGATTAGTTGGTGAGCGAGAAGAAATTGAGCTTTGCATTCATCGATTCACCTCACGTGAGGAGAGATCAGTTGGTGAGCGAGAAGAAATTGAGCTTTGCATTCATCGATTCACCTCACGTGAGGAGAGATCAGTTGGTGAGCGAGAAGAAATTGAGCTTTGCATTCATCGATTCACCTCACGTGAGGAGAGATTAGTTGGTGAGCGAGAAGAAATTGAGCTTTGCATTCATCGATTCACCTCACGTGAGGAGAGATTAGTTGGTGAGCGAGAAGAAATTGAGCTTTGCATTCATCGATTCACCTCACGTGAGGAGAGATTAGTTGGTGAGCGAGAAGAAATTGAGCTTTGCATTCATCGATTCACCTCACGTGAGGAGAGATTAGTTGGTGAGCGAGAAGAAATTGAGCTTTGCATTCATCGATTCACCTCACGTGAGGAGAGATTAGTTGGTGAGCGAGAAGAAATTGAGCTTTGCATTCATCGATTCACCTCACGTGAGGAGAGATTAGTTGGTGAGCGAGAAGAAATTGAGCTTTGCATTCATCGATTCACCTCACGTGAGGAGAGATTAGTTGGTGAGCGAGAAGAAATTGAGCTTTGCATTCATCGATTCACCTCACGTGAGGAGAGATTAGTTGGTGAGCGAGAAGAAATTGAGCTTTGCATTCATCGATTCACCTCACGTGAGGAGAGATTAGTTGGTGAGCGAGAAGAAATTGAGCTTTGCATTCATCGATTCACCTCACGTGAGGAGAGATTAGTTGGTGAGCGAGAAGAAATTGAGCTTTGCATTCATCGATTCACCTCACGTGAGGAGAGATTAGTTGGTGAGCGAGAAGAAATTGAGCTTTGCATTCATCGATTCACCTCACGTGAGGAGAGATTAGTTGGTGAGCGAGAAGAAATTGAGCTTTGCATTCATCGATTCACCTCACGTGAGGAGAGATTAGTTGGTGAGCGAGAAGAAATTGAGCTTTGCATTCATCGATTCACCTCACGTGAGGAGAGATTAGTTGGTGAGCGAGAAGAAATTGAGCTTTGCATTCATCGATTCACCTCACGTGAGGAGAGATTAGTTGGTGAGCGAGAAGAAATTGAGCTTTGCATTCATCGATTCACCTCACGTGAGGAGAGATTAGTTGGTGAGCGAGAAGAAATTGAGCTTTGCATTCATCGATTCACCTCACGTGAGGAGAGATTAGTTGGTGAGCGAGAAGAAATTGAGCTTTGCATTCATCGATTCACCTCACGTGAGGAGAGATTAGTTGGTGAGCGAGAAGAAATTGAGCTTTGCATTCATCGATTCACCTCACGTGAGGAGAGATTAGTTGGTGAGCGAGAAGAAATTGAGCTTTGCATTCATCGATTCACCTCACGTGAGGAGAGATTAGTTGGTGAGCGAGAAGAAATTGAGCTTTGCATTCATCGATTCACCTCACGTGAGGAGAGATTAGTTGGTGAGCGAGAAGAAATTGAGCTTTGCATTCATCGATTCACCTCACGTGAGGAGAGATTAGTTGGTGAGCGAGAAGAAATTGAGCTTTGCATTCATCGATTCACCTCACGTGAGGAGAGATTA
Organism: Taenia multiceps; assembly: GCA_001923025.3. Lineage (NCBI taxonomy): Eukaryota > Metazoa > Platyhelminthes > Cestoda > Cyclophyllidea > Taeniidae > Taenia > Taenia multiceps. Next base: position 2,520,745 of record CM010315.2, on the reverse strand, counting down.
GTTGGTGAGCGAGAAGAAATTGAGCTTTGCATTCATCGATTCACCTCACGTGAGGAGAGATTAGTTGGTGAGCGAGAAGAAATTGAGCTTTGCATTCATCGATTCACCTCACGTGAGGAGAGATTAGTTGGTGAGCGAGAAGAAATTGAGCTTTGCATTCATCGATTCACCTCACGTGAGGAGAGATTAGTTGGTGAGCGAGAAGAAATTGAGCTTTGCATTCATCGATTCACCTCACGTGAGGAGAGATTAGTTGGTGAGCGAGAAGAAATTGAGCTTTGCATTCATCGATTCACCTCACGTGAGGAGAGATTAGTTGGTGAGCGAGAAGAAATTGAGCTTTGCATTCATCGATTCACCTCACGTGAGGAGAGATTAGTTGGTGAGCGAGAAGAAATTGAGCTTTGCATTCATCGATTCACCTCACGTGAGGAGAGATTAGTTGGTGAGCGAGAAGAAATTGAGCTTTGCATTCATCGATTCACCTCACGTGAGGAGAGATTAGTTGGTGAGCGAGAAGAAATTGAGCTTTGCATTCATCGATTCACCTCACGTGAGGAGAGATTAGTTGGTGAGCGAGAAGAAATTGAGCTTTGCATTCATCGATTCACCTCACGTGAGGAGAGATTAGTTGGTGAGCGAGAAGAAATTGAGCTTTGCATTCATCGATTCACCTCACGTGAGGAGAGATTAGTTGGTGAGCGAGAAGAAATTGAGCTTTGCATTCATCGATTCACCTCACGTGAGGAGAGATTAGTTGGTGAGCGAGAAGAAATTGAGCTTTGCATTCATCGATTCACCTCACGTGAGGAGAGATTAGTTGGTGAGCGAGAAGAAATTGAGCTTTGCATTCATCGATTCACCTCACGTGAGGAGAGATTAGTTGGTGAGCGAGAAGAAATTGAGCTTTGCATTCATCGATTCACCTCACGTGAGGAGAGATTAGTTGGTGAGCGAGAAGAAATTGAGCTTTGCATTCATCGATTCACCTCACGTGAGGAGAGATTAGTTGGTGAGCGAGAAGAAATTGAGCTTTGCATTCATCGATTCACCTCACGTGAGGAGAGATTAGTTGGTGAGCGAGAAGAAATTGAGCTTTGCATTCATCGATTCACCTCACGTGAGGAGAGATTAGTTGGTGAGCGAGAAGAAATTGAGCTTTGCATTCATCGATTCACCTCACGTGAGGAGAGATTAGTTGGTGAGCGAGAAGAAATTGAGCTTTGCATTCATCGATTCACCTCACGTGAGGAGAGATTAGTTGGTGAGCGAGAAGAAATTGAGCTTTGCATTCATCGATTCACCTCACGTGAGGAGAGATTAGTTGGTGAGCGAGAAGAAATTGAGCTTTGCATTCATCGATTCACCTCACGTGAGGAGAGATTAGTTGGTGAGCGAGAAGAAATTGAGCTTTGCATTCATCGATTCACCTCACGTGAGGAGAGATTAGTTGGTGAGCGAGAAGAAATTGAGCTTTGCATTCATCGATTCACCTCACGTGAGGAGAGATTAGTTGGTGAGCGAGAAGAAATTGAGCTTTGCATTCATCGATTCACCTCACGTGAGGAGAGATTAGTTGGTGAGCGAGAAGAAATTGAGCTTTGCATTCATCGATTCACCTCACGTGAGGAGAGATTAGTTGGTGAGCGAGAAGAAATTGAGCTTTGCATTCATCGATTCACCTCACGTGAGGAGAGATTAGTTGGTGAGCGAGAAGAAATTGAGCTTTGCATTCATCGATTCACCTCACGTGAGGAGAGATTAGTTGGTGAGCGAGAAGAAATTGAGCTTTGCATTCATCGATTCACCTCACGTGAGGAGAGATCAGTTGGTGAGCGAGAAGAAATTGAGCTTTGCATTCATCGATTCACCTCACGTGAGGAGAGATTAGTTGGTGAGCGAGAAGAAATTGAGCTTTGCATTCATCGATTCACCTCACGTGAGGAGAGATTAGTTGGTGAGCGAGAAGAAATTGAGCTTTGCATTCATCGATTCACCTCACGTGAGGAGAGATTAGTTGGTGAGCGAGAAGAAATTGAGCTTTGCATTCATCGATTCACCTCACGTGAGGAGAGATTAGTTGGTGAGCGAGAAGAAATTGAGCTTTGCATTCATCGATTCACCTCACGTGAGGAGAGATTAGTTGGTGAGCGAGAAGAAATTGAGCTTTGCATTCATCGATTCACCTCACGTGAGGAGAGATCAGTTGGTGAGCGAGAAGAAATTGAGCTTTGCATTCATCGATTCACCTCACGTGAGGAGAGATTAGTTGGTGAGCGAGAAGAAATTGAGCTTTGCATTCATCGATTCACCTCACGTGAGGAGAGATCAGTTGGTGAGCGAGAAGAAATTGAGCTTTGCATTCATCGATTCACCTCACGTGAGGAGAGATTAGTTGGTGAGCGAGAAGAAATTGAGCTTTGCATTCATCGATTCACCTCACGTGAGGAGAGATCAGTTGGTGAGCGAGAAGAAATTGAGCTTTGCATTCATCGATTCACCTCACGTGAGGAGAGATTAGTTGGTGAGCGAGAAGAAATTGAGCTTTGCATTCATCGATTCACCTCACGTGAGGAGAGATTAGTTGGTGAGCGAGAAGAAATTGAGCTTTGCATTCATCGATTCACCTCACGTGAGGAGAGATAGTTGGTGAGCGAGAAGAAATTGAGCTTTGCATTCATCGATTCACCTCACGTGAGGAGAGATTAGTTGGTGAGCGAGAAGAAATTGAGCTTTGCATTCATCGATTCACCTCACGTGAGGAGAGATTAGTTGGTGAGCGAGAAGAAATTGAGCTTTGCATTCATCGATTCACCTCACGTGAGGAGAGATAGTTGGTGAGCGAGAAGAAATTGAGCTTTGCATTCATCGATTCACCTCACGTGAGGAGAGATTAGTTGGTGAGCGAGAAGAAATTGAGCTTTGCATTCATCGATTCACCTCACGTGAGGAGAGATTAGTTGGTGAGCGAGAAGAAATTGAGCTTTGCATTCATCGATTCACCTCACGTGAGGAGAGATTAGTTGGTGAGCGAGAAGAAATTGAGCTTTGCATTCATCGATTCACCTCACGTGAGGAGAGATTAGTTGGTGAGCGAGAAGAAATTGAGCTTTGCATTCATCGATTCACCTCACGTGAGGAGAGATTAGTTGGTGAGCGAGAAGAAATTGAGCTTTGCATTCATCGATTCACCTCACGTGAGGAGAGATTAGTTGGTGAGCGAGAAGAAATTGAGCTTTGCATTCATCGATTCACCTCACGTGAGGAGAGATTAGTTGGTGAGCGAGAAGAAATTGAGCTTTGCATTCATCGATTCACCTCACGTGAGGAGAGATTAGTTGGTGAGCGAGAAGAAATTGAGCTTTGCATTCATCGATTCACCTCACGTGAGGAGAGATTAGTTGGTGAGCGAGAAGAAATTGAGCTTTGCATTCATCGATTCACCTCACGTGAGGAGAGATTAGTTGGTGAGCGAGAAGAAATTGAGCTTTGCATTCATCGATTCACCTCACGTGAGGAGAGATAGTTGGTGAGCGAGAAGAAATTGAGCTTTGCATTCATCGATTCACCTCACGTGAGGAGAGATTAGTTGGTGAGCGAGAAGAAATTGAGCTTTGCATTCATCGATTCACCTCACGTGAGGAGAGATTAGTTGGTGAGCGAGAAGAAATTGAGCTTTGCATTCATCGATTCACCTCACGTGAGGAGAGATTAGTTGGTGAGCGAGAAGAAATTGAGCTTTGCATTCATCGATTCACCTCACGTGAGGAGAGATTAGTTGGTGAGCGAGAAGAAATTGAGCTTTGCATTCATCGATTCACCTCACGTGAGGAGAGATTAGTTGGTGAGCGAGAAGAAATTGAGCTTTGCATTCATCGATCACCTCACGTGAGGAGAGATTAGTTGGTGAGCGAGAAGAAATTGAGCTTTGCATTCATCGATTCACCTCACGTGAGGAGAGATTAGTTGGTGAGCGAGAAGAAATTGAGCTTTGCATTCATCGATTCACCTCACGTGAGGAGAGATTAGTTGGTGAGCGAGAAGAAATTGAGCTTTGCATTCATCGATTCACCTCACGTGAGGAGAGATTAGTTGGTGAGCGAGAAGAAATTGAGCTTTGCATTCATCGATTCACCTCACGTGAGGAGAGATTAGTTGGTGAGCGAGAAGAAATTGAGCTTTGCATTCATCGATTCACCTCACGTGAGGAGAGATAGTTGGTGAGCGAGAAGAAATTGAGCTTTGCATTCATCGATTCACCTCACGTGAGGAGAGATTAGTTGGTGAGCGAGAAGAAATTGAGCTTTGCATTCATCGATTCACCTCACGTGAGGAGAGATTAGTTGGTGAGCGAGAAGAAATTGAGCTTTGCATTCATCGATTCACCTCACGTGAGGAGAGATTAGTTGGTGAGCGAGAAGAAATTGAGCTTTGCATTCATCGATTCACCTCACGTGAGGAGAGATTAGTTGGTGAGCGAGAAGAAATTGAGCTTTGCATTCATCGATTCACCTCACGTGAGGAGAGATTAGTTGGTGAGCGAGAAGAAATTGAGCTTTGCATTCATCGATTCACCTCACGTGAGGAGAGATTAGTTGGTGAGCGAGAAGAAATTGAGCTTTGCATTCATCGATTCACCTCACGTGAGGAGAGATTAGTTGGTGAGCGAGAAGAAATTGAGCTTTGCATTCATCGATTCACCTCACGTGAGGAGAGATTAGTTGGTGAGCGAGAAGAAATTGAGCTTTGCATTCATCGATTCACCTCACGTGAGGAGAGATTAGTTGGTGAGCGAGAAGAAATTGAGCTTTGCATTCATCGATTCACCTCACGTGAGGAGAGATCAGTTGGTGAGCGAGAAGAAATTGAGCTTTGCATTCATCGATTCACCTCACGTGAGGAGAGATCAGTTGGTGAGCGAGAAGAAATTGAGCTTTGCATTCATCGATTCACCTCACGTGAGGAGAGATTAGTTGGTGAGCGAGAAGAAATTGAGCTTTGCATTCATCGATTCACCTCACGTGAGGAGAGATTAGTTGGTGAGCGAGAAGAAATTGAGCTTTGCATTCATCGATTCACCTCACGTGAGGAGAGATTAGTTGGTGAGCGAGAAGAAATTGAGCTTTGCATTCATCGATTCACCTCACGTGAGGAGAGATTAGTTGGTGAGCGAGAAGAAATTGAGCTTTGCATTCATCGATTCACCTCACGTGAGGAGAGATTAGTTGGTGAGCGAGAAGAAATTGAGCTTTGCATTCATCGATTCACCTCACGTGAGGAGAGATAGTTGGTGAGCGAGAAGAAATTGAGCTTTGCATTCATCGATTCACCTCACGTGAGGAGAGATTAGTTGGTGAGCGAGAAGAAATTGAGCTTTGCATTCATCGATTCACCTCACGTGAGGAGAGATTAGTTGGTGAGCGAGAAGAAATTGAGCTTTGCATTCATCGATTCACCTCACGTGAGGAGAGATCAGTTGGTGAGCGAGAAGAAATTGAGCTTTGCATTCATCGATTCACCTCACGTGAGGAGAGATCAGTTGGTGAGCGAGAAGAAATTGAGCTTTGCATTCATCGATTCACCTCACGTGAGGAGAGATTAGTTGGTGAGCGAGAAGAAATTGAGCTTTGCATTCATCGATTCACCTCACGTGAGGAGAGATTAGTTGGTGAGCGAGAAGAAATTGAGCTTTGCATTCATCGATTCACCTCACGTGAGGAGAGATTAGTTGGTGAGCGAGAAGAAATTGAGCTTTGCATTCATCGATTCACCTCACGTGAGGAGAGATTAGTTGGTGAGCGAGAAGAAATTGAGCTTTGCATTCATCGATTCACCTCACGTGAGGAGAGATTAGTTGGTGAGCGAGAAGAAATTGAGCTTTGCATTCATCGATTCACCTCACGTGAGGAGAGATTAGTTGGTGAGCGAGAAGAAATTGAGCTTTGCATTCATCGATTCACCTCACGTGAGGAGAGATTAGTTGGTGAGCGAGAAGAAATTGAGCTTTGCATTCATCGATTCACCTCACGTGAGGAGAGATCAGTTGGTGAGCGAGAAGAAATTGAGCTTTGCATTCATCGATTCACCTCACGTGAGGAGAGATCAGTTGGTGAGCGAGAAGAAATTGAGCTTTGCATTCATCGATTCACCTCACGTGAGGAGAGATCAGTTGGTGAGCGAGAAGAAATTGAGCTTTGCATTCATCGATTCACCTCACGTGAGGAGAGATTAGTTGGTGAGCGAGAAGAAATTGAGCTTTGCATTCATCGATTCACCTCACGTGAGGAGAGATCAGTTGGTGAGCGAGAAGAAATTGAGCTTTGCATTCATCGATTCACCTCACGTGAGGAGAGATCAGTTGGTGAGCGAGAAGAAATTGAGCTTTGCATTCATCGATTCACCTCACGTGAGGAGAGATTAGTTGGTGAGCGAGAAGAAATTGAGCTTTGCATTCATCGATTCACCTCACGTGAGGAGAGATTAGTTGGTGAGCGAGAAGAAATTGAGCTTTGCATTCATCGATTCACCTCACGTGAGGAGAGATTAGTTGGTGAGCGAGAAGAAATTGAGCTTTGCATTCATCGATTCACCTCACGTGAGGAGAGATTAGTTGGTGAGCGAGAAGAAATTGAGCTTTGCATTCATCGATTCACCTCACGTGAGGAGAGATTAGTTGGTGAGCGAGAAGAAATTGAGCTTTGCATTCATCGATTCACCTCACGTGAGGAGAGATTAGTTGGTGAGCGAGAAGAAATTGAGCTTTGCATTCATCGATTCACCTCACGTGAGGAGAGATTAGTTGGTGAGCGAGAAGAAATTGAGCTTTGCATTCATCGATTCACCTCACGTGAGGAGAGATTAGTTGGTGAGCGAGAAGAAATTGAGCTTTGCATTCATCGATTCACCTCACGTGAGGAGAGATTAGTTGGTGAGCGAGAAGAAATTGAGCTTTGCATTCATCGATTCACCTCACGTGAGGAGAGATTAGTTGGTGAGCGAGAAGAAATTGAGCTTTGCATTCATCGATTCACCTCACGTGAGGAGAGATTAGTTGGTGAGCGAGAAGAAATTGAGCTTTGCATTCATCGATCACCTCACGTGAGGAGAGATTAGTTGGTGAGCGAGAAGAAATTGAGCTTTGCATTCATCGATCACCTCACGTGAGGAGAGATTAGTTGGTGAGCGAGAAGAAATTGAGCTTTGCATTCATCGATCACCTCACGTGAGGAGAGATTAGTTGGTGAGCGAGAAGAAATTGAGCTTTGCATTCATCGACTCACCTCACGTGAGGAGAGATTAGTTGGTGAGCGAGAAGAAATTGAGCTTTGCATTCATCGATCACCTCACGTGAGGAGAGATTAGTTGGTGAGCGAGAAGAAATTGAGCTTTGCATTCATCGACTCACCTCACGTGAGGAGAGATTAGTTGGTGAGCGAGAAGAAATTGAGCTTTGCATTCATCGACTCACCTCACGTGAGGAGAGATTAGTTGGTGAGCGAGAAGAAATTGAGCTTTGCATTCATCGATTCACCTCACGTGAGGAGAGATTAGTTGGTGAGCGAGAAGAAATTGAGCTTTGCATTCATCGACTCACCTCACGTGAGGAGAGATTAGTTGGTGAGCGAGAAGAAATTGAGCTTTGCATTCATCGACTCACCTCACGTGAGGAGAGATTAGTTGGTGAGCGAGAAGAAATTGAGCTTTGCATTCATCGATTCACCTCACGTGAGGAGAGATTAGTTGGTGAGCGAGAAGAAATTGAGCTTTGCATTCATCGATTCACCTCACGTGAGGAGAGATTAGTTGGTGAGCGAGAAGAAATTGAGCTTTGCATTCATCGATTCACCTCACGTGAGGAGAGATTAGTTGGTGAGCGAGAAGAAATTGAGCTTTGCATTCATCGACTCACCTCACGTGAGGAGAGATTAGTTGGTGAGCGAGAAGAAATTGAGCTTTGCATTCATCGATCACCTCACGTGAGGAGAGATTAGTTGGTGAGCGAGAAGAAATTGAGCTTTGCATTCATCGATTCACCTCACGTGAGGAGAGATTAGTTGGTGAGCGAGAAGAAATTGAGCTTTGCATTCATCGATTCACCTCACGTGAGGAGAGATCAGTTGGTGAGCGAGAAGAAATTGAGCTTTGCATTCATCGATTCACCTCACGTGAGGAGAGATTAGTTGGTGAGCGAGAAGAAATTGAGCTTTGCATTCATCGATTCACCTCACGTGAGGAGAGATTAGTTGGTGAGCGAGAAGAAATTGAGCTTTGCATTCATCGATTCACCTCACGTGAGGAGAGATTAGTTGGTGAGCGAGAAGAAATTGAGCTTTGCATTCATCGATTCACCTCACGTGAGGAGAGATTAGTTGGTGAGCGAGAAGAAATTGAGCTTTGCATTCATCGATTCACCTCACGTGAGGAGAGATCAGTTGGTGAGCGAGAAGAAATTGAGCTTTGCATTCATCGATTCACCTCACGTGAGGAGAGATCAGTTGGTGAGCGAGAAGAAATTGAGCTTTGCATTCATCGATTCACCTCACGTGAGGAGAGATTAGTTGGTGAGCGAGAAGAAATTGAGCTTTGCATTCATCGATTCACCTCACGTGAGGAGAGATCAGTTGGTGAGCGAGAAGAAATTGAGCTTTGCATTCATCGATTCACCTCACGTGAGGAGAGATTAGTTGGTGAGCGAGAAGAAATTGAGCTTTGCATTCATCGATTCACCTCACGTGAGGAGAGATTAGTTGGTGAGCGAGAAGAAATTGAGCTTTGCATTCATCGATTCACCTCACGTGAGGAGAGATTAGTTGGTGAGCGAGAAGAAATTGAGCTTTGCATTCATCGATTCACCTCACGTGAGGAGAGATTAGTTGGTGAGCGAGAAGAAATTGAGCTTTGCATTCATCGATTCACCTCACGTGAGGAGAGATTAGTTGGTGAGCGAGAAGAAATTGAGCTTTGCATTCATCGATTCACCTCACGTGAGGAGAGATTAGTTGGTGAGCGAGAAGAAATTGAGCTTTGCATTCATCGATTCACCTCACGTGAGGAGAGATTAGTTGGTGAGCGAGAAGAAATTGAGCTTTGCATTCATCGATTCACCTCACGTGAGGAGAGATTAGTTGGTGAGCGAGAAGAAATTGAGCTTTGCATTCATCGATTCACCTCACGTGAGGAGAGATTAGTTGGTGAGCGAGAAGAAATTGAGCTTTGCATTCATCGATCACCTCACGTGAGGAGAGATTAGTTGGTGAGCGAGAAGAAATTGAGCTTTGCATTCATCGATTCACCTCACGTGAGGAGAGATTAGTTGGTGAGCGAGAAGAAATTGAGCTTTGCATTCATCGATTCACCTCACGTGAGGAGAGATTAGTTGGTGAGCGAGAAGAAATTGAGCTTTGCATTCATCGATTCACCTCACGTGAGGAGAGATCAGTTGGTGAGCGAGAAGAAATTGAGCTTTGCATTCATCGATTCACCTCACGTGAGGAGAGATCAGTTGGTGAGCGAGAAGAAATTGAGCTTTGCATTCATCGATTCACCTCACGTGAGGAGAGATCAGTTGGTGAGCGAGAAGAAATTGAGCTTTGCATTCATCGATTCACCTCACGTGAGGAGAGATCAGTTGGTGAGCGAGAAGAAATTGAGCTTTGCATTCATCGATTCACCTCACGTGAGGAGAGATTAGTTGGTGAGCGAGAAGAAATTGAGCTTTGCATTCATCGATTCACCTCACGTGAGGAGAGATCAGTTGGTGAGCGAGAAGAAATTGAGCTTTGCATTCATCGATTCACCTCACGTGAGGAGAGATTAGTTGGTGAGCGAGAAGAAATTGAGCTTTGCATTCATCGATTCACCTCACGTGAGGAGAGATTAGTTGGTGAGCGAGAAGAAATTGAGCTTTGCATTCATCGATTCACCTCACGTGAGGAGAGATTAGTTGGTGAGCGAGAAGAAATTGAGCTTTGCATTCATCGATTCACCTCACGTGAGGAGAGATTAGTTGGTGAGCGAGAAGAAATTGAGCTTTGCATTCATCGATTCACCTCACGTGAGGAGAGATTAGTTGGTGAGCGAGAAGAAATTGAGCTTTGCATTCATCGATTCACCTCACGTGAGGAGAGATCAGTTGGTGAGCGAGAAGAAATTGAGCTTTGCATTCATCGATTCACCTCACGTGAGGAGAGATCAGTTGGTGAGCGAGAAGAAATTGAGCTTTGCATTCATCGATTCACCTCACGTGAGGAGAGATCAGTTGGTGAGCGAGAAGAAATTGAGCTTTGCATTCATCGATTCACCTCACGTGAGGAGAGATCAGTTGGTGAGCGAGAAGAAATTGAGCTTTGCATTCATCGATTCACCTCACGTGAGGAGAGATCAGTTGGTGAGCGAGAAGAAATTGAGCTTTGCATTCATCGATTCACCTCACGTGAGGAGAGATCAGTTGGTGAGCGAGAAGAAATTGAGCTTTGCATTCATCGATTCACCTCACGTGAGGAGAGATCAGTTGGTGAGCGAGAAGAAATTGAGCTTTGCATTCATCGATTCACCTCACGTGAGGAGAGATCAGTTGGTGAGCGAGAAGAAATTGAGCTTTGCATTCATCGATTCACCTCACGTGAGGAGAGATCAGTTGGTGAGCGAGAAGAAATTGAGCTTTGCATTCATCGATTCACCTCACGTGAGGAGAGATTAGTTGGTGAGCGAGAAGAAATTGAGCTTTGCATTCATCGATTCACCTCACGTGAGGAGAGATTAGTTGGTGAGCGAGAAGAAATTGAGCTTTGCATTCATCGATTCACCTCACGTGAGGAGAGATTAGTTGGTGAGCGAGAAGAAATTGAGCTTTGCATTCATCGATTCACCTCACGTGAGGAGAGAGTTGGTGAGCGAGAAGAAATTGAGCTTTGCATTCATCGATTCACCTCACGTGAGGAGAGATTAGTTGGTGAGCGAGAAGAAATTGAGCTTTGCATTCATCGATTCACCTCACGTGAGGAGAGATTAGTTGGTGAGCGAGAAGAAATTGAGCTTTGCATTCATCGATTCACCTCACGTGAGGAGAGATTAGTTGGTGAGCGAGAAGAAATTGAGCTTTGCATTCATCGATTCACCTCACGTGAGGAGAGATTAGTTGGTGAGCGAGAAGAAATTGAGCTTTGCATTCATCGATTCACCTCACGTGAGGAGAGATTAGTTGGTGAGCGAGAAGAAATTGAGCTTTGCATTCATCGATTCACCTCACGTGAGGAGAGATTAGTTGGTGAGCGAGAAGAAATTGAGCTTTGCATTCATCGATTCACCTCACGTGAGGAGAGATTAGTTGGTGAGCGAGAAGAAATTGAGCTTTGCATTCATCGATTCACCTCACGTGAGGAGAGATTTTGGTGAGCGAGAAGAAATTGAGCTTTGCATTCATCGATTCACCTCACGTGAGGAGAGATTAGTTGGTGAGCGAGAAGAAATTGAGCTTTGCATTCATCGATTCACCTCACGTGAGGAGAGATCAGTTGGTGAGCGAGAAGAAATTGAGCTTTGCATTCATCGATTCACCTCACGTGAGGAGAGATTAGTTGGTGAGCGAGAAGAAATTGAGCTTTGCATTCATCGATTCACCTCACGTGAGGAGAGATTAGTTGGTGAGCGAGAAGAAATTGAGCTTTGCATTCATCGATTCACCTCACGTGAGGAGAGATCAGTTGGTGAGCGAGAAGAAATTGAGCTTTGCATTCATCGATTCACCTCACGTGAGGAGAGATCAGTTGGTGAGCGAGAAGAAATTGAGCTTTGCATTCATCGATTCACCTCACGTGAGGAGAGATCAGTTGGTGAGCGAGAAGAAATTGAGCTTTGCATTCATCGATTCACCTCACGTGAGGAGAGATCAGTTGGTGAGCGAGAAGAAATTGAGCTTTGCATTCATCGATTCACCTCACGTGAGGAGAGATCAGTTGGTGAGCGAGAAGAAATTGAGCTTTGCATTCATCGATTCACCTCACGTGAGGAGAGATTAGTTGGTGAGCGAGAAGAAATTGAGCTTTGCATTCATCGATTCACCTCACGTGAGGAGAGATTAGTTGGTGAGCGAGAAGAAATTGAGCTTTGCATTCATCGATTCACCTCACGTGAGGAGAGATTAGTTGGTGAGCGAGAAGAAATTGAGCTTTGCATTCATCGATTCACCTCACGTGAGGAGAGATCAGTTGGTGAGCGAGAAGAAATTGAGCTTTGCATTCATCGATTCACCTCACGTGAGGAGAGATCAGTTGGTGAGCGAGAAGAAATTGAGCTTTGCATTCATCGATTCACCTCACGTGAGGAGAGATCAGTTGGTGAGCGAGAAGAAATTGAGCTTTGCATTCATCGATTCACCTCACGTGAGGAGAGATCAGTTGGTGAGCGAGAAGAAATTGAGCTTTGCATTCATCGATTCACCTCACGTGAGGAGAGATCAGTTGGTGAGCGAGAAGAAATTGAGCTTTGCATTCATCGATTCACCTCACGTGAGGAGAGATCAGTTGGTGAGCGAGAAGAAATTGAGCTTTGCATTCATCGATTCACCTCACGTGAGGAGAGATTAGTTGGTGAGCGAGAAGAAATTGAGCTTTGCATTCATCGATTCACCTCACGTGAGGAGAGATCAGTTGGTGAGCGAGAAGAAATTGAGCTTTGCATTCATCGATTCACCTCACGTGAGGAGAGATTAGTTGGTGAGCGAGAAGAAATTGAGCTTTGCATTCATCGATTCACCTCACGTGAGGAGAGATTAGTTGGTGAGCGAGAAGAAATTGAGCTTTGCATTCATCGATTCACCTCACGTGAGGAGAGATCAGTTGGTGAGCGAGAAGAAATTGAGCTTTGCATTCATCGATTCACCTCACGTGAGGAGAGATTAGTTGGTGAGCGAGAAGAAATTGAGCTTTGCATTCATCGATTCACCTCACGTGAGGAGAGATTAGTTGGTGAGCGAGAAGAAATTGAGCTTTGCATTCATCGATTCACCTCACGTGAGGAGAGATTAGTTGGTGAGCGAGAAGAAATTGAGCTTTGCATTCATCGATTCACCTCACGTGAGGAGAGATTAGTTGGTGAGCGAGAAGAAATTGAGCTTTGCATTCATCGATTCACCTCACGTGAGGAGAGATTAGTTGGTGAGCGAGAAGAAATTGAGCTTTGCATTCATCGATTCACCTCACGTGAGGAGAGATTAGTTGGTGAGCGAGAAGAAATTGAGCTTTGCATTCATCGATTCACCTCACGTGAGGAGAGATTAGTTGGTGAGCGAGAAGAAATTGAGCTTTGCATTCATCGATTCACCTCACGTGAGGAGAGATTAGTTGGTGAGCGAGAAGAAATTGAGCTTTGCATTCATCGATTCACCTCACGTGAGGAGAGATTAGTTGGTGAGCGAGAAGAAATTGAGCTTTGCATTCATCGATTCACCTCACGTGAGGAGAGATTAGTTGGTGAGCGAGAAGAAATTGAGCTTTGCATTCATCGATTCACCTCACGTGAGGAGAGATTAGTTGGTGAGCGAGAAGAAATTGAGCTTTGCATTCATCGATTCACCTCACGTGAGGAGAGATTAGTTGGTGAGCGAGAAGAAATTGAGCTTTGCATTCATCGATTCACCTCACGTGAGGAGAGATTAGTTGGTGAGCGAGAAGAAATTGAGCTTTGCATTCATCGATTCACCTCACGTGAGGAGAGATCAGTTGGTGAGCGAGAAGAAATTGAGCTTTGCATTCATCGATTCACCTCACGTGAGGAGAGATTAGTTGGTGAGCGAGAAGAAATTGAGCTTTGCATTCATCGATTCACCTCACGTGAGGAGAGATTAGTTGGTGAGCGAGAAGAAATTGAGCTTTGCATTCATCGATTCACCTCACGTGAGGAGAGATTAGTTGGTGAGCGAGAAGAAATTGAGCTTTGCATTCATCGATTCACCTCACGTGAGGAGAGATTAGTTGGTGAGCGAGAAGAAATTGAGCTTTGCATTCATCGATTCACCTCACGTGAGGAGAGATCAGTTGGTGAGCGAGAAGAAATTGAGCTTTGCATTCATCGATTCACCTCACGTGAGGAGAGATTAGTTGGTGAGCGAGAAGAAATTGAGCTTTGCATTCATCGATTCACCTCACGTGAGGAGAGATTAGTTGGTGAGCGAGAAGAAATTGAGCTTTGCATTCATCGATTCACCTCACGTGAGGAGAGATCAGTTGGTGAGCGAGAAGAAATTGAGCTTTGCATTCATCGATTCACCTCACGTGAGGAGAGATCAGTTGGTGAGCGAGAAGAAATTGAGCTTTGCATTCATCGATTCACCTCACGTGAGGAGAGATCAGTTGGTGAGCGAGAAGAAATTGAGCTTTGCATTCATCGATTCACCTCACGTGAGGAGAGATTAGTTGGTGAGCGAGAAGAAATTGAGCTTTGCATTCATCGATTCACCTCACGTGAGGAGAGATTAGTTGGTGAGCGAGAAGAAATTGAGCTTTGCATTCATCGATTCACCTCACGTGAGGAGAGATTAGTTGGTGAGCGAGAAGAAATTGAGCTTTGCATTCATCGATTCACCTCACGTGAGGAGAGATCAGTTGGTGAGCGAGAAGAAATTGAGCTTTGCATTCATCGATTCACCTCACGTGAGGAGAGATTAGTTGGTGAGCGAGAAGAAATTGAGCTTTGCATTCATCGATTCACCTCACGTGAGGAGAGATTAGTTGGTGAGCGAGAAGAAATTGAGCTTTGCATTCATCGATTCACCTCACGTGAGGAGAGATTAGTTGGTGAGCGAGAAGAAATTGAGCTTTGCATTCATCGATTCACCTCACGTGAGGAGAGATTAGTTGGTGAGCGAGAAGAAATTGAGCTTTGCATTCATCGATTCACCTCACGTGAGGAGAGATTAGTTGGTGAGCGAGAAGAAATTGAGCTTTGCATTCATCGATTCACCTCACGTGAGGAGAGATTAGTTGGTGAGCGAGAAGAAATTGAGCTTTGCATTCATCGATTCACCTCACGTGAGGAGAGATTAGTTGGTGAGCGAGAAGAAATTGAGCTTTGCATTCATCGATTCACCTCACGTGAGGAGAGATCAGTTGGTGAGCGAGAAGAAATTGAGCTTTGCATTCATCGATTCACCTCACGTGAGGAGAGATTAGTTGGTGAGCGAGAAGAAATTGAGCTTTGCATTCATCGATTCACCTCACGTGAGGAGAGATTAGTTGGTGAGCGAGAAGAAATTGAGCTTTGCATTCATCGATTCACCTCACGTGAGGAGAGATTAGTTGGTGAGCGAGAAGAAATTGAGCTTTGCATTCATCGATTCACCTCACGTGAGGAGAGATTAGTTGGTGAGCGAGAAGAAATTGAGCTTTGCATTCATCGATTCACCTCACGTGAGGAGAGATCAGTTGGTGAGCGAGAAGAAATTGAGCTTTGCATTCATCGATTCACCTCACGTGAGGAGAGATCAGTTGGTGAGCGAGAAGAAATTGAGCTTTGCATTCATCGATTCACCTCACGTGAGGAGAGATTAGTTGGTGAGCGAGAAGAAATTGAGCTTTGCATTCATCGATTCACCTCACGTGAGGAGAGATTAGTTGGTGAGCGAGAAGAAATTGAGCTTTGCATTCATCGATTCACCTCACGTGAGGAGAGATTAGTTGGTGAGCGAGAAGAAATTGAGCTTTGCATTCATCGATTCACCTCACGTGAGGAGAGATTAGTTGGTGAGCGAGAAGAAATTGAGCTTTGCATTCATCGATTCACCTCACGTGAGGAGAGATTAGTTGGTGAGCGAGAAGAAATTGAGCTTTGCATTCATCGATTCACCTCACGTGAGGAGAGATCAGTTGGTGAGCGAGAAGAAATTGAGCTTTGCATTCATCGATTCACCTCACGTGAGGAGAGATCAGTTGGTGAGCGAGAAGAAATTGAGCTTTGCATTCATCGATTCACCTCACGTGAGGAGAGATTAGTTGGTGAGCGAGAAGAAATTGAGCTTTGCATTCATCGATTCACCTCACGTGAGGAGAGATCAGTTGGTGAGCGAGAAGAAATTGAGCTTTGCATTCATCGATTCACCTCACGTGAGGAGAGATCAGTTGGTGAGCGAGAAGAAATTGAGCTTTGCATTCATCGATTCACCTCACGTGAGGAGAGATCAGTTGGTGAGCGAGAAGAAATTGAGCTTTGCATTCATCGATTCACCTCACGTGAGGAGAGATTAGTTGGTGAGCGAGAAGAAATTGAGCTTTGCATTCATCGATTCACCTCACGTGAGGAGAGATCAGTTGGTGAGCGAGAAGAAATTGAGCTTTGCATTCATCGATTCACCTCACGTGAGGAGAGATCAGTTGGTGAGCGAGAAGAAATTGAGCTTTGCATTCATCGATTCACCTCACGTGAGGAGAGATTAGTTGGTGAGCGAGAAGAAATTGAGCTTTGCATTCATCGATTCACCTCACGTGAGGAGAGATTAGTTGGTGAGCGAGAAGAAATTGAGCTTTGCATTCATCGATTCACCTCACGTGAGGAGAGATCAGTTGGTGAGCGAGAAGAAATTGAGCTTTGCATTCATCGATTCACCTCACGTGAGGAGAGATCAGTTGGTGAGCGAGAAGAAATTGAGCTTTGCATTCATCGATTCACCTCACGTGAGGAGAGATCAGTTGGTGAGCGAGAAGAAATTGAGCTTTGCATTCATCGATTCACCTCACGTGAGGAGAGATCAGTTGGTGAGCGAGAAGAAATTGAGCTTTGCATTCATCGATTCACCTCACGTGAGGAGAGATCAGTTGGTGAGCGAGAAGAAATTGAGCTTTGCATTCATCGATTCACCTCACGTGAGGAGAGATCAGTTGGTGAGCGAGAAGAAATTGAGCTTTGCATTCATCGATTCACCTCACGTGAGGAGAGATCAGTTGGTGAGCGAGAAGAAATTGAGCTTTGCATTCATCGATTCACCTCACGTGAGGAGAGATAGTTGGTGAGCGAGAAGAAATTGAGCTTTGCATTCATCGATTCACCTCACGTGAGGAGAGATTAGTTGGTGAGCGAGAAGAAATTGAGCTTTGCATTCATCGATTCACCTCACGTGAGGAGAGATCAGTTGGTGAGCGAGAAGAAATTGAGCTTTGCATTCATCGATTCACCTCACGTGAGGAGAGATTAGTTGGTGAGCGAGAAGAAATTGAGCTTTGCATTCATCGATTCACCTCACGTGAGGAGAGATCAGTTGGTGAGCGAGAAGAAATTGAGCTTTGCATTCATCGATTCACCTCACGTGAGGAGAGATCAGTTGGTGAGCGAGAAGAAATTGAGCTTTGCATTCATCGATTCACCTCACGTGAGGAGAGATCAGTTGGTGAGCGAGAAGAAATTGAGCTTTGCATTCATCGATTCACCTCACGTGAGGAGAGATCAGTTGGTGAGCGAGAAGAAATTGAGCTTTGCATTCATCGATTCACCTCACGTGAGGAGAGATCAGTTGGTGAGCGAGAAGAAATTGAGCTTTGCATTCATCGATTCACCTCACGTGAGGAGAGATCAGTTGGTGAGCGAGAAGAAATTGAGCTTTGCATTCATCGATTCACCTCACGTGAGGAGAGATCAGTTGGTGAGCGAGAAGAAATTGAGCTTTGCATTCATCGATTCACCTCACGTGAGGAGAGATCAGTTGGTGAGCGAGAAGAAATTGAGCTTTGCATTCATCGATTCACCTCACGTGAGGAGAGATCAGTTGGTGAGCGAGAAGAAATTGAGCTTTGCATTCATCGATTCACCTCACGTGAGGAGAGATCAGTTGGTGAGCGAGAAGAAATTGAGCTTTGCATTCATCGATTCACCTCACGTGAGGAGAGATCAGTTGGTGAGCGAGAAGAAATTGAGCTTTGCATTCATCGATTCACCTCACGTGAGGAGAGATCAGTTGGTGAGCGAGAAGAAATTGAGCTTTGCATTCATCGATTCACCTCACGTGAGGAGAGATCAGTTGGTGAGCGAGAAGAAATTGAGCTTTGCATTCATCGATTCACCTCACGTGAGGAGAGATTAGTTGGTGAGCGAGAAGAAATTGAGCTTTGCATTCATCGATTCACCTCACGTGAGGAGAGATCAGTTGGTGAGCGAGAAGAAATTGAGCTTTGCATTCATCGATTCACCTCACGTGAGGAGAGATTAGTTGGTGAGCGAGAAGAAATTGAGCTTTGCATTCATCGATTCACCTCACGTGAGGAGAGATCAGTTGGTGAGCGAGAAGAAATTGAGCTTTGCATTCATCGATTCACCTCACGTGAGGAGAGATCAGTTGGTGAGCGAGAAGAAATTGAGCTTTGCATTCATCGATTCACCTCACGTGAGGAGAGATCAGTTGGTGAGCGAGAAGAAATTGAGCTTTGCATTCATCGATTCACCTCACGTGAGGAGAGATCAGTTGGTGAGCGAGAAGAAATTGAGCTTTGCATTCATCGATTCACCTCACGTGAGGAGAGATCAGTTGGTGAGCGAGAAGAAATTGAGCTTTGCATTCATCGATTCACCTCACGTGAGGAGAGATCAGTTGGTGAGCGAGAAGAAATTGAGCTTTGCATTCATCGATTCACCTCACGTGAGGAGAGATCAGTTGGTGAGCGAGAAGAAATTGAGCTTTGCATTCATCGATTCACCTCACGTGAGGAGAGATCAGTTGGTGAGCGAGAAGAAATTGAGCTTTGCATTCATCGATTCACCTCACGTGAGGAGAGATCAGTTGGTGAGCGAGAAGAAATTGAGCTTTGCATTCATCGATTCACCTCACGTGAGGAGAGATTAGTTGGTGAGCGAGAAGAAATTGAGCTTTGCATTCATCGATTCACCTCACGTGAGGAGAGATTAGTTGGTGAGCGAGAAGAAATTGAGCTTTGCATTCATCGATTCACCTCACGTGAGGAGAGATTAGTTGGTGAGCGAGAAGAAATTGAGCTTTGCATTCATCGATTCACCTCACGTGAGGAGAGATTAGTTGGTGAGCGAGAAGAAATTGAGCTTTGCATTCATCGATTCACCTCACGTGAGGAGAGATTAGTTGGTGAGCGAGAAGAAATTGAGCTTTGCATTCATCGATTCACCTCACGTGAGGAGAGATCAGTTGGTGAGCGAGAAGAAATTGAGCTTTGCATTCATCGATTCACCTCACGTGAGGAGAGATCAGTTGGTGAGCGAGAAGAAATTGAGCTTTGCATTCATCGATTCACCTCACGTGAGGAGAGATTAGTTGGTGAGCGAGAAGAAATTGAGCTTTGCATTCATCGATTCACCTCACGTGAGGAGAGATTAGTTGGTGAGCGAGAAGAAATTGAGCTTTGCATTCATCGATTCACCTCACGTGAGGAGAGATCAGTTGGTGAGCGAGAAGAAATTGAGCTTTGCATTCATCGATTCACCTCACGTGAGGAGAGATCAGTTGGTGAGCGAGAAGAAATTGAGCTTTGCATTCATCGATTCACCTCACGTGAGGAGAGATTAGTTGGTGAGCGAGAAGAAATTGAGCTTTGCATTCATCGATTCACCTCACGTGAGGAGAGATCAGTTGGTGAGCGAGAAGAAATTGAGCTTTGCATTCATCGATTCACCTCACGTGAGGAGAGATTAGTTGGTGAGCGAGAAGAAATTGAGCTTTGCATTCATCGATTCACCTCACGTGAGGAGAGATTAGTTGGTGAGCGAGAAGAAATTGAGCTTTGCATTCATCGATTCACCTCACGTGAGGAGAGATCAGTTGGTGAGCGAGAAGAAATTGAGCTTTGCATTCATCGATTCACCTCACGTGAGGAGAGATCAGTTGGTGAGCGAGAAGAAATTGAGCTTTGCATTCATCGATTCACCTCACGTGAGGAGAGATTAGTTGGTGAGCGAGAAGAAATTGAGCTTTGCATTCATCGATTCACCTCACGTGAGGAGAGATTAGTTGGTGAGCGAGAAGAAATTGAGCTTTGCATTCATCGATTCACCTCACGTGAGGAGAGATTAGTTGGTGAGCGAGAAGAAATTGAGCTTTGCATTCATCGATTCACCTCACGTGAGGAGAGATCAGTTGGTGAGCGAGAAGAAATTGAGCTTTGCATTCATCGATTCACCTCACGTGAGGAGAGATTAGTTGGTGAGCGAGAAGAAATTGAGCTTTGCATTCATCGATTCACCTCACGTGAGGAGAGATTAGTTGGTGAGCGAGAAGAAATTGAGCTTTGCATTCATCGATTCACCTCACGTGAGGAGAGATTAGTTGGTGAGCGAGAAGAAATTGAGCTTTGCATTCATCGATTCACCTCACGTGAGGAGAGATCAGTTGGTGAGCGAGAAGAAATTGAGCTTTGCATTCATCGATTCACCTCACGTGAGGAGAGATCAGTTGGTGAGCGAGAAGAAATTGAGCTTTGCATTCATCGATTCACCTCACGTGAGGAGAGATTAGTTGGTGAGCGAGAAGAAATTGAGCTTTGCATTCATCGATTCACCTCACGTGAGGAGAGATTAGTTGGTGAGCGAGAAGAAATTGAGCTTTGCATTCATCGATTCACCTCACGTGAGGAGAGATCAGTTGGTGAGCGAGAAGAAATTGAGCTTTGCATTCATCGATTCACCTCACGTGAGGAGAGATTAGTTGGTGAGCGAGAAGAAATTGAGCTTTGCATTCATCGATTCACCTCACGTGAGGAGAGATTAGTTGGTGAGCGAGAAGAAATTGAGCTTTGCATTCATCGATTCACCTCACGTGAGGAGAGATTAGTTGGTGAGCGAGAAGAAATTGAGCTTTGCATTCATCGATTCACCTCACGTGAGGAGAGATTAGTTGGTGAGCGAGAAGAAATTGAGCTTTGCATTCATCGATTCACCTCACGTGAGGAGAGATTAGTTGGTGAGCGAGAAGAAATTGAGCTTTGCATTCATCGATTCACCTCACGTGAGGAGAGATTAGTTGGTGAGCGAGAAGAAATTGAGCTTTGCATTCATCGATTCACCTCACGTGAGGAGAGATTAGTTGGTGAGCGAGAAGAAATTGAGCTTTGCATTCATCGATTCACCTCACGTGAGGAGAGATTAGTTGGTGAGCGAGAAGAAATTGAGCTTTGCATTCATCGATTCACCTCACGTGAGGAGAGATTAGTTGGTGAGCGAGAAGAAATTGAGCTTTGCATTCATCGATTCACCTCACGTGAGGAGAGATTAGTTGGTGAGCGAGAAGAAATTGAGCTTTGCATTCATCGATTCACCTCACGTGAGGAGAGATTAGTTGGTGAGCGAGAAGAAATTGAGCTTTGCATTCATCGATTCACCTCACGTGAGGAGAGATTAGTTGGTGAGCGAGAAGAAATTGAGCTTTGCATTCATCGATTCACCTCACGTGAGGAGAGATAGTTGGTGAGCGAGAAGAAATTGAGCTTTGCATTCATCGATTCACCTCACGTGAGGAGAGATTAGTTGGTGAGCGAGAAGAAATTGAGCTTTGCATTCATCGATTCACCTCACGTGAGGAGAGATCAGTTGGTGAGCGAGAAGAAATTGAGCTTTGCATTCATCGATTCACCTCACGTGAGGAGAGATTAGTTGGTGAGCGAGAAGAAATTGAGCTTTGCATTCATCGATTCACCTCACGTGAGGAGAGATTAGTTGGTGAGCGAGAAGAAATTGAGCTTTGCATTCATCGATTCACCTCACGTGAGGAGAGATTAGTTGGTGAGCGAGAAGAAATTGAGCTTTGCATTCATCGATTCACCTCACGTGAGGAGAGATTAGTTGGTGAGCGAGAAGAAATTGAGCTTTGCATTCATCGATTCACCTCACGTGAGGAGAGATTAGTTGGTGAGCGAGAAGAAATTGAGCTTTGCATTCATCGATTCACCTCACGTGAGGAGAGATTAGTTGGTGAGCGAGAAGAAATTGAGCTTTGCATTCATCGATTCACCTCACGTGAGGAGAGATTAGTTGGTGAGCGAGAAGAAATTGAGCTTTGCATTCATCGATTCACCTCACGTGAGGAGAGATTAGTTGGTGAGCGAGAAGAAATTGAGCTTTGCATTCATCGATTCACCTCACGTGAGGAGAGATTAGTTGGTGAGCGAGAAGAAATTGAGCTTTGCATTCATCGATTCACCTCACGTGAGGAGAGATTAGTTGGTGAGCGAGAAGAAATTGAGCTTTGCATTCATCGATTCACCTCACGTGAGGAGAGATTAGTTGGTGAGCGAGAAGAAATTGAGCTTTGCATTCATCGATTCACCTCACGTGAGGAGAGATTAGTTGGTGAGCGAGAAGAAATTGAGCTTTGCATTCATCGATTCACCTCACGTGAGGAGAGATTAGTTGGTGAGCGAGAAGAAATTGAGCTTTGCATTCATCGATTCACCTCACGTGAGGAGAGATCAGTTGGTGAGCGAGAAGAAATTGAGCTTTGCATTCATCGATTCACCTCACGTGAGGAGAGATCAGTTGGTGAGCGAGAAGAAATTGAGCTTTGCATTCATCGATTCACCTCACGTGAGGAGAGATTAGTTGGTGAGCGAGAAGAAATTGAGCTTTGCATTCATCGATTCACCTCACGTGAGGAGAGATCAGTTGGTGAGCGAGAAGAAATTGAGCTTTGCATTCATCGATTCACCTCACGTGAGGAGAGATTAGTTGGTGAGCGAGAAGAAATTGAGCTTTGCATTCATCGATTCACCTCACGTGAGGAGAGATCAGTTGGTGAGCGAGAAGAAATTGAGCTTTGCATTCATCGATTCACCTCACGTGAGGAGAGATTAGTTGGTGAGCGAGAAGAAATTGAGCTTTGCATTCATCGATTCACCTCACGTGAGGAGAGATCAGTTGGTGAGCGAGAAGAAATTGAGCTTTGCATTCATCGATTCACCTCACGTGAGGAGAGATCAGTTGGTGAGCGAGAAGAAATTGAGCTTTGCATTCATCGATTCACCTCACGTGAGGAGAGATTAGTTGGTGAGCGAGAAGAAATTGAGCTTTGCATTCATCGATTCACCTCACGTGAGGAGAGATTAGTTGGTGAGCGAGAAGAAATTGAGCTTTGCATTCATCGATTCACCTCACGTGAGGAGAGATTAGTTGGTGAGCGAGAAGAAATTGAGCTTTGCATTCATCGATTCACCTCACGTGAGGAGAGATTAGTTGGTGAGCGAGAAGAAATTGAGCTTTGCATTCATCGATTCACCTCACGTGAGGAGAGATTAGTTGGTGAGCGAGAAGAAATTGAGCTTTGCATTCATCGATTCACCTCACGTGAGGAGAGATTAGTTGGTGAGCGAGAAGAAATTGAGCTTTGCATTCATCGATTCACCTCACGTGAGGAGAGATTAGTTGGTGAGCGAGAAGAAATTGAGCTTTGCATTCATCGATTCACCTCACGTGAGGAGAGATTAGTTGGTGAGCGAGAAGAAATTGAGCTTTGCATTCATCGATTCACCTCACGTGAGGAGAGATTAGTTGGTGAGCGAGAAGAAATTGAGCTTTGCATTCATCGATTCACCTCACGTGAGGAGAGATTAGTTGGTGAGCGAGAAGAAATTGAGCTTTGCATTCATCGATTCACCTCACGTGAGGAGAGATTAGTTGGTGAGCGAGAAGAAATTGAGCTTTGCATTCATCGATTCACCTCACGTGAGGAGAGATTAGTTGGTGAGCGAGAAGAAATTGAGCTTTGCATTCATCGATTCACCTCACGTGAGGAGAGATTAGTTGGTGAGCGAGAAGAAATTGAGCTTTGCATTCATCGATTCACCTCACGTGAGGAGAGATTAGTTGGTGAGCGAGAAGAAATTGAGCTTTGCATTCATCGATTCACCTCACGTGAGGAGAGATTAGTTGGTGAGCGAGAAGAAATTGAGCTTTGCATTCATCGATTCACCTCACGTGAGGAGAGATTAGTTGGTGAGCGAGAAGAAATTGAGCTTTGCATTCATCGATTCACCTCACGTGAGGAGAGATTAGTTGGTGAGCGAGAAGAAATTGAGCTTTGCATTCATCGATTCACCTCACGTGAGGAGAGATTAGTTGGTGAGCGAGAAGAAATTGAGCTTTGCATTCATCGATTCACCTCACGTGAGGAGAGATTAGTTGGTGAGCGAGAAGAAATTGAGCTTTGCATTCATCGATTCACCTCACGTGAGGAGAGATTAGTTGGTGAGCGAGAAGAAATTGAGCTTTGCATTCATCGATTCACCTCACGTGAGGAGAGATTAGTTGGTGAGCGAGAAGAAATTGAGCTTTGCATTCATCGATTCACCTCACGTGAGGAGAGATTAGTTGGTGAGCGAGAAGAAATTGAGCTTTGCATTCATCGATTCACC
The DNA here is from genome assembly GCA_001923025.3 of Taenia multiceps. Lineage (NCBI taxonomy): Eukaryota > Metazoa > Platyhelminthes > Cestoda > Cyclophyllidea > Taeniidae > Taenia > Taenia multiceps. Next base: position 2,496,401 of record CM010315.2, on the reverse strand, counting down.
TCACGTGAGGAGAGATTAGTTGGTGAGCGAGAAGAAATTGAGCTTTGCATTCATCGATTCACCTCACGTGAGGAGAGATTAGTTGGTGAGCGAGAAGAAATTGAGCTTTGCATTCATCGATTCACCTCACGTGAGGAGAGATTAGTTGGTGAGCGAGAAGAAATTGAGCTTTGCATTCATCGATTCACCTCACGTGAGGAGAGATTAGTTGGTGAGCGAGAAGAAATTGAGCTTTGCATTCATCGATTCACCTCACGTGAGGAGAGATTAGTTGGTGAGCGAGAAGAAATTGAGCTTTGCATTCATCGATTCACCTCACGTGAGGAGAGATTAGTTGGTGAGCGAGAAGAAATTGAGCTTTGCATTCATCGATTCACCTCACGTGAGGAGAGATTAGTTGGTGAGCGAGAAGAAATTGAGCTTTGCATTCATCGATTCACCTCACGTGAGGAGAGATTAGTTGGTGAGCGAGAAGAAATTGAGCTTTGCATTCATCGATTCACCTCACGTGAGGAGAGATTAGTTGGTGAGCGAGAAGAAATTGAGCTTTGCATTCATCGATTCACCTCACGTGAGGAGAGATTAGTTGGTGAGCGAGAAGAAATTGAGCTTTGCATTCATCGATTCACCTCACGTGAGGAGAGATTAGTTGGTGAGCGAGAAGAAATTGAGCTTTGCATTCATCGATTCACCTCACGTGAGGAGAGATTAGTTGGTGAGCGAGAAGAAATTGAGCTTTGCATTCATCGATTCACCTCACGTGAGGAGAGATTAGTTGGTGAGCGAGAAGAAATTGAGCTTTGCATTCATCGATTCACCTCACGTGAGGAGAGATTAGTTGGTGAGCGAGAAGAAATTGAGCTTTGCATTCATCGATTCACCTCACGTGAGGAGAGATTAGTTGGTGAGCGAGAAGAAATTGAGCTTTGCATTCATCGATTCACCTCACGTGAGGAGAGATTAGTTGGTGAGCGAGAAGAAATTGAGCTTTGCATTCATCGATTCACCTCACGTGAGGAGAGATCAGTTGGTGAGCGAGAAGAAATTGAGCTTTGCATTCATCGATTCACCTCACGTGAGGAGAGATCAGTTGGTGAGCGAGAAGAAATTGAGCTTTGCATTCATCGATTCACCTCACGTGAGGAGAGATTAGTTGGTGAGCGAGAAGAAATTGAGCTTTGCATTCATCGATTCACCTCACGTGAGGAGAGATTAGTTGGTGAGCGAGAAGAAATTGAGCTTTGCATTCATCGATTCACCTCACGTGAGGAGAGATTAGTTGGTGAGCGAGAAGAAATTGAGCTTTGCATTCATCGATTCACCTCACGTGAGGAGAGATTAGTTGGTGAGCGAGAAGAAATTGAGCTTTGCATTCATCGATTCACCTCACGTGAGGAGAGATTAGTTGGTGAGCGAGAAGAAATTGAGCTTTGCATTCATCGATTCACCTCACGTGAGGAGAGATTAGTTGGTGAGCGAGAAGAAATTGAGCTTTGCATTCATCGATTCACCTCACGTGAGGAGAGATTAGTTGGTGAGCGAGAAGAAATTGAGCTTTGCATTCATCGATTCACCTCACGTGAGGAGAGATTAGTTGGTGAGCGAGAAGAAATTGAGCTTTGCATTCATCGATTCACCTCACGTGAGGAGAGATTAGTTGGTGAGCGAGAAGAAATTGAGCTTTGCATTCATCGATTCACCTCACGTGAGGAGAGATTAGTTGGTGAGCGAGAAGAAATTGAGCTTTGCATTCATCGATTCACCTCACGTGAGGAGAGATTAGTTGGTGAGCGAGAAGAAATTGAGCTTTGCATTCATCGATTCACCTCACGTGAGGAGAGATTAGTTGGTGAGCGAGAAGAAATTGAGCTTTGCATTCATCGATTCACCTCACGTGAGGAGAGATTAGTTGGTGAGCGAGAAGAAATTGAGCTTTGCATTCATCGATTCACCTCACGTGAGGAGAGATTAGTTGGTGAGCGAGAAGAAATTGAGCTTTGCATTCATCGATTCACCTCACGTGAGGAGAGATTAGTTGGTGAGCGAGAAGAAATTGAGCTTTGCATTCATCGATTCACCTCACGTGAGGAGAGATCAGTTGGTGAGCGAGAAGAAATTGAGCTTTGCATTCATCGATTCACCTCACGTGAGGAGAGATTAGTTGGTGAGCGAGAAGAAATTGAGCTTTGCATTCATCGATTCACCTCACGTGAGGAGAGATTAGTTGGTGAGCGAGAAGAAATTGAGCTTTGCATTCATCGATTCACCTCACGTGAGGAGAGATTAGTTGGTGAGCGAGAAGAAATTGAGCTTTGCATTCATCGATTCACCTCACGTGAGGAGAGATTAGTTGGTGAGCGAGAAGAAATTGAGCTTTGCATTCATCGATTCACCTCACGTGAGGAGAGATTAGTTGGTGAGCGAGAAGAAATTGAGCTTTGCATTCATCGATTCACCTCACGTGAGGAGAGATTAGTTGGTGAGCGAGAAGAAATTGAGCTTTGCATTCATCGATTCACCTCACGTGAGGAGAGATTAGTTGGTGAGCGAGAAGAAATTGAGCTTTGCATTCATCGATTCACCTCACGTGAGGAGAGATCAGTTGGTGAGCGAGAAGAAATTGAGCTTTGCATTCATCGATTCACCTCACGTGAGGAGAGATCAGTTGGTGAGCGAGAAGAAATTGAGCTTTGCATTCATCGATTCACCTCACGTGAGGAGAGATCAGTTGGTGAGCGAGAAGAAATTGAGCTTTGCATTCATCGATTCACCTCACGTGAGGAGAGATTAGTTGGTGAGCGAGAAGAAATTGAGCTTTGCATTCATCGACTCACCTCACGTGAGGAGAGATTAGTTAGTGAGAGAGAAGAAATTGAGCTTTGCATTCATCGACTCACCTCACGTGAGGAGAGATTAGTTGGTGAGCGAGAAGAAATTGAGCTTTGCATTCATCGACTCACCTCACGTGAGGAGAGATTAGTTGGTGAGCGAGAAGAAATTGAGCTTTGCATTCATCGACTCACCTCACGTGAGGAGAGATTAGTTGGTGAGCGAGAAGAAATTGAGCTTTGCATTCATCGACTCACCTCACGTGAGGAGAGATTAGTTGGTGAGCGAGAAGAAATTGAGCTTTGCATTCATCGACTCACCTCACGTGAGGAGAGATTAGTTGGTGAGCGAGAAGAAATTGAGCTTTGCATTCATCGATTCACCTCACGTGAGGAGAGATTAGTTGGTGAGCGAGAAGAAATTGAGCTTTGCATTCATCGACTCACCTCACGTGAGGAGAGATTAGTTGGTGAGAGAAGAAATTAGCTTTGCATTCATCGACTCACCTCACGTGAGGAGAGATTAGTTGGTGAGCTAGAAGAAATTAGCTTTGCATTCATCGACTCACCTCACGTGAGGAGAGATTGTTGGTGAGCGAGAAGAAATTGAGCTTTGCATTCATCGACTCACCTCACGTGAGGAGAGATTAGTTGGTGAGCGAGAAGAAATTAGCTTTGCATTCATCGACTCACCTCACGTGAGGAGAGATTAGTTGGTGAGCGAGAAGAAATTGAGCTTTGCATTCATCGATCACCTCACGTGAGGAGAGATTAGTTGGTGAGCGAAGAAATTAGCTTTGCATTCATCGACTCACCTCACGTGAGGAGAGATTAGTTGGTGAGCGAGAAGAAATTGAGCTTTGCATTCATCGACTCACCTCACGTGAGGAGATTAGTTGGTGAGCGAGAAGAAATTGAGCTTTGCATTCATCGACTCACCTCACGTGAGGAGAGATTAGTTGGTGAGCGAGAAGAAATTAGCTTTGCATTCATCGACTCACCTCACGTGAGGAGAGATTAGTTGTGAGCGAGAAGAAATTGAGCTTTGCATTCATCGACTCACCTCACGTGAGGAGAGATTAGTTGGTGAGCGAGAAGAAATTGAGCTTTGCATTCATCGACTCACCTCACGTGAGGAGAGATTAGTTGAGCGAGAAGAAATTGAGCTTTCATTCATCGACTCACCTCACGTGAGGAGAGATTAGTTGTGAGCGAGAAGAAATTGAGCTTTGCATTCATCGACTCACCTCACGTGAGGAGAGATTAGTTGGTGAGCGAGAAGAAATTGAGCTTTGCATTCATCGACTCACCTCACGTGAGGAGAGATTAGTTGGTGAGCTAGAAGAAATTAAGCTTTGCATTCATCGACTCACCTCACGTGAGGAGATATTAGTTAGTGAGAGAGAAGAAATTGAGCTTTGCATTCATCGACTCACCTCACGTGAGGAGAGATTAGTTGGTGAGCGAGAAGAAATTGAGCTTTGCATTCATCGACTCACCTCACGTGAGGAGAGATTAGTTGGTGAGCGAGAAGAAATTGAGCTTTGCATTCATCGACTCACCTCACGTGAGGAGAGATTAGTTGGTGAGCGAGAAGAAATTGAGCTTTGCATTCATCGACTCACCTCACGTGAGGAGAGATTAGTTGGTGAGCGAGAAGAAATTGAGCTTTGCATTCATCGACTCACCTCACGTGAGGAGAGATTAGTTAGTAGGAGAGAAGAAATTGAGGTTTGCATTCATCGATCACCTCACGTGAGGAGAGATTAGTTGGTGAGCGAGAAGAAATTGAGCTTTGCATTCATCGACTCACCTCACGTGAGGAGAGATTAGTTGGTGAGCGAGAAGAAATTGAGCTTTGCATTCATCGACTCACCTCACGTGAGGAGAGATTAGTTGGTGAGCGAGAAGAAATTGAGCTTTGCATTCATCGACTCACCTCACGTGAGAGAGATTAGTTGTGAGAGAAGAAATTGAGCTTTGCATTCATCGACTCACCTCACGTGAGTAGAATTAGTTGGTGAGCTAGAAGAAATTAGCTTTGCATTCATCGACTCACCTCACGTGAGGAGAGATAGTTGGTGAGAGAAAAATTGAGCTTTGCATTCATCGACTCACCTCACGTAAGGTGAGATAAGTTGGTGATATAAAAGCAATTAAGCTTTACATTCATCGACTCACCTCACCTGGTGAGATATTAGTTAGTGGGAGAGAAGAAATTTAGCTTTTCATTCATCGACTCACCTCACGTGGTGAGATATTAGTTAGTTAGAGAGACGAAATTCAGCTTTGCATTCATCGACTCACCTCACGTGAGGAGAGATTAGTTGGTGAGCTAGAAGAAATTAAGCTTTGCATTCATCGACTCACCTCACGTGAGGAGAGTTTAGTTGGTGAGCTAGAAGAAATTAAGCTTTGCATTCATCGACTCACCTCACTTGAGAAGATATTAGTTAGTGAGAGAGAAGAAATTGAGCTTTGCATTCATCGACTCACCTCACGTGAGGAGAGATTAGTTGGTGAGCTAGAAGAAATTAAGCTTTGCATTCATCGACTCACCTCACTTGAGAAGATATTAGTTAGTGAGAGAGAAGAAATTGAGCTTTGCATTCATCGACTCACCTCACGTGAGGAGAGATTAGTTGGTGAGCGAGAAGAAATTGAGCTTTGCATTCATCGAATCACCTCACGTGAGGAGAGATTAGTTGGTGAGCGAGAAGAAATTGAGCTTTGCATTCATCGACTCACCTCACGTGAGAGAGATTAGTTGGTGAGCGAGAAGAAATTGAGCTTTGCATTCATCGACTCTCCTCACGTGAGGAGAGATTAGTTGGTGAGCGAGAAGAAATTGAGCTTTGCATTCATCGATTCACCTCACGTGAGGAGAGATCAGTTGGTGAGCGAGAAGAAATTGAGCTTTGCATTCATCGACTCACCTCACGTGAGGAGAGATTAGTTGGTGAGCGAGAAGAAATTGAGCTTTGCATTCATCGACTCACCTCACGTGGTGAGATATTAGTTAGTGAGAGAGAAGAAATTCAGCTTTGCATTCATCGACTCACCTCACGTGAGGAGAGATTAGTTGGTGAGCGAGAAGAAATTGAGCTTTGCATTCATCGACTCACCTCACGTGAGGAGAGATTAGTTGGTGAGCGAGAAGAAATTGGGCTTTGCATTTAAATCCATTTCCTAGGGTCTCTTGGTCTGTCCAATGCACTGTGCACATGAATGCTCTTCTCCACTTTTCGCCTAAATTCTTATAAAATGTGAGGATGTCTTATATGGTGTAGCATGAGGATGGAGTGGATTCCAGCTAGGTGGGTCGACACGAAGTCGATTTTTGCGTTAATTCGACCAAAGGCCTTAACACAGCCTAGCCAACCCCCAGGCAGAAGGGACTACCCTTACCAACATGGCTTGCAACGTCATTTGAAGCCACAGAGAGAGAGGGGAGTGAGAGAATTCACAACCTCCTATCCACTGGCGCCGCAATTCACACAAGTTTTCACCCTGAGGCCGAGACTTAACATTCCTGGAGAGCATATGTTTTAAAGAGTTTGATGGCAATACAAGGCAGATTCTCTTGGTAGCCTAGAAGCAATGCTCTCGATAGGGTCAGTTCACAAGTAGGGCCTGCATGTGCAGCACCACTAGCACTAGACTAACATTAGAAACCTCTCAATTAAGGCTTCATTTTTTTCCCATTTTGGTTGTAATTCGACAACTGAAACTTGTTCCACTCTCAACTACTAGTTGTTTCGCCCACTGGCTTTGCGACCAGTGTGCAGCAATGTATCTAGTTATAGGAGTAAACGCCCATGTAAAGCAATCCACTTGGAGTGAATGATGGAGGAGGCAACAGGTGAATCGTCTGGCAGTCTGGCAATGCCATGTTTGCAGAAAGAATTCCAGTTGGATTGACACACCTTCAAGTTATGCTGAGTGGTGTTTAGACCTCCACCGTACTTGGTGTCTCAACCTGCAGTCCATTTTGCACACAGTAATATCCTGGCTAGTTGACTGCTGTCTTCGTCATTTAGGGACACTGGGGGTGGCTGAATAGTCTCTGCTGGGTGAGCTGGGCTAGGCTGGGCTAAACTGGGCTCTAAAATCCTGTCAGCAGCTCCAATACCCTGTTCTCTACTTAATGCGTGCATCCTGCCCAAGATCACGCCTTCGTCCCTCTTTGGGAAGTCCCAGGAGGCCACACACACACACACATACACGCACACACTACTTGGCACCAATTGGTTTGTGGAAAGCCTTTTGTTACAGTCACAATAAACAGGAAATGCAATTTGCATTAGTGGGTAGGCAGGCATTAATTTTATGCCTTCTATAGAGCAGTGGGGGATCAGCCGAAACTGGCTGCATCAAAACGAGGAGGAATTTGCCTCACTCTTCTTGGTTATGGGAGGTGCAGATGGATGGCTGCTACTGACAACACGTTGAAAAAATTAGGCGCCATGACAAACTTCAGTGAAGGTTAACCAGATTGATGAATCATGCTGTCCTAGAGCCACATGAACTGAGTCAATGACCAAAGGGCCCCTCCCGGATGCATTGAAAGGCATCAGTGTATTTCAAGGGTCAAACATCTATTTCGGTATTTCCATGAGATCAATTCTGAATCTGCCATGAGTTGTGTGATCCAAACGGAGTGGTGTGCCTGCTAAAGGCCAGTAAACAGTAGAGAGTGAGACTTGCTGTTCATGACGCAAGACTCATCCATGCCACTCCAAGGCTACTACTTAAAGCAACGATCTCCACCCCATCTATTTAGGCATGGCAGGAGACAATTCCGTCCAACAAATGATTCTTTTGCAAAAATAACAGACCCAGGGGCGATTTCTTGCTGTTGATGTGAGCAAGACAGGCTAAAGTGGCAGACAAATCCACAAGTCCTTCAATCAGAAAGCATTGTTCAAGCCTTTAATTAGAACTGGTTAACAAACGCCTTGTTGCAAAATGGAGAAGAGGGAAGGCAAAGCGAAGACCTAACAAAGCATATCTTCAACAAAGTTTATGGGAGGCTAAATAACGATACCATCGATAAAACTTCTCCATTAAGCAAAAATGTTGCTAATTTGAGACAGTTTCTTCTTGAAAAATTTGTCTTCACACAGAATTTTACGCACAGAAAAGAGCTTCTGGCGTTGTCCAAGTCGCCAAGAAATCGTTTCTGAGGCAGACGAGAATGTCTATGGGCTCAAATTCACTGACCACGTCGGCTTTTGCACACAGACCTACTTAAAATACATTGATCGAGGCATTTAAAGTGCGGAGGACAGGAAAGCGCACCATCGTGTAGGACCTGGTGCCTTGTGCATCTACCTCCTGAGCTACACAAATATATCAGTGTCGGGAGACTGAGCGTTTGCACCATGCTAATTGTCTTATGGCTCTTCTGAACAGTAGTGAGCAGTATGCATTGCCAGAACACTTGGCCTCATTACGACATCGATGCGCACTGAGTGCACTACAGTCACGAGGTTCTTTCGGGAAGGACTTGTCATTCGCTTGTTCCATGGCAGCGCCAACAACCGACATTCAATGAATCACGCACCACGAGTAGCTAAGATGAGCGCTTAGCAATGTCACCTCCTCTTACTCCGTCATGAATGCGGACCTCAAGTGAGCAGCTGCATCTGCATCCAAGTTACGTTGGAAGAGAAATTAAGAAGTGGGATGAAGTGGGTGCAAATAGATGGCGACTGTTGTGAGAGCGTAGAGGTGAGTAGGTGAACGCGCGATAGTCCTACGTGGACTGGTGGACGGGCTTGTGCTTGGTGTGGTAGTCGCATCCCGTGTTGGGAGCTGTACATCACATTCATTCGCCAGTAAGTATTCTCCAATCCTTCAGCATCACTAACAGTATTCTCCCACCACCGGTCCCGGTGCTTTCGCCATCGTGCCTTTTAGCACAACATGACTATCTTTTGTTGCCTTGCCACCGCAATTGCTGGATGAGTTAAGCGTGGAGCTGGTGGACACCACGGAGAGGCGCATGTCTCTCTCTTATCGTTGCCAGAATGGGCTTCATAGTAAAATATGGTGCAAATGTTTTCCATGTTTCCCTCAATATTGCCCACGGTAGTACTGGCAAAAATGAAGAAGGCGCCTTGCGATGAATGCAGTGTGAAGGAGGGGGAGGAGGAGGGGGAGAAGGAGGAGGAGGAGAAGGGGATGAAGCGGACGAAGTAGAGAAAGGGGAAAGAGGCCAGTACTATGTGTCAGGACTGTGAAAATAGCTGGAGGACGACACAATAAATGGGCAGGGCAGTGAAGAAGTGAGGGAGAAGAAGGAAAGGAGAGTGTGCCTTGATGCGATGCAGAGTTACATTGACGCGGACGTGATGAGGGTGCGGACAAGCACGTGGCGGAGCCTGACAGATACTGATTGGGTTTTTGGGCAGAGTGTGTGCAGTTTCTAGTCCAGTCATCTGGGCATTGCGCTACCACCGGTTTGTCCATCTCACCACCACCAGACCATGCCAGTTGTGTGGTGGTAGGCGAACAGTCCCTTCTAGCGAATCAAGACACTGACTAAGTGTTTACAGTTTCTGTAACGTGCGAGCGAATGCGACGTAGTGCCACCTGAGTAATCTGGAAGACATGTGGATTGGGGCTGGTAGCAATTGAATTGTAGAACTGTGTTGCAAGTAGTCTCGGCAAAGGTAGAGATGTGAATTTTTGTACATTGGATTTATCTTCCAGCCGTAGTATGTTCTACCACACTTCTTCACCTCATTACGACGTCGATGCGCATTGAGTGCACTACTTTCGCTTGTTCGGTAACAGGCACCACGAGTGGTTTAGATGAGCAATCAGCGATGTCACCTCCTCCAAATCAGTGATGAATGCACACCTCAAGTCATCAGCTGCATCTGCATCCAAACTAAGTTGCAAAAGATGGAGTTGAGAAATGGTGAAGAATGTTGTGAAAGCATAGGGTTCAGTAGGTGAGCATGTGAAAAGAAAACGCAGACAGGTGGGCGTGCGTGGACTTAGTGAAGACGTATGCGCAGAAGTCACGTAATGTGAGCACGCAGCATGGTGAAATAGCAATTGATGTTTGGCATGCTTGGCTGCCCCTCACTACGGTGTTCAGAAGTCATGGACTTAGCACCCTATTACTTACAATAGTACTCATCAAACAGCCACTTCACTCCTTACTGACTCCAACCATCTACTCCTCCATTTCTCCTTCTAGCCTCTCCTCCATATATCCACCATTCCAGCATTTGTGGACGAATGGAGCATGAAAGATGGTAGGAGAAGTGTTCTGCGAATGGTGAAATACTGGAAGGAAATTACTGCCAAATGGACCGGATTCAGTGCAATGTGGAGAAAAAAGGGAAAACTCAGCACAATACATTTTTTATGATGGGGGTTGTGAATGGAAAGCAGATGGATGGAGGGATGGATGTGTGGAAATGGGATGCATGCTAGGTTGAATGGACTGGTGGATGGCTGCAGGACAATGAAGAGCAGGTAGGTAGGTAGGTAGGGGGGGAGTGAGTGAGTGAGATGAAGGACCTACAGATGGCCTAACTCCACCTCATCCATCCGCCTTGATGGTCACATATGCTTCACAAGCACCGTAATCCTCAAGAAACCATGTCACTTGTCCCTCCGACTTCGTTCGCTACCTCAGCACTTTACCGCGGCCTGTGCAATTTAGTTAAATTAGTCGATATGAGCGACCACTACAAAGGCACATAAGCTCCTCAGAGGACGAGGTGGCAAAGGAAACCCACTAACTGGGGAGGGAACGATATCAAACCAGATATCTTTCTCACTGCGAAAGGGGTGCGTGTGTATGACAGCGTGCGGATGATGCTCATCTGGTACACTTGTAGTGATACGACTGGCCCCTAAAGATAGGGCAACTGCTGGTCCACCCGCCACTGACAACAAGCAATCGGAGTGTGGGAGGGTGGGTCAAGTGAGATGCCCAGATGAATTATCATTTCAAAAGTTGCAGCGAAACGTGCTTCTAAGCAATCGCGTTCTGCGTGAGTGGTAGGTTCTTTCTGCAGAGAAGAACTTAGGAGCACGATCCCACCCCCCACCACGATTCAGTCTAGCACGATCGGTCCTACATTTGGTGACGCGACGTAGGTGGCCTGTGACACTCATTATTACTGGTTAATTTAGTGCCCTTTAGCCTCCTCCTTTTTCGAACCACGAGGAATGGCTAGTAGGTGATTGCTCTGTGTGTGGGCAGCGAGGGTGTAAATTCCTCCCCCCTCACCATTTTTCTCCTCACTCACTTCCTCGATGATTGCCGTCAATAACCAAAAAGAAAGTCAAGTTTGTGGCTGAAAATAGGGGCTCCATAGAAGAAAAAACACTTTAATGCACTCTTTGTAGTGCTTTGAACACAAAAGTGTTGTGTGATTGAACAACTTGAGTACAGCCACCAACGTCTCTCGCCATCTTCTGTCTCTGAGGCGTGCTACTGGAGCCATTAAATAGTCACTGCGTGACGAGCTCCCATTGCTTGTGTGCATTGTGTCTACATGCTGCATGCGGTTTCCTCTTCCACTGTTCGTGCTACTAGCCAGCACTAGGTGCCGAAGTCATTGACACTATATGTCCCACTTTTTTCATCTGTTGACTGACATTATTTGGGGCGAAGTAATGTGCTTAATCTAAAGACGTTTATGATGAATTTAATGAATGGGTGTTTGTGTGACTGGGCTTGCATCCAGTTAAGCAGTAGCAAGGACATTACATCAAGGCGACGGAGGATGCAAAGTTAGCGTCTTTACTGCCGACGTGCATACGGCAATTGAGTGAAACATGAGGTTGTCCACCCTCGCCTGCCATCATAGTGATAGAGATACCGCCGATTCCGTGTTCGCTTGCTTGGCCTCTGACGTTACACCGTTTGCCAACACATTTGAATTCTGCCTGTTTGTGTGTTTGGCAGTGGATCGAGTCCTGATCGCGCCACGGCAGTGTTATCACTGGCGCCTACTTTGGAGGCTCTGGCCAAGTGAATTTCGCTTTGCTGTCTGACTTAAACTAAGCAAGCGGAAGGGATGCTGTAGTTGATTGGGTAGGCAATAGAAGGAGAAACGACAGCAAGCATAGAGAGACAACTTGCACAAGAGATCGGAACGCGCCATGCAGTTTTTTACTGTGTGACTTCAGTGGCATGCTTCGTGGTGTATGCGGATGCAGGTGAGCTGGTGGACGAGGGCGGCGAGTGCATTGAGGACATTGCAAACAATGCGCAAAAGCGTGCCGAAGGTAAGCCTGTCAAATGGCAAGTGCACTTAGGAGGCATCGAGCACTGGCTCAAATTAACAAGAGGAAAGGCAAGTCTCGAAACATTCCAAAGGGCAAAATTTATATGTGGGGAAGAAATGACCTAATGAAAGCTGGATTCTTTATAATGGAGAAGGAGGTAGCTCGACTGACATTGACCCGGATCACATCAACAGGCCCATCCTCACAGTTACAACAAGTAACCTAGGTGTAGCGGCTGCCACATTGCCTAAGCCTAATCACCCAGTCTTGCCAAGCTATTGAGCGGGAGATGTAACAAAGCGCATCATCAACATCGCCTGCACGAGGCAGCTGGTGTTGCTGGGTGGTGGTCTGATTTACTGGCATGTCACATCATTCCCTGCACCAGTGTTCTCCTACCCTGAAAAACGGAATCGATGCCCATTCCCCCAAGTGGTCGAAGGTTTCGCGAGGGAGCCTTCCACCACCACCACCACCACCACCACCACCATAGTTTCGCCAAAAAATGTGGATAAAAGGAGAGTTTGATGCTATACATAGTGCTCTTCATCTCGCAGTCGACAAGGAGGAGGAAGTAGATCAGAGAGTGAATCCTTATTTTAGTTCACTACTCAACTGCACAAACTGCACAACCTTCCATTGGCACCCCGGATGTGAGTGTGAGTTAATTGATCCTGCGGCTGGAAGCTTACCCAACCTCGCGGAACTGGTAGAGGTGCTACCTGTGGTGCCTCAAATTGAAGGAGCAATGTGGCACACTGCTAGTCAGCACAGAAGACCAGCTAGCAGCATCATCCGTGTGTGTGGAAGAGGTGGGAACAAGTTGGTAGTGGTGGCGGTGCCAGCCGTGTGTTGGATGTTCTTGACCTTGTTCTCAAAGTTCCCTTACTTACTATGCCTCCACGTTAACCTAGATGAAGATGGTGGGAAATGGTGGTCCCCTGCCCAACTCTTGATGCCATCCTATTTGGCTTCGACCTTCCCATATATATTACTGAGGAGTAAGTTCACAAAGAGAGAATGGCAGTGGCAAGATCAATAACTCTATGATGGTGGTGTGGCCAGTTTCTCCTCAATGCCCAGCCATGTCTACAACCACTGATGCCCTGTGTGGGCAAATAGCAGATCAGTCTTCGTCAGGAATGCCTCAGGGCATCGCGTTCGCAGTGTTGGTTTATTGTATCTGCAGGGGAGAGGAGATGAGCGACAAGCGTATCGTTTGCCCCAAATCATGTCTGCTTTGCGTGTCAGAGGCGAGAGCATCGGGTGTGATGACCACGGTGACAGTGATGACAGAAGAGGAGCAGGCTTGTCTGTTAACTAGGTTTCCCACTCGTGTCAAGTACTTCAAGCAATTATGCCAGGGTGTCGTGCAGTCCAACATGGCAGCAGAAATTGCTGTGAAATACCCTTCATTGTGGGAATGCACCTGATGCGCATGGTTCACTAAAATTCCTCTGAGACAACATCGCTGAAAGGGTCTCATAACAATTGGTAAAAATCGACGATATTGGCCCACACTCAGTACCGATGTCGACGTGACAGTTGCGCTGATAATTCAACCGGACGAGCAAATATGCCTGTGCTCAAGCTCTCCATATACTAGCCATTTGTGAGTGACACGTGTGATAAAGGCAGACGAGATTCACTGGAATATCTAATCGAATGCTCCCCCAACGTCTCAAAACTACGGTGGTAAAGGTAGTCAAGTGTGTTTACAGCGCCATTATCTAACCAACTTTTCCATTTCCAGTGGTTTCTCGCAGGCAATGATCGATAGGAAACATCTAGCATCAGCAACAAATGTGTTTGCGAGACAAGAAGTGCGGCTTACTTTTCACATCAAACGACACGAGTCTACCCAGGCAAAGATTCCGATTGGCGTTCATCACTACATGGCAAATCTAGTTTCACTCTGCTAAAATAGCATTTATTTTACCTTTGTTGCTGGCTAGTTGTGCAAACGAAGGCAGAAGAAACCACTGCAAGCCTATAGGCCCAACTAATGCAATAAATCGGGACTCGTCATGCAGTGCCTACTTAACAACTTCAGTAGCACGCTCCAAGTATCAAGGGGGGACACAGACGTCGGTGGCGATCATCAAGTTACTCACACACACAACAATTTCTGCGGACAATCGACAACACTTTATCCATAACGTCAGCTTCCTTTCTTTTATCAAGTCGTCACGTTACCGGTACAAAAAAGAGGAGAACTCAGCTGCCTCCTCCACTCAGCAGGAATGAGGCAAGTGATTTCGCCAGGCTTAGTTTCTCCAACCACTAAATTACCACCGCTTCCCAAGCCCTAGGCATTCACTCTTCACCCACGTACTCACTGCACTCGATTCCCTCAAACTGTTCCACATTCACTGAATGACCCATGCACTCATGCACATTCCAGCCTTCCATCTATCCACCCACACATCCATGCACTCACCAACGCACCCACTCAACCATCCTCAACACTTTCGTCCTTCAAGTGCCTCTGACCCACCACTTCATCCTTAAGGCGGTTTTCGTACGCACAGGCTTCTCCTTCGCTACGCACTGTTGCAATGACTAAAGCCTTCAGCAACGTGTCTAAAGGCGTACACCACTGGGTTAAATGCTACGCCCACCATCGACCAAGGCGCTTTTATTTATGTGCAATAAGGAGAAGTGTAATGTGGAAAACAGAGAGCATGCACCTCCTCGACGCGCTGTTTCGTCGTCGTTTCAGCTGTGGGTACAAACGCCAGACCAGTCCAAACGAGAGTGAGAGAGTGACACGTGTGATTGGAAGAAGGGAAAGGGAGTGAAGAGAAGCCAAGCGGGAGCAAGGAGGAGAAGGAACATGTGTGCTTAGAAGGTGAGTGAAGGAAAGCCAAGGAAAAGGAACAAGTGGGTCTGTGGGCGGTGAGAACCAATGAAGAGTGACACAGACGCGTGGACTCGGGACTTGGAAGACATTGATTAACTAGATTGCATTCCCTCACTGCGCCTCCTCTCACACCTTCATTACTCTCCACTGGCTCACCTCTTTTGGCATTGTGTCTTCCTTCAGTAAACAAACAAAGATTTCGTCGAAGTGTCTTGTGTTGCAGCACATTTGCTCTGACTGCATTTGCGCTACCTCCGCATCCCTCATCCGACGCTGCTCGCATTGCACCACTTCGTTTCATAAGTCCCACACTTCTGTGTCTGCCGCACAGGCGACTTGAAAATCCTGGCCACACGGCAGACAAACCACCGTCATTCGGTGTGACACCTTTCCTCACTTCAATGGGCAGCCTTGTTCATGCTGTTGCAAAGAAGACGAGACAGTTTTGCCTCCAGTCAAAGCGACCACCTAGAAGGACAGAACAATGAAACGGACAATAACATGCACACACAAACTGAGACAGAGAGAGTAAAAGTGCACATGCAGGAGCAGGTAGAGGAGTGTGCATTCTCACCCCTTATCGTGTGGACCACCATGTAGAGGTTCTCTCCAAAACGAGGGAAGAGAGAAGTTGGCAATGATGTAGGCAGGCAGCAGATCCACCGAACTATGCAACATGAAATAAGAAGTTGGAGCAAGGCACACCACTTCGCTCTCGAGGGCATAACTGGTGAAGGAGGAGGATGAGCAAGTGGAAGAGGCGCAGAATCGGAACATTCACTAATATCGACACATTTTGATGAAGACACGTCGACTCGTCAAAAGTACCAGTCGCCGATACTCCCTCCCCCCACGTTGTTTTGTGGGTTGGACGCCTTGGTGCATTCGTACACTACCCTACTCTTCCCACCACGGGATGTCCACCTCCTCTATCTATAGGTAGCAGGTAGGCATTACTAAATGGGGAAGAGGAGGCGAAAATAGACCACAGGATGCCCACCCAGTAATCTCCATTTAAGTAGACGTTAGCAATTCTTCGCACAGTCCTCCAATGAGACCATGACGACAAAATCGCTCTTCTTCCTGATCACCCACTCAACTAGGTTTGCAACAACTCCTAAACGATTTAAACTGGTGGAAGTGCGAAATTAACGCCAGCATTACACCGGCTGCTCCCACACCACCTTTCTACTCACGACCCGTTTCCACTGAGGAGCATGGACGACTAACTTGTGATTTGGTAATTGACGCCACCATCCACCTTCCTGACTATACACAATACAATACAATAAACCAGCCATCCAAACCGCCCAAAGTAATGAAAAAGGTGCAACTCGTATCCATTCCTGTTCGGTATTCCCTCCATGCTTAACGAACAAATGCTCTACCGGCCGATGATAATTAACTTTCGTCGAACGAAGTGAGGTGAGCGAAGCGTTTATAGATTTTTAACTGCATTCAACAAACGGAGCCCCATTACTCAAAATCCACCGTCAGCAAAACAACGAAGCATTCAATACGCTAACATAGCGATTTTACCCAATCGTTTGGAGTACTGTACAGCAAAATATAAACGTGACTACATACTTCACTTGGAAACCAACGTCTTACCACTAACCGCAGTCTTTCGTAAGCGCTCATTTCAACAAGTGATTGCATGAAGGAAATGAATAAATAAGTATGCAGAAATAAAACAAGCACATGGTGGCGGAAGTAAAAAGAGTGTGTACCGAGTGCTTAGTAAGGTCACAAATCTTCCCTAGAAACTAGGCAGCATTATTAAAAATTCATCATCACCGTAATAATAAAGCATTTAGCATGCTGCCAAAGCAGCCTTACTTACTCGCTAAAAGTGTCTTGCAGCAAAGTAAACACCTGGTTAGGTGTAGTAGTTAAGACGTGTCTTGACAGTAATCCTACTTGGCTCTTGCGTTTTCTTTAGCGAGTAATTGTATACAAAAGGAAGCAGATCGACAAGCAAAGAAAATCCCTGGTGACAGCTGATAAGTGAGCACCAAGCGCTTCGCGTTTCATCAAACTTCTCCAAGGATTAATGTCTATACAAAGAGCACACCACTTACGCACCGCGCTATTGAATTTAAATAACCTGCTGGCAGCATCGCACCGTAAAACAAATGAGCGTAAAGTTTTGCGCTAGTAAACAGCACCGAATTCTACCAGCTGCTAAATTCCCTCACCTAAGCGTTTGATTTACAAGCAGACGTGGAGCAAACTAGATCAATGAGTAGGCATAAATTTGAAAGCAGGAACTTGTTAATGGGACTGATACATGAGGACAATTTGTACTTTAAATTGTTCGAATAGCTTTTCAGTTGAAAAACAATTTAAAAGACATGTTGATTGTAGAAAATCGGTTATTGGTTGTAGCGTCCCGAGGCTCCCTTTACGGTAAAAGAAGGCGCAGTACTAGGACAGAATACATATATTCTGGAAACAGAGGGCTTGGAGACTGTTGGCACGGCCTGGAGGCCGACCAACTGGCTAGAACAATATGGTCACCCAAGTGACCAAAACGGGCATTTCGAACAAACAAAGTATTACATTGGTAGCCATTGAAAAGCAGTTTGGGTGGGCGGTTCCTCATTTGATCGTCTTGGAACGCCCACCTCCGACCTCGACAATGCCACCACGTAAATCCCCTTTACTAAGTTAATTGCTCACTGTAGTACTTCGTTCGTTCGCACTGCCAGTTTCGGTTACTTGGGTGGCCATATTGCACTGAGCCGGTTGGCCGGCCCTCTGTTTCCAGAACATAAATTCTGCGCCAGTACTTTTCCTTCTTTTGCCTTAATAGGAGTCTCGGGACGCTGCACCCACACTAAACCAAACTATCACCCATTTGGTTAGTTAAGCAGTTGGGTTGAGATTGCTAGCCTATTTACATCGCGAACGAAAACTTGGTGCGAGAGTTAATGCAAACGCACAGGATTTAGAGGTCTCCTGCAGAGCAGAAGGCGGAGGTGGAGGAGGAGGCAAAGGAGGTGAAGGAGGTGGAGGAGTAAGCGAAGGCAGAGGAGATGATTCAAGGTTACTCAAGCATTGCACAGCCTTTCCATCTTCCCTTCTTCCCCCTTTCTTTCAGTCTACTTAGCATACGCGTCCCTGCATTAAGAGCGTAGTTAGGGCATCTTTCCTTCTTTCGCTAAACACATTCTCCTTCCTCTTTACATCCACGCATTCCTTATACCTTTCTCGGGTCCACGCAGTGGTTGCATGCCAATTTTAGTAGTTCATGACACGCACAAAACAATGGCGACCTCACTTTAAGATGTACTCATCACTCACCTGTGCCACCAACACTTATCAACTGCGACGCTGGTGATGTCGTTTCATGCCAACTCGAGTCTGTGGGTTCCCTCGTCTCCCACACCACATTCTTCCATCTAGTCCCTCATTAATACCCCTCCCATTTATCCCCTACTCCTTCACTCATCTACGTACCTATCCATCCGTTTATTTCATAGCCGTCCATCCGTCCACATAGTAAAGACTGCTCAAGCACCATGTTGCCGCTTCTTCACGCATAGTGGATGCGATGTTGTCAACTGCTCTCTCTGTGCCAGAAGTGACAGGCCCTGTCGCAAGGGTTCAATAAACTGCGCCTTATATATGAATTATTTTGCGTAGAGCGACGACATAAATCTAGTGAGGCAACGCTTGCAACTGATCTTGGGGTCTACGCAGTAGAACCAATTATTTACGGTTCCACCACCGAATTGTGTGCCAGCACCTTCTTCTTCGACAAAAGCAGCATTAGTGCCCAAGTCTTTTGTGCAAAAAGGGCAAATTTTATAACCAACAAAGATCCAAGTGCTGAATGCACTTCTTCAACCATGCTCGGAGATGTGTAGAGTACTCTCTTTCTACCCCAACCTCCGTTCTGCAACTTGACTTACTGGAACACAAAAACACGGGCAGTGTCGACGGTGTCGCCACCAATGGGATGGGAGGCGAGTGTGCCCAACCTCATGTTTCATCCAGCTGACGTGTGCAAGTAGGCAATAAAGACACCTACAATTCATCCCCCATCCCCTTGATGCCCGTCTCTGCAACTCGACTCCATGCAAATCCACGCGCACAAGCACCGATTTATCAAATTCTTTTCGTTGCAATTTTAGGGTAAGCGAGAAATGACAGAAGTGGAGCATTCAGTGCTGACGGCATTGACACACACTGCTGGCTAATAACACAAATAGTGGAAGAGGAAACTAGGGCAAGCACATCGAAACACAACGTAGGCAAAAAATCAAAACTGTTCATGAGAAGTGGAAAAACATACCGCCCACAGGCGGACAGAAGGTTGATTAGGCTTGTAGCATTGTGTGAAGGCCTAGTCCAGAGACAGTGAACTGCTCGCGTGGTCTGGCGAATCAACAAACGAGGTGCCAGGCTGCTACACAACCTACACCTCCACACCTATTTGGAACTTGCGCGAGGGCAACAAAGACTCTCACACTTCATCCACCAGCCCCGACTGACAGCCCTGTTTCTGGCTAAATTATCGAAAACGTCTTCATGATTGATGGCAAAACAGGAGGTGCGCATTTATGAGCCACTTCTATGCCTTCAGTTAATCAAAGAAATGGCCCACATTGCTGAAGGAGGCACGTAACTGGAGGTTTGTAGGAATGCTGAATGCACTTGACCCACAGGCGAGTTGTGGCGCTAGCTGTGGCGCTTTGCCACGAATTCAGTCTGGTCAGCCCATTCAATCACGGGCTGGCCTACGACTAAGAATTCACCGGATGCACTTCAAATGGGCGTCAAAGGACGCCTGCTAACCACCACCACGAATCTCGCCTCAAGTTATAATCCCTATCTTCTGCCATGTTCTTGAATACAGAAAAAGGAGACACGAGAACCCAATGCGCCAGTCGAAATAGCTACACTATGCACAGTGAAGAGTTGGCACTTGTGCCAGGTTTGGTGTTGGCATTCAGGACATGCAGTTTTCTAGATAGAGTGGAGAGCAGTACCTGTAAAGTGGATCTCTCAAAGCCTCTGCGTCGATTCCTACAATCGCCACAACTGGTAGCTAAGCGTGCACCCATTTCACCTCTCCATCTCTATTTACTACTTTCGCAGTCACAGTGTTCCCAATGTTGTATCTGATCAAATCAAGTGATAGAAACTCCTAA
Source organism: Taenia multiceps (assembly GCA_001923025.3). Classification (NCBI taxonomy): domain Eukaryota; kingdom Metazoa; phylum Platyhelminthes; class Cestoda; order Cyclophyllidea; family Taeniidae; genus Taenia; species Taenia multiceps. The sequence goes on along the minus strand of CM010315.2, from coordinate 2,476,290 downwards.
GAGAGGTTGAAATTGAAGACTGTCTTGCACCAGACAACCCCAACACAATTGCCTAAACGACCCAATAGCGTGTGCAGTTCCACGACGTGCCTCTGAATGCGCTAGTTGCTTAGTAGGTCAGGAGTAGGGCATTTCATTGGCCTACATCACTTTACTACATGTTTATAAGCACACATGGGCGTGTGGGTTGTAAGTACAAGTTCTCTTTTCCAGAGGAGGAGCAGGAGAAATGTCCCTTTCACTCTGCTTCATGCTGTTGGCAACTTTATTCTTGCGTGGCGATTGCCAAGAGGTCGGAGGTAAGACGCCTTCTCATGCTTTACTTGCATCTATGCGTGGCTAGAAGCACTTGGCAATTGGAATGTAGCGTGCAAATTAGTAATTAACTAGGGCATCCAGTATGCATAAAAGTGTCTCCCAACATACAGGGAGTCCAAGTGTGCCAGAAATGATTTACCTGCTTTCACTCGCTTGCGTCGAATCACATCACATCACATCACACCACATCACTTTGCAATCCATCTTGTCACTGTCAAATCGATTTGGTGCCACTGAGTAGACCCATTCACTTCCTTGCATCATCTAACACCATTTAGCGTTTTATCTCATTCACTAGTGAGTGAAGTAAGAGATGCAGGTCTTGCAAACTACTCCTCATCAGCTTTTGTGCATTCGCCCTGATGCTTGAGCACGATGCCTGCATCTCACTTCATAGGAAGACATGAGGCAGATCGCTGGCGCTAGTAAACACTCATCGTCCTCTTTCATACTAATGCAGACAAATTTGTGCATTTCCATTTTGGCAGGACCTGAAGCTCCCCAGAACGTGACAATTGTATTAACCAACGCTTACCAAGTGCTTGTGAGTTAAGAACCGCCATCTCAAGACAGTGAATATGTCACTAACTTTACTATCCAATGTTTATTAAACGATGCTTCGATACGTGGTGCCCTCGTTTCGTCATCGAAAACAAATATCACCTTCAGTGAAATGAAGGGAATAAAATCTGCTTCTGCCACCGTTTGTGCTAACTTTGGATGGGATGCACCAGGTAGAAGTGGAGGCACAGCCTGCAGTAATGGAGTGAGGCTGACTGCAGCAAGCAAGGAAGGAGGTGAGTCCGTCGTGCTCCTTGTGTCGAAAGCCGAACTATTATATCCAAGTAACCAGGACTAGTTAAAATCAAGTCCATCAAGGCACACCTATGCTACTAATACTACTACTAAAATGATTACGCGGCTTCAGTTTGCAGCATTCTCTGCCATGAAGTTGACTGCAGGGATTTACGTTACGTCAGACCCGTCTGATGGGGCAGTCCAAAGTGCCTCATTATGCGCTGCCAGTAGTTTGTTGTCATGTAGGAGGTAGAATGCACACTGAAGTGAGCTTGTTGTTTTGGATTAAAGGGAACAGTTCAACTACCACAAACGTGAGTGCCATAACTACAACCACAATCACCACGAAGACCAGTCCTACCCAGACTTCTGTGATTACCACGACTACCACAATGCCAACGAACAGTACGACTACCCAGACTTCTGCGAATCCCAAGACTTCCACAATGCCAACGTACAGCAGTCCTACCCAGACTTCTGTGATTACCTCGACTACTACAATGCCAACAAACAGTTCGACTACCCAGACTTCTGCAAATCCTACGACTTCCACAGCGCAAACCTACAGCAGTCCTACCGAGACTTCTGCCATTACAACGACCACTACAATGCCAACGAATAGCACAGCTACCAAGATTTCTGCGAATCCTAAGACTTCCACAATGCCAACGAGTAGTACGCCTACCCAAACTTCTGCGACCACCATTAGGAGGCCATCTGCGTCGAATCCTGCAGCAACCACCCCAACAGCTTCGTCCACTACACCCACAATTACCACCAATGGGGAGTCTACCACTGCTGCCTTAGCCACGGCAGCCCTTCTAGTTTCCATGGCTCTAGTGCTCGCCTGAACTTTGTTTTAGGTCTGTGCATTTCTCCAACCATTTCACTTTCTCATAGCATCCCAGCTCAATACTTGCCTCTGCCTATCACACTGACTCTTCTTACTTCAGGCTTCATTACTCCGGAGAATGCTCAATTTGGCAACCACCCACCCTCACTCTCACTAAATGCAGCAACTCTACTAAATGATTGTTGAATGGCAAATAAAATTCTTTACACTATGCTCCATTTTCATCGATGCTGAAACGGGTTCAGTCCTGTTGCATGTGCTCAACAAAACACTGTAAAATTGACGATGTCGTGTTGAAGGCAATCCTAATGAGGGCCGACGAGAAGTCGGCACAAGACCGGCCGCCATCTCCCCATCCATCAACCCACCCTTCAACTGTGATGCCTCCCAGACACCCAAGACTTAGACGGTATGGTCCTGCCATTTAAGGCAGAGGCCATGTCCACCACAGTGACGGCTTCGTGTTTTGTGTGCTCAGTGTACGTGATGGCATCGCAGACGACGCTGTGCAGGACGACTTGCCACCCACCCGTATGAGGCATTTACCACTTATGCGGTGTGAGTCAGAAATGCCTTCTTAAATTTTACCCTTGCAACAATCGGTCGCTTACTTTCGTCGAAGGGAATTAGGAATTGGCCAGTGAATGAATACTGTCATTTGTGCCCAATGCGGTCGAGGAGGAGCTTCTAATGCGCGCTGAACAGAAATTGACAGGGACAGTATGCTGAGCTCTACTATAAAGGCAAACATTCAGACAGGCAGCCAGACAGACAAGGTAGTCCTACCGTTTCTCAGAAGTGCACTGAATAAAGCCTCCTCTGTGCATAATTATTTACTCCTCTCCTTAGCGACATACTGAGTTTCTCTCTTTATGAGGCATACAGGAGCCAGAATGGAATTAATCCTCTCTGATTTTACTTCATCACTACTGCCTGCAGTCGGAATGGGAGTCGTTGGATAATATACAACGGCCTCCTAGAGAGCGAGGCGTAAGAGAAGCCACAACGTCCTTTCCACTGGCGCCGCAATCCACACAAGATTTCACCCTGAGGTTGGGCCTTAACATTTGTGATAGTTACATCGACGTTTACCCACCGCATTGTTCAAAATCTGTGCTGTTACAAGGTGGAGAGCATGCGTACCGAAGGGTTTGATGGCAATTCAAGGCAGATTTTCTCTGGCAGCTTTAAAGCAGTGCTTTCGATGGCGTCAGTTCAAAAGTGGGGCCAACATCTGAAGCCTCTCAATCAAGGCTTGATTTCTTCACATTTTAACTAGGATAAGGCTATCCAGACCTGTTAGTTGGTTGGTTGGTTTGTGGGTAAATCGTAACAGAAAAGCACTTTTCTATGGCATCTTTCATTTGACAACCAAGCTTGTGTTTCGATATTTCCGAAATGTCAATTCTGAATCCACGGTGTGCTGTGTCTATCAAACAGAGTGGTGTGCCTGCTAAAGACGAGTAAGCGCTAGCAAGTGAGACTTGTCGTTCATGACGCACGATGTATCTACGCCTCTCCGACGCTACTACTTCAAGCAACGATCTCCACCCTATCTATTTAGGCATGGCAGGAGACGGCGCCGTACAACGAATGAGTCTTTTGCAAAAATAACTGACTCAGAGGCGGTTTCTCGCTGTTAGTGGGAGAAAGACAGGCTAAAGTGGCAGACATTTCCGCAAGTCCCTCATCGGATAGCCTTGTTGGGGCCTTAAACTAAAACTGGTTAACGGATGCTCCGTTGCATAATGGAGAAAATGAAAAGCCAACCGAATACCAAACAAAGCATAATTTTAACAGAATTTATGGGAGGCCATGTAACGAAGCCATCGATAAAACTTCCTTGTCAAACAAAGATTTTGTAAATTTGAGATAATTTCCACTTGGCAAAGATTCGTCTTCACGCAGAATTTTATGCACAGAAGAGTTTGTGGCGTTGTCACCGTCCCCAGGAAAGTCCTTCGGGGGCAGTCAAGCATGTCTAGAGGTTCAATTTCACTGACCACGTTGTCTTAAGCACACAGACCTACTTGTGAGGCGTCGTCGCGTAGAGGGATGATGTGGCTCATAAGTACATGCGTTGGCCTATTTACGCGTTCACCTCATGACCTCTTTGCTTTCGTAACATTCTACATCATTTCTCACCTTCACCTCACACCTCAATTCCACTTGCAACTCAAATTCGATGTAGAAATAGCTGGTGTCTTGAGCTCAGCATTCACCACTGGTTGATTTGATGTTGGTTGTCAGATCACACTTGCTGCCAGTGTAACATCGCCATGCAAGAATGATGTTGCCAACAATATAAAGCAGAGTGAAAGGAATATCTCTCCTCCACAATAAGCGGACGTCGCATTTACAACTCACACACACACGCGTGTGCTCATAAGCATGCAGTCTAGTGATGTGGGCAAATGGTTTGACCTACTCCTGACCCACGAAGTCACACACCGCAGAATCGCACGCATTACTGGGTTGTTTGGGCGATTGTTTTGAGGTTCCCTGGTAAGAACGCCTGTCAGCGCCAAATAGTGTTCGCCTGCAACCTCTTTTTTGGCGATTTCTGTCCCCCCTTGGGATTAGCTGCGATATTGTTAGTGTGTGATTTGCATAGACTTGCATACAAGTTCACTCGAGCCCTACAACAACGCGTGTAGATGGGTTTGTGATGGTGTAATGAGTGAATGCATAGCCACCGGTTGTGGTGATTGTAGGTATCAACGCAGAGGCCTTGACATACTCATTGCAGAAACGGTGAGGGATCCTCTTTGCAGATGCCCCTCTCCACGCCAGTCAGCAACTTCACCGCCTCTTCATCAGTGGCAGACGCGGACCTCACTACGGCAGCCACATCTGCATCCAAGTTAAATGGCAGAGGAAATCAGGAGTTGAGATTAAGATGAAACCGATGACAATTGTTGTGGAAGCAGAGAGATCAGTTATTGAAAGTGCAAAGGAGGCGAACGTGGACTCGTGTGCGTTCGTGAGGTCGACCGCCAAACGCTACACATTTGAATACTAGGCTCTTAAGTTCACTCACTTCTTTAAGACACGTTGGACGATGCTTTCCCAAAGTGCCTTGGCAGTTGTTGGTGTACACCGCAAAATGCAATTCATTCATGAAGCACAGTAGCACAAATTATGCAGGCAAGCAGAACTCGGCGCGTAGTGCTTACTTAATAGCTTCAGTAGAGCGCTTCGGAGATGGAAGAAGGCGACAGACGTTGGCGGCTCTACTCAAATTATTCACTCACACCACAACACCTCTGCATTCCAATGACAGCACGTGATCGATGAGATCAGCTTCACTTTCAATCAAGTCATCAACTTCTAGGCATTGAAATGACTAGCACATAGCTGCCCCCTCTAATCTACAGGAAGGAGGCTAGCTATTTTGCCTGATCTCTGTCCTTCCAATTCCATCCCTTCGTCAATTTGTAGGCATGAGTTCAATTCATGATCAACGGAGTTAACTTAAAAAAGCTAATTCCTGGTGTGAAAACGTGAAAGAGGTGTAGGGGGCAGAGGACGGCAATGTTTGACAATGAGGCGGCAAAATTCACGATGCGCACCCTTCCTCCAAAAGCATCTTTGTGAGCAGTAGCCAACTTCTGAGCTCTGGACGTCCTGCTAAGCAACTCTAATGAGGTTGCTCTAATATGGCAAAACTGTCCTCGTTTGTCATAGGTAATGCAATTGCCAATCAAAGAAAGCCTCAAATAGGGAATGATATCATTCATTCCTACAGGTCACCTTCCATCCATCCAGAGGACTGGCCCATCCAAACACTCCGAATGCAACACACGATTCAGTACAGCTAGCCTTAATAACACCAGCGCCACATTTATGTGACACTCATATATCGGACAAGCAACACAGAAAGTTGAGACGCAAGCTTAGACGTTGTGACTTCATTAAGCTAATGCGCCTGTTCGGTGTCAACTTTCAGGCTGAACAGATGGATGGGCGGACCCGTAGCTACTGCTTCCTCAGTGGAGGGGCTCACTGTCTACACTTTCATCAAACCAACTTCCTCATTCTCAATCAACACGTCTGCACAAGCTGTTACGGAAGGAGCTCCCATTATTGGTGGGTGGCCGGTGGGGTTGAAGCCAAAGCTATGCTGGTGGCAGCGTTCGTAGTAAAGGCGGCCCTTCTGTGGGCAAGACCCAACGCATCTGGCTGCCTAATTTACAGACGCAGTGAGCGTTCTCCATTTCACTTCCTCCAACACCACTACACCCATGGCCTCCACAACAGAATGTGTAGACCAAAACAGCTCACCTTCTTTGGCTGGTTGCATCACCATTTGTTTCCCTTTCCCCAAGATCGCAATAAGCTGTTTTGCTCACTTTCAGAGCGATGAAGCTCTACACCTTCAACTGAAGGCGGCAGACAATCCGCAGTGGGCTTAGCATGCAAAAGGAACCCCTAGTCTCCTCTCCAGCTGCTGATTGTTCAAAGTCTGCACAGAGAAGTTGACCACATACCCTGTACCACTTATCATCCCGACGATTTCAAATCTGCTGTCACAACTCTGTTTTACGAACAAATGTATGCCTTGTTCTCCCATCATAACAAAAAACGCATGTACCTGTGGAGGATGTCCACTTACTGCTAAAACAAAGCCTCATGAGCGGCTGCAAGTTTGAGGTGAGCATTTTGCCCGCAGCACCTGCACCGTTCAAAAAGTGACTTACCGACAAAGCAATTGAGAGTCACAATTTGCCATTAGGAAAATGAATCAGTTGGATACTTACATAGTTAAACAAGGGGTGCGCTTTGCTTCCAAATAGACACACCGGCCTCCTCTCTGAATAACTCAATAAAGCAAGCCTATTCCTTCCCATCCACCAGCACCCGTCAACACAACACACTTCCGCATCACACTACACATGTTTATTATCATAAGCTTGACATTGACAGATCCAAGTGAGTTAGGTGATAAGTCCATGCAAGCATTTATTAAAGAGGCAAAGTTGGACGCATAGGTCAACTCACCCAGTCTCACCGTCATTGTAACAATGCAGCATATTCCAAAATGGCCGGCCAATCCATTGTCTAACGCCGCTCCCCAGCTCAAATCAGCTGACATTCGAGTACGCTTCTCCAGTCGCCAGATCCCCCATTCTGTCAGACGAAGTCGTGTCAGATAATCCTATGAATTGCACCGAAATCCGCGCATGTACAGACCATCGTGGAGGGAGACGGGGTCTACTGACTTGGCCATCCAAACCGTCTAAAGACATGACAAAAGCACCATTCGCATTTTGTGCTGCTCGCTATTGCCTTCATGCTTACCGAAAAAATACTGCATCAGCTGATGACAATTAACTTTCTTCGATCGAAGTCAGAGCCCACAACATCTTTAACAGGAAAAAGACGACGAAAGAGGAGAGCAAAGCGTTTGGCGGACTTTCAACTACATTCAATAAACTGGGCCTCATAACTCAAAAGTCATCGTCACCAAAATAACGAACCACTAACACACCACTAAAGTCGTTCTATGACTAGATAAAAATGTTTACGACAGCTGATAAGTGAGTACCAAGTGCTTTGTGTGCTTTCAACCTATTTTCCAAAGCTTAGTCGTTGCGACAATAGCATACCACTTACACACTCCACTGACAACTTTAAAGTAAGGACCGACAGCATCGCTACGTAAAACAACTGAGCGTTAAAATTGTGTGCCAATAAGTGGCACCAAATTCTGCCAGATGCTGATCTCACTCACTCAGGTGATTAATTTAGCAAGCGGATGCACGGACAAGGTAGATAAAAAGGCAAGCATAAATCAGGAAGCAAGAAATTATTAGTGGAACAAATAAAGGAGGCGGGGGTAAATAGCGCCTAAAAACTGAAACAAAATCAGCGTATCTTCCTCACAGTGGCACAACGTGTCTGATCTCTTTTGGCAGTTCCCTTGGACTCGGAGTTCGTGGCTAGTGTCGCCTCACTTGTTAATAGCTTTCTTGCAGAACACGAGGTTGGAGAATGTGCCAGAGATGAGGGTGGATCTCAGTCCTTCTGTCATGAGATGTCGGAGATTCTTCCATCCGCAACTCGCTACTGGCGGTGATGAGTGGCATAGTATACCATTATATTTGGGTTCACTTTCCGCTGCCACCAATGTAGCTTGCCGAGACTTCCGTTAAGGTAAGAAGAGGCTTGGTGCCATATTCTGAAGGCGCAGGGATTGTGGTCTGCTACTATGGCCTGTAGTCCATCCAACCGTCTGGTACAATGTGGCCATCCAAGTAACGAAACCTGCAGTATAAAAAACCAAACATTGCAAGCACTTCTCTTAAGTAGTAGTATAATGGTTCAATGATGCGTTCATTGTGGCAAAATTAGATTCCAAATTCATTTAAAGCAGTTTTGATAAGCGTTTCGTGAAGCAGATTGTCATTTGATAGTCTTGGCGCAACTACCGTTGGCGTCGGGCGTCGACAGTGTCATCCCATAACTTTCCTCTAATACGCTGCCAGCACACCCCGAACCAAACCACCGTCCATTATGTTGCTTAGTTTGTTGGGTGGTAAACGTATGAGGGCACGTTCTGCAAGGCGCTGAGGTTTGCTATCACATTACCATCGCAGTTAAACGTGGCAAGGTTGATAATGCTAATACGACACGCTCAAGAGGCGCCCTGCACTGCATTATGAGTAAAAGAAGGTGGAGGAGGAGGTAGACTGCCTTTCGCTTACTCACAATGGGTGATCTGGTATCAACCACTGGCACTACATCAGAATTGACCAACCTACACACATATATTAAATTGAGTGTGACTTCTCTCCTAATTTTAACGAAGTCAGCCCATATGTGTCAGGTAAGGCAACCATTCCAACTGACCTTCATCTCCTCAGAGTAGGGTGGGGTTCAAACCAACCAACAGCAATTATTTGTGTTGCTACCACTTACTTCGTGCCCTATTTTCACCGCAATCAGCAGATCTTCTAGAAAGATCTGCAGCTCGAGCAAATGCCACACACACACACGCACACACACATACAGGCAGGCTTCAAATGTGTTGGCAAGCGGTGTAGTGTGGAAAGCAAAGAAAGCGAACATGGATGCGGCAGTGTCTCCATCACTGGGAGGGGAGGCGCGTGTGTCCAACCTCATCTTTCGCCCAGTTAACGCATGCGCGCGACTATGGAGACACCCACGTTGCATTCTCTACCCCTTGATGCCTCCCGTCTTTGCAACTCGACTGGATGCAAGTCCATTTGCACAAAGACGGATTCATTATGTTCGATTAAAACGTCACTAAACTAAACACATCACCTGATCCAAAATAATGTCAACTAAGAGGTGATGGTAGTGAAACATTTACTTGCGGAGGCATCGGCAACCACTGGTGGCCAAAAAACAAGTAGGGGGAGAAGGAACCGCAGAAAGCACACAAACATAACCCACGCAATAACTCGGATCTTGCTGTGCACTTCCTACTTAATGATTTCAGTAGCACACTTTGGAGATCGATAAAGGCGACGATGAATGTAAGACCCTCCCAAACAATCCTCAGGGTTTATACTCGTAGACAATACATCTGCTGCAAGGGCTTGAAGGCGAAGACAAGGACGAAATACACAAGCTTAGAGAAGACGTTAGGTTTGCTGTGGAAGTGCGCGCAGATGACGCGGCGGACGAGGTCACATTTAGCAAAAGCTAATCGTACGGGTGAAGAGTGAGACTTTGAGTGAGAGAAGATGCCTTCAATCTAACTAACTAACTAAAAACCAAACTAATAACTGTTTTGTTAGGGATTATGCATGCCAAATAGGCGGGAAGGAGGAAGGGAAGACTGCACAAAGCTTGGTTTATCCTAAAATACCAACTCTTTCCATTCCTCCTCCTCCTCCTCATTTTTCAATATCCCGACAAAAGCTAGTCACGTTGTACCGATAGCTATGTGGGCGAAACGAGTCTGACCGATAGTGAGAAAAGACTGCAGTGGGCGGTGAAAGACTAGAGGAATACTATTGGCAAGCAAAATGGACGTAGGGCGAAATAAGAGCACAAACGTGGTTTGTGACGAGAGTTGTGAATGTAAGGCATGTGGAAGAAGGGATGGATCGCGGAAGAAATTGGTTTACGGAAATGGGGTGAGTGATAGGATGATTGGGATGTGGGGCGAACGGAGGACAAGAGAGAGAGAGAGAGGGACATGGAGAGAGATAGACGAAGAATAAAGTTTGAGTGAAGGACGTATGCTGGAATGGTGGAAGGATGGATAAGGTGATAAGAGAAAGAATAGAGGATTGGATAGAGTCAGCAATTTATTAGCGCAGCCATGGAATGGCAAAAAGTGGAACTCCTTCCCAAAATAAGGTCGTGAATGTTGTGCATTCAGTGCACATCAGTGTTAGGAGAGCGTGAACTGCTGCGCCAGAACATACTACTTAGTAATGTAGAGGAGGACTGTGAGGCAAGTAGCAGCGAAGCGAATGTCTAGCCTCCAGCAATTGAGCACACTGTTAAACAGGGAAAGAGCCTACTAAGTTTCATCTACTACGCTTATGTCAATAGGTGTAGCATTCTTCATGCTGGGGAATAGGAAGCTTGTAGTCTAGTAACGAAGGGCAACACTTCCTGACTGAGTGGCTGCATAGCTACGCTGAATGTTGATTCACCTCTCAACCCCGCTACGTTTAAAGATCTCTTCCGCAAGATCAGTCCTCGATCGTCCTCCATAAAACTGCTCTCAGCTGAAGGGAGGAAGATGAAAGCGATCGGGGAGACGTCGCTAAAGGTCACAATAGGGAAGGAGTCCTGGACAGTACAATTTATTATGTGTCCAGAACTAGTATGTGACGCGATACTGGGCGTCGACTTCCTCCGCAATGCTGGAGCAATCCTCAACTTCGCAGAAGGTACCTTTACGACCCAGCAGCACAAACCAGTAAAGTCGGCCGAGCCTTCCCTGGGAAAGGACGCTGACGAAATCTGCAGTGCTCTGTTCGAAACCGTGGGTATTCCTGTTAGCAACCTGGATGAGCTCTGCTCACGGTTAACACACATCACCGATAGCGAAAGGAAGGAACTGCACTCATTGCTGTGCAAATACTCCAGAATGTTCTCTTGGCAAGGAACCAAACTCGGTCGAACGAGCATCATTAAACATGCCATCGACACAGGTGAAGCTAAACCAATATGGCAGCCCCCGAGACGCATCCCTCCGCCCCTTTTGGAAGAGGTAAACCGTCTACTGAACGAGATGATCTCCGACGGCGTGATACGGCCATCCAAATCACCGTGGGCCTCTCCGATTGCGCTGGTGAAGAAAAGTGACGGGAGCCTACGGCTGTGCATTGACTACAGGAAACTGAACGCTGTGACTAAGAAGGACGCCTTCCCACTGCCTCATATCAACGACTCACTAGATTCCCTGCACGGATCAAAGTGGTTTTCTACTCTGGACTTGAAGTCCGGGTACTGGCAAGTGGAGGTGGCGGAGACGGACAGAGAGAAGACAGCTTTCATAGTGCCAAACGGACTCTATGAATTTCAGACAATGCCGTTTGGACTATGTAACGCTGCAGCTACTTTCCAGCGCCTGATGCAGACTGCACTAAGGGGGCTTTTTCCAAAGCACTGCATAATCTACCTCGATGACATTCTTGTCTTTGGCAGAGACATACAAGAGCATAATGCCAACCTGAAACTAGTGCTGGATCGTCTCCGAGACGCTGGATTGACCCTGAACCCAAAGAAATGCCACTTCCTTCAGCGTTCGGTTACATTCCTGGGGCATACAGTCTCGTCAGATGGGATGGCAGTTACCGAAGACCGTACAAACCAAGTGAGAACCTGGCCGACACCGACCAATCAGACGGAGCTCCGCAGCTTTCTCGGCTTGGCAAACTACTACCGGCGTTTCGTCAAAGGCTTCGCCAAGATCGCCGGTCCCCTGCACAAATTAACAGAGAAACAGGCGAAAAAGAATTTCACGTGGGAGAACGAACATGATGAGGCCTTTAAAGAACTAAAACGCAGGCTCTGCTCCGCTCCGGTTCTGGCCTTACCCAACTTCGAGAACGGCGCACCTCCTTTCGTCCTAGACACAGACGCCAGTGACGTGGCCGTAGGCGGTGTTCTATCCCAACGGGATAAAGAAGGCAGAGAACACGTCATCGCATACGCCAGCACCAGGCTCAATAAAAAAATGAGACAGAAAAGTGCAACGGAACGCGAACTGTACGCTATCTTTACAATGGTTCGACACTTTAGACATTACCTGATAGCGAAACAGTTCATTGTGAGAACGGACCACCAAGCGCTGACCTGGCTAAAAACAATGAAGGAGATTGACCGCTCGGTGGCGCGCTGGTACGAAGAACTGCAGCAATACGATTTTACAGTGCAGTACCGAAAGGGGACTTCGCATGGCAACGCGGATGCACTGTCTCGCAGACCTCTCTCGGCAGAGAGGGAAAGCGGTATAGTGGGCACGCTATTTTTGAGCGAACCCACTAGGCACCAGTGGAGAAATTCACAAAGTTCAGATCCCGACACGGCGTTGCTATACGAAAGGTTCCTGGCGTCCTCGCTCAAGCCTACTGCAGAAGAGATGAAATCGTCCAGCAAAGCAGCCAAACAGATATGGCGACAGTGGCCCAAACTCACTCTGGAAGACGAAGTTTTATGGTATCAAGAAGACACCACGTCCCCCAAACGTCTTCTTGTTCCTGGCTCGCTGATACAAACAGTCCTACAGGAGTTACACGAGCAATTGGGGCATGTAGGTGTGAAGAAGATGGTGGAGGCCTCGAGCAAACGATACTGGTGGCCCTCTCTTACCCCGGATGTACTCGACTTCTGCCGAACCTGCATCACCTGTAGCAGTTTCAAGAAACCTCACACAACAGCGACGGCACCCCTACAACCCATGCCCACAGGATTCCCAGGCGAAAGGGTCGGCATTGACATTATGGGTCCCCTACCACCCACCAAAAGAGGAAACCGGTATATCCTGGTTATGGTTGATTACTTCACGAAAGTAGCTGAAGCTGAAGCCATGCAGTCTCAAGACGCCGAAACAGTCGCTTCAACCTTCTTCAACCGCTGGATCTGTCAACACGGTGTCCCCGAATCAGTCCACAGCGACCAAGGTCCTAATTTCGAAAGTCGGCTCTTTACGGAACTGTGCAAGACTCTCGGAATTAGGAAGACACGCACAACACCAGGACACCCACAAGGCAACGGCCAGGTGGAAAGAACGAACCGCACCCTGGTGGGACTCCTGAAGGCTTTTACCAAGGGAGCGAAGCCAGAAGAAAGCCTCAAATAAGGACGGATATCATTCTTTCCTACAGGTCACCTTCCATCCATCCAGAGGACTGGCCCATCCAAACACTCCGAATGCAACACACGATTCAGTACAGCTAGCCTTAATAACACCAGCGCCACATTTATGTGACACTCATCTATCGGACAAGCACCACAGAAAGTTGGGACGCAAGCTTAGATATTGTGACTTCATCAAGCTAATGCGCCTGTTCGGTGTCAACTTTCAGGCTGAACAGATGGGTGGGCGGACCCGTAGCTACTGCCTTCCTCAGTAGAGGGGCTCACTCTCTACACTTTTATTCAAACCAACTTCCTCATTCTCAATCAACACGTCTGCACAAGCCGTTGCGGAAGGAGCTCTCATTGTTGGTGCGTGACCGGTGGGGTTGATGTCAAAGCTATGGTGGTGGCATGGTCCGTAGTGTAGGTGTCCGTCCTGTAGGCGAGAACCAACGCACCTGGCTGCCTAATTTACAGATGCAGTGGGCGTTCTCCATTTCACTGCTCCCAACGCCATTACAGCCATTACCTCCACAACAGAATGTGTAGATTAAAACGGCTCAACTTCAATGGCTAGCTGCATCACCATTTGTTTCCCCTTCCTCCGAGATCGCAATAAGCTGGCTTACTCACATTCAGGGCGATGAACCTCTCCGCCTTCAACTGAAGGCGGCAGCCAATCCGCAGTGGGCTTAGCATGCAAAAAGAACCCCCAGTCTCCTCTTCTGCTGCTGAGTGTCCACATTCTGCACAGAGAAGTTAACCACATACCCTGTGCCACTCATCATACCGACTACCTCAAATCTACTACCACAACTCTGTTTTGCGCAAAAATTCATGCATTTTTCTCCAACTGTAACAAAAACCGCATGTACTTGCTTGCAGAGGATGTCCACTTACCGCTAAAACGAAGTCCTATGAGCGGCAGCTGCAGGTTCAAGGTAAGCATTTTGTCCGCAGCATCCGCACCTCTTGAAAAGTGACTTACCGGCAAAACAATTGAGAGTCACATTTTGCCATTAGGAAAATGAATCAGTTGGATTCTTGCATAGTTCAACAAGGGGTGCACTTTGCTCCCAAATGGACACACCAGCCTCCTCTGTTAATGACTCAATAAAGCAAGCCTATTCCTTCCCATTCACCAGCATCCGTCAACACAACACACTTTCACATCACACTGCACCCGTCTATTATTGCAAGCTTGACATTGACAGACCCAAGTGAGTTAGGTGATAAGTTCATGCAAACATTTATTAAAGAGACAAAGTTGGGCGCACATGTTAGGAAAGGTAATAGATCTTGTCACGCAGTCAACTCACCCAGTCCCATCGTAATTGCAACAATGCAGCATATTCCTAAATGGCCGGGCGATCCATTGTCTGACGCCGCTCCCCAGCTCAAATCAGCTGACATTCGAGTACGCTTCTCCAGTCACCAGATCCCTCATTCTGTCAGACGAAGTCGAGTCAGCCAATCTTATGAATTCCATTGAAATCCGAGCACGTACAGACCAACTTGGAGAGAGGCAAAGTCTACTAACTTAGCCATCCAAACCGTCCAAAGCAATGACAAAGGCACCATTCGCATTTTGTGCTGCTCGCTATGGCCTTCATTCTTACCGATCCAATGCTCCATCGGCCGATGGCAATCAACTCTCGTATAACGAAGTCAGGGCCCACAACATCTTTAACAAGAAAAGCCGAAGAAAGAGGAGAGCAAAGTGTTTGGTAGATATCCAACTACATTCAACAAATCGGGCCTCATAACTCAAAAGCCATCGTCGCCAAAATAGCGAACCATCAACACACTACCAAAGTGGTTCTATGGCTAGATAAAAATGTTTCCGACAGCCGATAAGTGAGTACCAAATGCTTTGTGTGCTTTTAACCAATTTCCCAAAGCTTAGTCTTTATGCAAACATCAAACCACTTACACACTGCACTGACAACTTTAAAATACGGACCAGCAGCACAGCAGCGTAAAACAACTGAGTGTTAAAATTGTGTGCCAATAAGTGACACCGAATTCTACCAGATGCTAAATTCACTCACTTGGGCGATTAATTTGGGAAGTGGATGCACGGACAAGCTAGGTAAAAAGGCAAGCATAAATCAGAAAGCAAGAAATTATTGGTGAAACAAATAAAGGGCAGAGGGAGTAAATGGCGCCTAAAAATTGAAACTAAATTAGTGTATCTTCTTCACAGTGGCTATCTATTTAGGATGGTGGCGTTCTGTGACTTCCTTTAAGGTAAAAGTGATTTCGGCTACTGGCATGGTTCGGAGGCCAGACAACCGCCTAGTGCACCACGTACACCTAAGTGACCGGAATCAGCAGTGCGAAGAAACAGAATACTACACAGCCCCTCTCTTCGTCCGAACGTTGTCCGCAACGCTCCCCTCGGTCAGCCTCCCGTGTCAGCCATCACAACATAATCGGTGCTGCGAGAGGCATCCACGAGCTAACCATGCCTATCATCAAGATTCGAGTGCGTGCCTTTTTACAGTGCCATAAAGTCCGCGTAGCACTTGGTAAATCAAATACGTGTTTTTGAATTCGACACTCGCACGTTAATGCGTCCTGAAGCAATAATGGAGGTAGGAATCCAGGTATTCGGACGGATCGAGACACACGCAACACCGTAATACGATTCCAAGCTTTTTGATGCCGTGGGAGAAGCCCGAGGGTATCGTAGAGCCCTGGGCAAATAGGAAAATCGGGCCTCATGGGGGTAAGATGCACGCGATTTAATTGTGCATAGCATAGCATAGTATAGCATAAAACGACGCTACTGTATGCCGTTCTGCAATTTCTACATCTGTAGATGCTCATTTCGGCGAAGGGATGCGCGTTGCCCGAAAGGCTGTGACAGCGCTTACCACAACGTGGCTGATCCCTCTTGGCAGTTCCACTGGATTTGCAATTCATGGCTAGTGTGGCTTCACTTGTTAATAGCTTTCATGCAGAACACAGGGACGGAGAATGTGCCAGAGACGAGGGTAGATCTCAGTCCTTCTGTCATGAGATGTCGGAGATTCTCCCATTCGTTGCTCGCTATTGGCGGTGTGGAAGAGGTTTACTACCCGCTGCCACCAATGTAGCTTCCCAAGACTTCCTTTGTGGTAGGAGGAGGCTTGGTGCCAGCGCAAAATGCACATATTTTGGAAGCAGAGGGAATGTGGGCTAATGGCATGGCCTGTAGTCCAGCCATCTGGCTGGTACAATATGGCCACCCAGGTGACCGGAAGCGGCAGTCTGAACAAGAAAAGCATTGCAAGCATTGCTCTTAAGCAGTAGTTTAATGGTTCAATGATGCGTTTGTTGTAATAAAATTAGTCTTCAAAGTCATTTAAATTAGTTTTTGATGAGCGCTTTCTGTAGCGGATTGTCATTTGATAGTCTTGGCGCGGCTACCGTTTGCGTCGAGCGTCGACAATGCCATCCCATAACTTTCCTTTAATACGCTGCCGGCACACCCCTAACTGAACCGCCGCCCATTATGTTGCTTAGTTTGTTGGGTGGTAAACGTGGGAAGGCACGATCTGCAAGGCGTTGAAGTTTGCTATCGCATTTCCATCGCAAATAAGCGTGGTGAGGTTGATAATGCTAACACAACACGATCAGGAGGCGCCCAGCACTGGATTATAAGTAAGAGGATGAGGAGAGAAAATGAGGAGGTGGAGGAGGAGGAGGAGGAGGAGGAGGAGGAGGAAGAGGGACACTGCCTTTCGCTTACTCACAGTGGGTGATCTAGTATCAACCACTGGCACTACATCAAAATTGACCAACCTACACACATATATTGAATAGAGTGTGACTTCTTTCCTAATTTTAACAAAGTCAGCCCATATGTGTCAGGTAAGGCAACCATTCCAACTCACCTTCATCTCTATAGAGTAGGGTGGGGTTCAAACTAACCAACAGCAATTATTTGTGTTGCTACCACTTACTTCGTGCCCTATTTTCACCGTAATCAGCAGATCTTCTAGAAAGACCTGCAGCTCGAGCAACTACCACACACACACACATACAGGCAGACTTCGGATGTGTTGGCAAGCGGTGTGATGTAGGAAGCCCATCAAGCGAACATGGATGCGGCAGTGCCTCCATCACTAGACTGGGAGACGCGCGTGTCCAGCCTCATATTTCGCCCAGTTGACGCATGCGCGCGACTATGGAGACACCCACATTGCATTCTCTACCCCTCGATGCCGCCCGTCTTTGCAACTCGACTGAATGCAAGTCCATTTGCACAAAGACGGATTTAGTAAATTCGTTTAAAACAATGTTAAAATAAACACATTACTTGACCCAAAGTAATGTCAACTAAGAGGTGATAGAAGTGAAACATTTACGAGTGGAGGCATCGACAACCACTGGTGGACAAAACACAAGTAAGGGGAAGAAGGAACCGCAGAAAGCACACAAACATAACCCATGCAATAACTCGGATCTCGCTGTGCACTTCCTACTTAATGATTTCAGTAGCACGCCTTGGGGATCGATAAAGGCGATAATGAATGTAAGAGCCTCCCAAACAATCCTCAGGGCTTATACTCGCGGACAATTCATCTGCTGCAAGGGCTTGAAGACGAAGACAAGGACGTAGTACACAAGCTTAGAGAAGACGTTAGGTTTGCTGTGGAAGTGCGCGCAGATGACGCGGTGAACGAGGTCACAGTTAGCGTAGGCTAATCGAACGGGTGAATAGTGAGACTTTGAGTGAGATCTCTACAGCCAAGTGGATGGAAGGAACTGTGAAAGAGGCGACGTACTACAACTACTACCTGATCTTGAGAATGGGTCTAAAAGGGATCAGTGGATGTGAGGCGGGAGGGACTGTGTAGTGAAAGGAGAGGAGATGCCCCCTAACTAACTAACTAACTAACTAACTAACTAACTAACTAACTAACTAACTAACTAACTAACTAACTAACTAACTAACTAACTAACTAACTAACTAACTAACTAACTAACTAACTAACTAACTAACTAACTAACTAACTAACTAACTAACTAACTAACTAACTAACTAACTAACTAACTAACTAACTAACTAACTAACTAACTAACTAACTAACTAACTAACTAACTAACTAACTAACTAACTAACTAACTAACTAACTAACTAACTAACTAACTAACTAACTAACTAACTAACTAACTAACTAACTAACTAACTAACTAACTAACCGTTTTGTGAGGGAGTGTGTATGCCAAGTAAGCACAAAGCTTAATTCATTCTATAATACCACCTCTTCCCATTCCTCCTCCTCCTCCTTTTAGGCTACTATTCTTCAGGACACCTCTAAATCTTGCAGACTTAGCATTGCTGCCTTCGCCATTTTTTCGGCCACGATGAAGTTACATTGGCAGACTCCAAATCCTAGCAGAACGTGCCTACCCAGGCATTTACAGTACCGACAAACTAACTAAATTTGTAGCCGTTAACTTCAAAGTGGGTTGGTAGCGTAGCAAAAGATAGTTTGGGGTGGCACTGTCGACGTCAGAGATAGTCGCGCAAAGACTATCAAATGACAAACCGCTGCCCAAAATGTCTACCAAGACTACTTTATAATGACTTCTAAGTCGAATTTTGTCACATTAAATGCACCTACATCTTATTGCCGCCACCACCTTTATCTATTTGCCTCCTGTCCTCCAAACACAGGTGTCCCTCCCTCTTCTTGTCTCTCCTACTCTTCTCTTCGCATTCCTTATGCATTCCAGGCGCACGTGATCCTCTTCCATCCTGCTTCCTTAATCACCTCCTTCGTCTTCTTCCACGCCTTCCACATGCACATGTCCTTCCTCTACTTAACTACTCTGTCGTTTGAGCTTACTGATGAGCAACGAGTACGACGACAGCAAGATGCTGTGTAGTCTTCACTTTCCAAATTCTGGTTAATACTTTTGACATTACGCAGCATCATCTTCCAGATAGAAAGCCTTGTCCGATGGTGGGTGGAAAACGTCACCGGAAGTAGTACATCTGGACGGTGCGGTAGAGCTTGGCAGAGAGGTCAGTTGTGCTCAAGTAAGTGGTGCCATGGAGGAAGTGGTGGGGAAAAGGAAGGCATTGGAATGGTGAATGGGAGGTACGGGGAGATGAATGGGTGAGTGGACGCAAAGAAGGATTAGAAAATAGGAGTTGCATGGATGGATGGATGGATGGATGGATGGGTGGATGGATGGATGGATGGATGGATGGGTGGATGGATGGATGGATGGATGGGTGGATGGATGGATGGATGGATGGATGGATGGATGGATGGATGGATGGATGGATGGATGGATGGATGGATGGATGGATAGATGGATGGGGTGCCAACTGCATGACTTCTGGGCGCCATGGATAGAGGCAGTCAAGCATACTAACCATCCATATTTTCTCATCTTTCTCATCCCACTTCTTACTTTCTCCTCTAACACAACTTGCAAGGTGATGTGACTACCGACTTGAGGTCTGCATTCAACACAGGATGATCTCTATGCAATGGGAGTGATTTCCATTCTGCTCAGTAGAGAATATGGAGCCTCATGGCGTAGTAAAGAAGAAGTAGCTGATCTAGAGGCGGTTTGTTGCTGTTTGTGGACGCAAGACAGGCTGAAATGGCAATCATCAGCAAATCTGTCAAACAGAAAGCATTGCTCAGTTTGCAGTCAAAACTGATTTCCAAAAGTAGAACACGTTTAAAAATTTATGTAAAGTTATGAGAAAAAGTCCATCTTGAAGACTCCTCTATGAAGCAGAGAAGGTGGGCATTTAAGGTAATATTTAATTGCAGAAAAGCTGACTTCACGCACAATTTAACGCACGGAATGGAGCTTCTAGAGTTGTTTACACCCCAAAAAGTGCTCCCAAGGCAGTGAAGCATGTCTAGGAGTTCAATTTCACAGGCCACGTTAGCTTATGCATAAGCAACTACTTGTGAGGCGAAGATGCGTAGAGGGATGACCTGGCTCATAAGTACATGCGTTGGCCTATTCACACGCTCACCTGATGACCTCCATGCTTTCACGGCATTCTCCTTTATTACTTACCTTCACCTCACACATCAAATTCAATTGCAATTTAAGATGCATATAGATACAGCTGGTGACTTGAGCCTTGCATTCATCAGTGGATGGTTTGATGTTGATTGCCAGCACATTAGACGTGACACTCTGTGGCCCCCTGATGTCGTAATGGGCTGAAGTGGTGTGGACGCACGAACCACCCACTGCTGCTTAGCAGGCCAAAGAGGCAAGTAGCGTGGAGCGAAGGCCATGTCGCGAAGCGACAGTCCAGCCTCCAGATGCCGAACACACAGTCAAACCAAGATCTATGCCATCAAGGCGTAGTCCTAGGAAAATGCAATAATAGAGCACGCGGCCTCTGTGTGATCAGAGTGATTCAATAGGCGTGGCATTCAGCTCAGTGAAAAATGTCAAGACCTGTAGCCTAGCCTGGCTAAGCCAAGCCAAGCCAAGTTAAGCCCGGCCAAGCCGACGTGCGCCCACCAGTCCACGTCGGCTTCTCACACCTTCGTCTACTGACGTCGACGCTTCCACAACATTATCCACCATTGCCCATCCACTCTATCCCACTTCCTTCTTTCTTTCTGCTGCAACTTGATTTGGATGCAGATGCAGCTGCTCACTTGAGGTCTGCAGTCATCACTGAACAAGGGGAGGTAACATCACTAACTGCCCATCTTAGCTACCCGTGGTGCATGATTCATTTAGTGTTAAGAGAGCGTGAAATGCTGCGTTAAAACATATTACGTAGCAATGTGGAGAAGGACTGTGAGGCAAGTAGCAGCGAAGCGAATGTCTAGCCTCTAGCTATTGAGCACACTGCTAAACAAGGAAAGAGCCCACTAAGACGCATCTACTACGCTTATATTAATGGGTGTGGCATTCTTCATGCTGGAGAATAGGAAGATTATAGCCTAGTGACGAAGGGCAACACTTCCTGACTGAGTGACTACATAGCTACGCTGAATGTTGATTTAC
Organism: Taenia multiceps; assembly: GCA_001923025.3. Lineage (NCBI taxonomy): Eukaryota > Metazoa > Platyhelminthes > Cestoda > Cyclophyllidea > Taeniidae > Taenia > Taenia multiceps. The sequence goes on along the minus strand of CM010315.2, from coordinate 2,455,031 downwards.
TTCTCAGCCATGGTTTGACATTGTTCCACACCGATTTCCCGTCACCTTTTATCTTTTCTGTTAATTTTGGCCAAGTTGTTGGAGGATGTTGAGCACTTGTAGCAGAAGTATGGGCTAGCAATTTAGTGGAAGAAGCAAGTCCACGGAGAGTTATCGGAGAAAGGTGAGAAGTGGGTTCACTTCATCTAGCTGGTTGGCCCAAATGCTAGCGATTCGCTCAGCCATTTTATCAATAAGTATATTCGAAGACACGGAAGGGTGACCTAATCTCTCAACGTGCGTGTGTCAGTGTGGCTGTGGTGTGGTGGAGACTGGGCTGCATTGTGTGTGTGTGAGTGTGTAAGCGTGTGGTTGTGTGTGTGGGTGTGGGTGTGGATGTGGGTGTGGGGGAGGAGGAGGGGAGAGTGATAGGTCTGAGTGCGAGTGCCTCCGTGATGCAATTCAATCACTCACACTCGTCATTGTGTAAATCCACCCCACTCCATCTAGAATACTGTATGTCTTGCCTGACACCTACAGATCTTGCACATCTGCCAATTCTACACCGATCATAGTGTGGCGTTTATAACTGCCTCATTAAGCTCTCGAGTCTCATTCGCCGTGGTCAAGTTCATGGCAGGAACTAGCAATCACGAGTCAACAAAAGTTCTCACTTCTAATTCACCCGTTGAGTGTTAAGTCACAGTTGAGCTTTTGACTAAACGAGAAGACTGGACTCACTGCTAGCAAGGCTTCGCAGCCACTGCCACAACTCCACTGCACAACAGGTATATTCACCATTCCTCCAAACCTTCAACTAATTTTCCTCAATTAGCAATATCGGCTATGAGTTCTATCAATTGAAGGCAAAGAAGTGGCTTAGGGATGGATGGTTTCCTGCTTTGCCGTCAGCCATGCAGACGCCTTCCGATGATCCAGACAGTGGTGGGGCTGTTGGTTGTCTGAGTTGTGTTTGAGTCGACCGCTTCCACGTTCGCATTCCGCAAAGCACGTAGATCTAAGCAACTTCCATGCAACGCCAACCCATATTTAACTGTCTGACACAGACACCACATTTTGTTCTCGTATTCACCAGCAGTGAGGTAGACCACCAAGTGCTACACTTCTGCACACTAGGTCCTTTAGATTCATCTACTCATTTGACATAATTTGACCGAAGTATTTGAAGGTGCAAAAGGCAGGAAAGCGCACCGTCGTGTGGTGACCTGGTGCCTTGTGTATCTATTTCCTAAGCTACACGAACATCCTAGTGTCAGGAGACTGAGCATTCGCACCATGTCAATTGTCTCATGTCTTCTGAACGGTAGTGAGTAGTACATTCAAGCACACTGCTTCACCTTATTGCGATATCAATGCACACTGAGTGCACTACTTTCGCGAGCTTCTTATCGGCAAAAGTCACAAATTGCTTGTTCGGTGACAGGCACCACGAGTCGCTAGGATGAGTAGGCAACGATGCCACCTCCTCTTAATTAGTGGTGAGTGCAGACCTCAAGTCAGCAGCCACATCTGAATCCAAGTTAAGTTGTAAGAGAAATTAATAAATACGAATAACTTAAGAAAAATTGGAGAATGAGGTGAAAGCATAGAGTTCTGTAGGTGAGCACGTGAGAAGAAAACGTAGACACGTGGGCGTGCGTGGACTTAGTGAAGACGTATGTGCAGAAGCCATGTGATGTGTGCAGGTAGCATGTTGAAATGGTAATTTATGAGTGGCATGCTTGAATGTCTCCAACCACGGTGGCCATAAGTCATGGAGTCGGAACACATCCACTCACAATTCCACCCATTAACCAACCGCTTCACTTCTTGCTGACTCCAACCACCTGCACCTCCATTTCTTCTTCTAGCATCTTCCCCATTCTTCCACCATTCAAGCATTGGTGGACGAATGGACTATGAAGGATGGTGGGAGAAGAGATCTGTGAACAGTGAAATTCTGGAAGGAAAGTACTAGCGAATGAACTGGATGCAGTGCAATATGGCGAGAAAAGGGGAAGAAGCAGCACATTGCAATTTTTATGATGAGGGATGTGAATGGAAAGCAGGTGGATGGAGGGATGGATGTGTGGAAATGGGATGCATGCTGGGTTGAATGGAGTGGTGGATGGATGCAGAAGAATGAAGAGGAGGTAGGTAGGGAGGGAGGGAGAGACTGAGATGAAGGACCTACAGGTGGCCTAGCTTCACCTCATCCATTCACCGAGGAGGTCACGTTTGCTTCGCAAGCACTTTTACACTCAAGAAATCGTGTCACATTCCCGTCCGAATTCGTTCCCTGCCCCACCACTTCACCGCAGCCTGTGCAGTTTGATTGAGTTAGTCTAAATTACCAACCACCACAAAGGCACGTCCGCTCCTCAGAGGACGAGGTGATGAACGAACCGACCAATAAAGGAGAGAACGACGTCGAACTTTCTCTGAGTAAGGAAGACGAGTGTGTGCTGTGTGTGTGTGTGTGTGGAGAGAGCGGACGGTGCTAATCTGACACGCTTGCGGTGATTTGACTGACCTCTAACACTAGAGTAAAGTAAAGTAAAGTAAAGCATGAGAAGGCGTCTTACCTCCGACCTCTTGGCAATCGCCACGCAAGAATAAAGTTGCCAACAGCATGAAGCAGAGTGAAAGGGACATTTCTCCTGCTCCTCCTCTGGAAAAGAGAACTTGTACTTACAACCCACACGCCCATGTGTGCTTATAAACATGTAGTAAAGTGATGTAGGCCAATGAAATGCCCTACTCCTGACCTACTAAGCAACTAGCGCATTCAGAGGCACGTCGTGGAACTGCACACGCTATTGGGTCGTTTAGGCAATTGTGTTGGGGTTGTCTGGTGCAAGACAGTCTTCAATTTCAACCTCTCTTAGGAGTTTCTATCACTTGATTTGATCAGATACAACATTGGGAACACTGTGACTGCGAAAGTAGTAAATAGAGATGGAGAGGTGAAATGGGTGCACGCTTAGCTACCAGTTGTGGCGATTGTAGGAATCGACGCAGAGGCTTTGAGAGATCCACTTTACAGGTACTGCTCTCCACTCTATCTAGAAAACTGCATGTCCTGAATGCCAACACCAAACCTGGCACAAGTGCCAACTCTTCACTGTGCATAGTGTAGCTATTTCGACTGGCGCATTGGGTTCTCGTGTCTCCTTTTTCTGTATTCAAGAACATGGCAGAAGATAGGGATTATAACTTGAGGCGAGATTCGTGGTGGTGGTTAGCAGGCGTCCTTTGACGCCCATTTGAAGTGCATCCGGTGAATTCTTAGTCGTAGGCCAGCCCGTGATTGAATGGGCTGACCAGACTGAATTCGTGGCAAAGCGCCACAGCTAGCGCCACAACTCGCCTGTGGGTCAAGTGCATTCAGCATTCCTACAAACCTCCAGTTACGTGCCTCCTTCAGCAATGTGGGCCATTTCTTTGATTAACTGAAGGCATAGAAGTGGCTCATAAATGCGCACCTCCTGTTTTGCCATCAATCATGAAGACGTTTTCGATAATTTAGCCAGAAACAGGGCTGTCAGTCGGGGCTGGTGGATGAAGTGTGAGAGTCTTTGTTGCCCTCGCGCAAGTTCCAAATAGGTGTGGAGGTGTAGGTTGTGTAGCAGCCTGGCACCTCGTTTGTTGATTCGCCAGACCACGCGAGCAGTTCACTGTCTCTGGACTAGGCCTTCACACAATGCTACAAGCCTAATCAACCTTCTGTCCGCCTGTGGGCGGTATGTTTTTCCACTTCTCATGAACAGTTTTGATTTTTTGCCTACGTTGTGTTTCGATGTGCTTGCCCTAGTTTCCTCTTCCACTATTTGTGTTATTAGCCAGCAGTGTGTGTCAATGCCGTCAGCACTGAATGCTCCACTTCTGTCATTTCTCGCTTACCCTAAAATTGCAACGAAAAGAATTTGATAAATCGGTGCTTGTGCGCGTGGATTTGCATGGAGTCGAGTTGCAGAGACGGGCGTCAAGGGGATGGGGGATGAATTGTAGGTGTCTTTATTGCCTACGTGCACACGTCAACTGGATGAAACATGAGGTTGGGCACACTCGCCTCCCATCCCATTGGTGGCGACACTGTCGACACTGCCCGTGTTTTTGTGTTCCAGTAAGTCAAGTTGCAGAACGGAGGTTGGGGTAGAAAGAGAGTACTCTACACATCTCCGAGCATGGTTGAAGAAGTGCATTCGGCACTTGGATCTTTGTTGGTTATAAAATTTGCCCTTTTTGCACAAAAGACTTGGGCACTAATGCTGCTTTTGTCGAAGAAGAAGGTGCTGGCGCACAATTCGGTGGTGGAACCGTAAATAATTGGTTCTACTGCGTAGACCCCAAGATCAGTTGCAAGCGTTGCCTCACTAGATTTATGTCGTCGCTCTACGCAAAATAATTCATATATAAGGCGCAGTTTATTGAACCCTTGCGACAGGGCCTGTCACTTCTGGCACAGAGAGAGCAGTTGACAACATCGCATCCACTATGCGTGAAGAAGCGGCAACATGGTGCTTGAGCAGTCGTTACTATGTGGACGGATGGACGGCTATGAAATAAACGGATGGATAGGTACGTAGATGAGTGAAGGAGTAGGGCATAAATGGGAGGGGTATTAATGAGGGACTAGATGGAAGAATGTGGTGTGGGAGACGAGGGAACCCACAGACTCGAGTTGGCATGAAACGACATCACCAGCGTCGCAGTTGATAAGTGTTGGTGGCACAGGTGAGTGATGAGTACATCTTAAAGTGAGGTCTCCATTGTTTTGTGCGTGTCATGAACTACTAAAATTGGCATGCAACCACTGCGTGGACCCGAGAAAGGTATAAGGAATGCGTGGATGTAAAGAGGAAGGAGAATGTGTTTAGCGAAAGAAGGAAAGATGCCCTAACTACGCTCTTGATGCAGGGACGCGTATGCTAAGTAGACTGAAAGAAAGGGGGAAGAAGGGAAGATGGAAAGGCTGTGCAATGCTTGAGTAACCTTGAATCATCTCCTCTGCCTTCGCTTACTCCTCCACCTCCTTCACCTCCTTTGCCTCCTCCTCCTCCTCCTCCACCTCCGCCTTCTGCTCTGCAGGAGACCTCTAAATCCTGTGCGTTTGCATTAACTCTCGCACCAAGTTTTCGTTCGCGATGTAAATAGGCTAGCAATCTCAACCCAACTGCTTAACTAACCAAATGGGTGACAGTTTGGTTTAGTGTGGGTGCAGCGTCCCGAGACTCCTATTAAGGCAAAAGAAGGAAAAGTACTGGCGCAGAATTTATGTTCTGGAAACAGAGGGCTTGGGGGCTGTTGGCACGGCCCAAAGGCCGGCCAACCGGCTCAGTGCAATATGGCCACCCAAGTAACCGAAACTGGCAGTGCGAACGAACGAAGTACTACAGTGAGCAATTAACTTAGTAAAGGGAATTTACGTAGTGGCACTGTCGACGTCGGAGGTGGGCGTTCCAAGACGATCAAATGAGGAACCGCCCACCCAAACTGCTTTTCAATGGCTACCAATGTAATACTTTGTTTGTTTGAAATGCCCGTTTTGGTCACTTGGGTGACCATATTGTTCTAGCCAGTTGGTCGGCCTCCAGGCCGTGCCAACAGCCTCCAAGCCCTCTGTTTCCAGAATATATGTATTCTGTCCTAGAGCTGCGCCTTCTTTTACCGTTAAGGGAGCCTCGGGACGCTACAACCAATAACCGATTTTCTACAATCAACATGTCTTTTAAATTGTTTTTCAACTGAAAAGCTATTCAAACAATTTAAAGTACAAATTGTCCTCATGTATCAGTCCCATTAACAAGTTCCTGCTTTCAAATTTATGCCTACTCATTGATCTAGTTTGCTCCACGTCTGCTTGTAAATCAAACGCTTAGGTGAGTGAATTTAGCAGCTGGTAGAATTCGGTGCTGTTTACTAGCGCAAAACTTTACGCTCATTTGTTTTACGGTGCGATGCTGCCAGCAGGTTATTTAAATTCAATAGCGCGGTGCGTAAGTGGTGTGCTCTTTGTATAGACATTAATCCTTGGAGAAGTTTGATGAAACGCGAAGCGCTTGGTGCTCACTTATCAGCTGTCACCAGGGATTTTCTTTGCTTGTCGATCTGCTTCCTTTTGTATACAATTACTCGCTAAAGAAAACGCAAGAGCCAAGTAGGATTACTGTCAAGACACGTCTTAACTACTACACCTAACCAGGTGTTTACTTTGCTGCAAGACACTTTTAGCGAGTAAGTAAGGCTGCTTTGGCAGCATGCTAAATGCTTTATTATTACGGTGATGATGAATTTTTAATAATGCTGCCTAGTTTCTAGGGAAGATTTGTGACCTTACTAAGCACTCGGTACACACTCTTTTTACTTCCGCCACCATGTGCTTGTTTTATTTCTGCATACTTATTTATTCATTTCCTTCATGCAATCACTTGTTGAAATGAGCGCTTACGAAAGACTGCGGTTAGTGTTAAGACGTTGGTTTCCAAGTGAAGTATGTAGTCACGTTTATATTTTGCTGTACAGTACTCCAAACGATTGGGTAAAATCGCTATGTTAGCGTATTGAATGCTTCGTTGTTTTGCTGACGGTGGATTTTGAGTAATGGGGCTTTGTTTGTTGAATGCAGTTAAAAATCTATAAACGCTTCGCTCATCTCACTTCGTTCGACGAAAGTTAATTATCATCGGCCGGTGGAGCATTTGTTCGTTAAGCATGGAGGGAATACCGAACAGGAATAGGTACGAGTTGTGCCTTTGTCATTACTTTGGACGGTCCGGATGGCTGGTTTATTGTTCCTTGTCTCTCCCCAAGTTGGACTGTACTTACGCAGACTCCGATGTGATGCACGAGGTTATCTGCTGCAACGACATTGTCTGTTAGGATGGCTGATCCGAAGACTGGAGAAGCGTGATCGAATGTGAGCAGTTTTGATGCGCGAAAGTGCGTGAGACAATGGATTGCATTTTGTGGTGCAGCTCAACAACTTCCAACTTCCTGGTCACTTTGGAACACGTCGTGTTGGTGCAGTTATGATGAGACTGGGTGAGTTGACTGCGTGACAAGTTCTGTTCCCTTTCCTGATATTCCTGATGAAGGGGTAGTTGGAGATGTTGTGCCTGCGGCCTTGTGCCACCATTCAGTGCTTGCAAAGAGTTTTCACCTACCTTAGTTGGAGTTGCTAATGTCGAGTCTGTTAGATAGACACATGCAGTGTGATGTGGAAGGCCTTTCTATTGATGGGTGCTAGTGAAATGGTGTGTCCATTTGCCAGCACATTGCATGCCACATCGGACTTTGTAAGTTCTCAACCAAGTCATTTTGTAAATGGCAAAATGTGACTCTCAAGTGCTTTGTCAATCAGTCATGTATTTGAATGGGTGGGTGGGTGGGCATCCTGTGGTCTATTTTCGCCTCCTCTTCCCCATTTAGTAATGCCTACCTGCTACCTATAGATAGAGGTGGACATCTCGTGGTGGGAAGAGTAGGGTAGTGTACGAATGCACCAAGGCGTCCAACCCACAAAACAACGTGGGGGAAGGGAGTATCGGCGACTGGTACTTTTGACGAGTCGACGTGTCTTCATCAAAATGTGTCGATATTAGTGAATGTTCTGATTCTGCGCCTCTTCCACTTGCTCATCCTCCTCCTTCACCAGTTATGCCCTCGAGAGCGAAGTGGTGTGCCTTGCTCCAACTTCTTATTTCATGTTGCATAGTTCGGTGGATCTGCTGCCTGCCTACATCATTGCCAACTTCTCTCTTCCCTCGTTTTGGAGAGAACCTCTACATGGTGGTCCACACGATAAGGGGTGAGAATGCACACTCCTCTACCTGCTCCTGCATGTGCACTTTTACTCTCTCTGTCTCAGTTTGTGTGTGCATGTTATTGTCCGTTTCATTGTTCTGTCCTTCTAGGTGGTCGCTTTGACTGGAGGCAAAACTGTCTCGTCTTCTTTGCAACAGCATGAACAAGGCTGCCCATTGAAGTGAGGAAAGGTGTCACACCGAATGACGGTGGTTTGTCTGCCGTGTGGCCAGGATTTTCAAGTCGCCTGTGCGGCAGACACAGAAGTGTGGGACTTATGAAACGAAGTGGTGCAATGCGAGCAGCGTCGGATGAGGGATGCGGAGGTAGTGCAAATGCAGTCAGAGCAAATGTGCTGCAACACAAGACACTTCGACGAAATCTTTGTTTGTTTACTGAAGGAAGACACAATGCCAAAAGAGGTGAGCCAGTGGAGAGTAATGAAGGTGTGAGAGGAGGCGCAGTGAGGGAATGCAATCTAGTTAATCAATGTCTTCCAAGTCCCGAGTCCACGCGTCTGTGTCACTCTTCATTGGTTCTCACCGCCCACAGACCCACTTGTTCCTTTTCCTTGGCTTTCCTTCACTCACCTTCTAAGCACACATGTTCCTTCTCCTCCTTGCTCCCGCTTGGCTTCTCTTCACTCCCTTTCCCTTCTTCCAATCACACGTGTCACTCTCTCACTCTCGTTTGGACTGGTCTGGCGTTTGTACCCACAGCTGAAACGGCGACGAGAAAGCACATCGAAGAGGTGCATGCTCTTTGTTTTCCACATTACACTTCTCCTTATTGCACATAAATAAAAGCGCCTTGGTCGATGGTGGGTGTAGCATACAACCCAGTGGTGTACGCCTTTAGACACGTTGCTGAAGGCTTTAGTCATTGCAACAGTGCGTAGCGAAGGAGAAGCCTGTGCGTACGAAAACCGCCTTAAGGATGAAGTGGTGGGTCAGAGGCACTTGAAGGACGAAAGTGTTGAGGATGGTTGAGTGGGTGCGTTGGTGAGTGCATGGATGTGTGGGTGGATAGATGGAAGGCTGGAATGTGCATGAGTGCATGGGTCATTCAGTGAATGTGGAACAGTTTGAGGGAATCGAGTGCAGTGAGTACGTGGGTGAAGAGTGAATGCCTAGGGCTTGGGAAGCGGTGGTAATTTAGTGGTTGGAGAAACTAAGCCTGGCGAAATCACTTGCCTCATTCCTGCTGAGTGGAGGAGGCAGCTGAGTTCTCCTCTTTTTTGTACCGGTAACGTGACGACTTGATAAAAGAAAGGAAGCTGACGTTATGGATAAAGTGTTGTCGATTGTCCGCAGAAATTGTTGTGTGTGTGAGTAACTTGATGATCGCCACCGACGTCTGTGTCCCCCCTTGATACTTGGAGCGTGCTACTGAAGTTGTTAAGTAGGCACTGCATGACGAGTCCCGATTTATTGCATTAGTTGGGCCTATAGGCTTGCAGTGGTTTCTTCTGCCTTCGTTTGCACAGCTAGCCAGCAACAAACGTAAAATGCATGTAATTGAAGTGGAGCGAAACTAAATTTATAACATAGGGATGAATGCCAACCGAAATCTTTGTCTGACTAGACTCATATCGTCAGATATGAAGAGGAAGCCGCATAACGTGTCTCGCAAATACAAGCGCATAGAGCATTGATAATTCCATTTCTGTGTGTTTGTGTGTTAAAAATCACTTTCTTACTACCCTGCTGAATTTGCATGAAGTGCTTGACACGAGTGGGATGCCTCGTCAACAGACAAGCAAACTCCTCCCTGTCATCACTGTCACCGTGGTCATCACTCCTGATGCCCTCACCTCTGACACGCAAAGCAGACATGATTTGTGGCAAGCGATATGTATGTCGCTCATCCCCTCTCCCCTGCAGATACAATAAACCAACACTGCGAACGCGATGCCCTGAGGCATTCCTGACGAAGACTGGTCTGCTATTTGCCCACACAGGACATCAGTGGTTGTAGACATGGCTGGGCATTGAGGAGAAACTGGCCACACCACCATCATAGAGTTCTTGATCTTGCCACCGCCATTCTCTCTTCGTGAACTTACTCCTTAGTAATTTATATGGGACGGTCGAAGCCAAATAGGGTGGCATCAAGAGTTGGGCAGGGGACCACCATTTCCCACCATCTTCATCTAGGTTAACGTGGAGGCATAGTAAGTAAGGGAACTTTGAGAACAAGGTCAAGACCATCCAACACATGGCCGGCATTACCACTACCACCACTACCACCGTGTGGAGAGAGGAGAGGGCACTGTTCCCACCTCTTCCACACACACATGGAGGATGCTGCTAGCTGGTCTTCTGTGCTCACTAGCGGTGTGCCACATTGCTCCTCTAATTCAAGGTACCACAGGTAGCACCTCTACCAGTTCCGCGAGGTTGGGTAAGCTTCCAGCTGCAGGATCCACTAACTCATACTCACATCCGGGGTGCCAATGGAAGATTGTGCAGTTTGTGCAGTTGAGTAGTGAACTAAAATAAGGATTCACTCTCTGATCTACTTCCTCCTCCTTGTCGACTGCGAGATGAAGAGCACTATGTATAGCATCAAACTCTCCTTTTATCCACATTTTTTAGGCGAAACTATGGTGGTGGTGGAAGGCTCCCTCGCGAAACCTTCGACCACTTGGGGGAATGGGCATCGATTCCGTTTTTCAGGGTAGGAGAACACTGGTGCAGGGAATGATGTGACATGCCAGTAAATCAGACCACCACCCAACAGCACCAGCTGCCTCGTGCAGGCGATGTTGATGATGCGCTTTGTTACATCTCCCGCTCAATAGCTTGGCAAGACTGGGTGATTAGGCTTAGGCAATGTGGCAGCCGCTACACCTAGGTTACTTGTTGTAACTGTGAGGATGGGCCTGTTGATGTGATCCGGGTCAATGTCAGTCGAGCTACCGCCTTCTCCATTATCAAGAATCCAGCTTTCATTAGGTCATTTCTTCCCCACATATAAATTTTGCCCTTTGGAATGTTTCGAGACTTGCCTTTCCTCTTGTTAATTTGAGCCAGTGCTCGATGCCTCCTAAGTGCACTTGCCATTTGACAGGCTTACCTTCAACACGCTTTTGTGCATCGTTTGCAATGTCCTCAATGCACTCGCCGCCTTCCTCCGTCAGCTCACCCGCATCCGCATACACCACGAAGCATGCCACTGAAGTCACACAGTAAAAAACTGCATGGCGCGTTCCGATCTCTTGTGCAAGTTGTCTCTCTATGCTTGCTGTCGTTTCTCCTTCTATTGCCTACCCAATCAACTTCAGCACCCCTTCCGCTTGCTTAGTTTAAGTCAGACGGCAAAGCGAAATTCACTTGGCCAGAGCCTCCAAAGTAGGCGCCAGTGATAACACTGCCGTGGCGCGATCAGGACTCGATCCACTGCCAAACACACAAACAGGCAGAATTCAAATGTGTTGGCAAACGGTGTAACGTCAGAGGCCAAGCAAGCAAACACAGATACGGCAGTATCTGTTTGAGTGTCTTGCACCCAAAACTTCACCTAGTTGCCGTATGCACGTCGGCAATAAAGACCTTCACTTTGCATCCTCCGTCGCCTTGATGTGAAGTCCTCGCTACTCTACTGCAAGCACGCCCACTCACACAAACACTTATTCATTAAATTCATTACCAATGTTTTTAGGTTAAACATATTGCTTTACCCCAAATAATGTCAGTCAAGAGATGAAAACGTGGGATGTATAGTGTCATTGACTTCGGAACCTAGTGCTGACCAGCAGCACAAACAGTGGAGGAGAAATCTACGTGAAGCGAACCATCAATGAACATAAGTAGGCGGAGCTCGTCATGTAATGGCTACTTAATAGGCCTCAGAGACCGAAGATAGCGAGAGACGTTGGCAGCTGTACTCAACACATATTTCACCCACTCCTAGTACCACAACTCAATGCTTGCTTCTGTCTAACACACTTTTCATTTCCACTGCAGGCTTCCCAACTCCGGACAATGATCGGCGTGACAACCATCAGCCTTTACTCTCAACAAAAGCTACCTACTTTATTCTTATCCATGTTCTAATGGGTTCCGTCTGGTTGTATGTAGTTGGCAAGACACCTCGCACAACAAGTGGACTAATGGCTTATTAAGATGACACGTATCGCGCTGAAGGGATTGAAGACGGCACCACAATTCCGGGGCTGCCCATGAATACACAGACACGTTGCTTATACGAGCCACAGGAGAACTCGCTCACTTGGCTGCGCGTGCAGACACAATAGGAATCGCCATTCACTTGATCGTCCGCTCCTATTTGTTTGGCCATTACTTCAAGGGCACTTCGATTGCGGCAACTGTTAAGTGGGAGGACGACGTCATTCGTTCACTGATATCTGCTTTTAAGTGAGTCAGCTGAGTGATTGGATTGCATCAGGGAGGCACTCGCACTCAAACCTATCACTGTCCCCTCCTCACCCCCCTCCACACCCACACCCACACCCACACCCACAATCGAGCGCAGTCTCCACCACACCACAGCCACATTTACACATACACGTTGAGAGATTAGGTCACCCTTCCTGGTCTTCGTATGTGCCTATTGATAAAATGGCTGGGCGAATGGCCAGCATTTGAGCCAACCAACCAGCTGAAATGCACCCACTTCTTACCTCTCTCCCATAACTCCACGTGAACTTGCTTCTTCCACTAACTTGCTAGCCAATATCTCTGCCTCAAGTGCTCAACATCCTCCAACAACTTGGCCAAATATAACAGACAATCTAAAAGGTGACAGGAATCGATGTAGAACGATGTCAGACCATGGTTGAGAGGTGAATCAACATTCAGCGTAGCTATGCAGCCACTCAGTCAGGAAGTGTTGCCCTTCGTTACTAGACTACAAGCTTCCTATTCTCCAGCATGAAGAATGCTGCACCTATTGACATAAGCGTAGTAGATGAAACTTAGTAGGCTCTTTCCCTGTTTAACAGTGTGCTCAATTGCTGGAGGCTAGACATTCGCTTCGCTGCTACTTGCCTCACAGTCCTCCTCTACATTACTAAGTAGTATGTTCTGGCGCAGCAGTTCACGCTCTCCCAACACTGATGTGCGCTGAATGCACAACATTCACGACCTTATTTTGGGAAGCAGTTTCACTTTTGCCATTCCATGGCTGCGCTAATAAATTGCTGACTCTATCCAATCCTCTATTCTTTCTCTTATCACCTTATCCATCCTTCCACCATTCCAGCATACGTCCTTCACTCAAACTTTATTCTTCGTCTATCTCTCTCCATGTCCCTCTCTCTCTCTCTTGTCCTCCGTTCGCCCCACATCCCAATCATCCCATCACTCACCCCATTTCCGTAAACCAATTTCTTCCTCGATCCATCCCTTCTTCCACATGCCTTACATTCACAACTCTCGTCACAAACCACGTTTTTGCTCTTATTTCGCTCTTTCATGCACCATTTCGCCCTACGTCTATTTTGCTTGCCAATAGTATTCCCCTAGTCTTTCACCATCCACTGTAGTCTTTTCTCACTATCAGTCATACTCCTTTCGCTCACGTAACTATCCGTACAACGCGACTAGCTTTTGTTAAGATATTGCCAATGTAACTGCATCGTGGCCAAAAACATGGAGAAGGCAGCAATGCTAAGTCTGCAAGATTTAGAGGTGTCCTGCAGGATAGTAGACGTAAAAGGAGGGGAAAGTGGAGGAGAAGGTCAAGGAGGAAAAGGAATGGGAAGGTGTGGTATTGTAGGATGAATCAAGCTTTGTGCAGTCTTCCCTTCTTCATTCCCGCCTACTTGGCATGCATACTCCCTCACAAAACGGTTAGTTAGTTAGTTAGCTAGTTTAGTTAGTTGGTCAATTAGTTAGATAGTTCGTTAGTTAGCAGTAGTAGTTGTAGCACGTCGCCTCTTTTGCAGTTCCTTCCATACACTTAGCGGTAGAGAGCTCACTCAAAGTCTCACTATTCATCCGTTCGATTAGCCTACGCTAACTGCGACCTAGTCCGCCGCGTCATCTGCGCGCACTTCCAGAGCAAACCCAACATCTTCTCTAAACTTGTGTACTTCGTTCTTGTCTTCGTCTTCAAGCCCTTGCAGCAGATGAATTGTCCGCGAGTATAAGCCCTGAGGATTGGTTGGGAGGCTCTTACATTCATTATCGCCTTTATCGATCCCCAAGGCGTGCTACTGAAATCATTAAGTAGGAAGTGCGCAGTGAGTTCCGCGTTATTGCTTGGGTTATGTTTGTGTGCTTTCTGCGGTTCCTTCTCCCCCTACTTGTTTTTTGGCCACCAGTGGTTGTCGATGCCTCCACTCGTAAATGTTTCACTTCTATCACCTCTTAGTTGACATTACTTTGGGTCAAGTAATGTGTTTATTTTAACATTGTTTTAAACGAATTTACTAAATCCGTCTTTGTGCAAATTGACTTGCATTCAGTCGAGTTGCAAAGACGGGAGGCTTCAAGGGGTAGAGAATGCAACGTGGGTGTCTCCATAGTCGCGCGCATGCGTTAACTGGGCGAAAGATGAGGCTGGACACACGCGCCTCCCCTCCCAGTGATGAAGACACTGCCGCATCCATGTTCGCTTGATGGGCTTCCTACATCACACCGCTTGCCAACACATTCGAAGTCTGCCTGTATGTGTGTGTGTGTGTGTGGTAGTTGCTCGAGCTGCAGGTCTTTCTAGAAGATCTGCTGATTGCGGTGAAAATATGGCACGAAGTAAGTGGTAGCAACACAAATAATTGCTGTTGGTTGGTTTGAACCCCACCCTACTCTGTGGAGATGAAGGTCAGTTAGAATGGTTGCCTTACCTGACACATATGGGCTGACTTCGTTAAAATTAGGAAAGAAGCCACACTCTATTCAATATATGTGTGTAGGTTGGTCAATTCTAATGTAGTGCCAGTGGTTGACATCAGATCACCCACTGTGAGTAAGCGAAAGGCAGTCTACCTCCTCCTCCACCTTCTTTTACTCATAATGCAGTGCAGGGCGCCTCTTGAGCGTGTCGTATTAGCATTATTAACCTCACCACGTTTAACTGCGATGGTAATGTGATAGCAAACCTCAGCGCCTTGCAGAACGTGCCCTCATACGTTTACCACCCAACAATCCAAGCAACATAATGGGAAATGGTTTGGTTCGGGGTATGCTGGCAGCGTATTAAAGGAAAGTTATGGGATGACACTGTCGACGCCCGACGCCAACGGTAGTTGCGCTAAGACTATCAAATGACAATCCGCTTCACGAAACGCTTATCAAAACTGCTTTAAATTAATTTGAAACCTAATTTTGTCACAAAAAGCACATTATTGAACCATTAAGTTGCTACCTCAGAGCAATGCCTGTGATTCTAATACTTTGTTTGTTCGAATTACCGGTTTCGGTCACTTGGGTGGCCATCTTGTACTGAGGCGGTTGGCCGGCCTCCGGTCCGTGCGAACAGCCCCCAAGCTCTCTGTTTCCAGAATATATGTATTCTACCCTAGTACTGCGCCTTAAAGGGAGCCTCGGGACGCTACAGTGATGCTTTGTTTATTTGGAGTGCCAGTTTCGGTAACTTGGATGGCCATATTGTACCAGCCGGTTGAATAGACTACAGCCCATGGCAGCAGTTTACAATCCCTCTGCTTCCAGAATATGTGCATTTTGCACTGGTGCTAAGTCTACTCCTACCACAAAGGAAGTCTCAAGATACTACATTGGTGGCAGCGGAAAGTAAACCCAAATTAAATGGACTTCTATCCTCTTCCTCACCGCCAGTTGCCAGCTACGGATGGGAGAATCTCCGACATCGCATGACAAAAGAACTGAGATCTACTTTCGTCTCTGGCACCTTCTTTGCCCTTGTGTTCTGCAAGAAAGCTATTAACAAGTGAAGCCACACTAGCCGTTAACTGCAAGTCCAGTGGAACTGCCAAGAGGGATCAGCCACTTTGTGGTAAGCTCTTTCTCGAGAAGTCACAAGACGCCACCATTCTAAACAGATAGCCACTGTAAAAAAGATACACTGATTTAATTCAATTATTAGGCGCTATTAACCCTCGTCCCCCTTTATTTGTTTCAGTAGTTACTTCTTGCTTTCTGATTTATGCTTGCCTATTTTATCTACCTTGTCCGTGCATCCGCTTGCTAAATTAATCACCTGAGTGAGTGTAAGCAGCATCCGATAGAATTAGGTGCCACTTATTGGCACACAATTTTAACACTAAGTTGCTTTACGCTGCGGTGCTGTCGGTCCTTACTTTAAAGTTGTAAGTGCAGTGTGTAAGTGGTTTGATGTTTGCATAAAGACTAAGCTTTGGGAAATTGGTTAAAAGCACACAAAGCATTTGGTACTCACTTATCGGCTGTCGTAGACATTTTTATCTAGTCATAGAACCACTTTAGTAGTGTGTTGATGGTTCGTTATTTTAGTGAGGATGGCTTTTGAGTTATGAGGCGCGATTTGTTGAATGTAGCTGGAAATCTACCAAACACTTCGCTCTTCTTTTTCTTTATCTTTTCTTGTTAAAGATGTTGTGGGCTCTGACTTCGTTATACGAGAGTTGATTGCCATCGGCCGATGGAGCATTTGATCGGTAAGAATGAAGGCCATAGCGAGCAGCACAAAATGCGAATGGTGCCTTTGTCATTGCTTTGGACGGTTTGGATGGCTAATTTAGTAGACCCTGTCTCTCTCCAAGTTGGTCTGTACATGCTCGGATTTCAATGGACTTCATAGGATTAGCTGACTCAACTTCGTCTGACAGAATGGGGGATCTGGTGACTGGAGAAGCGTACTCGAATGTCAGCTGATTTGAGCTGAGGAGCGGAGTCAGGCAATGGATCGCCCGGCCATTTAGGAATATGCTGCATCGTTGCAATTGCGGTGAGACTGGGTGAGTTGACTGCGTGACAAGATCTATTACCTTTCCTAACATGTGCGCCCAACTTTGTCTCTTTAATAAATGTTTGCATGAACTTATCACCTAACTCACTTGGGTCTGTCAATGTCAAGCTTATAATAATAGACGGGTGCAGTGTGATGTGGGAGTGTGTTGTGTTGACAGATGTTGGTGGATGGGGAAGGAATAGGCTTGCTTTATTGAGTCATTAACAGAGGAGGCTGGTGTGTCCATTTGGGGGCCAAGCGCACCCCTTGCTGAACTATGCAAGAATCCAACTGATTCATTTTCCCAATGGCAAAATGTGACTCAATTGTTTTGTCGGTGAGTCACTTGTCGAGAGGTGCAGATGCTGCGGGCGAAATGCTCACCTCGAACCTGCAGCTGTCGCTCATGGGACTTCGTTTTAGCGGTAAGTGGACATCCTCTGCAAGCAAGTACATGCGGTTTTTGTTATAGTTGGAGAACAATGCATGAATTTGTGCGCAAAACAGAGTTGTGGTAGTAGATTTGAGGTAGTCGGTATGATAGGTGGCACAGGGTATGTGGTTAACTTCTCTGTGCGGAATGTGGCCACTCAGCAGCGAAAGAGGAGACTAGGGGTTCTTTTTGCATGCTAAGTCCACTGCGGATTGGCTGCCGCCTTCAGTTGAAGGTTTAGAGCTTCATCGCTCTAAACGTGAGCAAAACAGCTTTTTGCAATCTCGGAGGAAGAGGAAACAAATGGTGATGCAGCTAGCCATTGAAGTTGAGCTGTTTTAATCTACACATTCTGTTGTGGAGGTAATGGCTGTAATGGCGTTGGGAGCAGTGAAATGGAGAACGCCCACTGCATCTGTAAATTAGGCAGCCAGGTGCGTTGGTTCTCGCCCACAGGACGGACACCTACACTACGGACCATGCCACCACCATAGCTTTGACATCAACCCCACTGGCCACCCACCAATAATGGGAGCTCCTTCCGTAACAGCTTGTGCAGACGTGTTGATTGAGAATGAGGAAGTTGGTTTGATGAAAGTGTAGACAATGAGCCCCTCTACTGAGAATGGCAGTAGCTACGGGTCCGCCCACCCATCTGTTCAGCCTGAAAGTTGACACCGAACAGGCGCATTAGCTTGATGAAGTCACAATATCTAAGCTTGCGTCCCAACTTTCTGTGTTGCTTGTCCGATATATGAGTGTCACATAAATGTGGCGCTGGTGTTATTAAGGCTAGCTGTACTGAATCGTGTGTTGCATTCGGAGTGTTTGGATGGGCCAGTCCTCTGGATGGATGGAAGGTGACCTGTAGGAAAGAATGATATCCGTCCTTATTTGAGGCTTTCTTTGATTGGCAATTGCATTACCTGTGACAAACGAGGACAGTTTTGCTATTTCTGATCAGCCAAACACTCAGAGCAACCTCATTAGAGTTGCTTAGCAGGACGTCCAGAGCTCAGCAATGGGTTACTGCTCACTAAGATGCTTTTGGAGGAAGGGTGCGCATCGTGATTTTGTGCCGCTGTATTGCAAAACATTGTCGTCCTCTGCCCCTCCACCTCTTCCACGCTTTCACACCAGAAATTAGCTTTTTTAAGTTAACTCCGTTGATCATGTATTGACCTAATGCCTACAAATTGACGAAGGGATGGAATTGCGGGGACGGAGACCAGACAAAATTGCTAGCCTCCTTCCCGCAGATTAGAGGTGGCAGCTACGTGCTAGTCATTTTAATGCCTGGAAAATGGCGAATTCATTGAAAGTGAATCTGATTTCGTCGATCACGTGTTGTCATTGGAACGCAGAGGTGTTGTGGTGTGAGTGAATAACCTGAATACAGCCGCCAACATCTGTCGCCTTCTTCCATCTCCGAAGCGCTCTACTGAAGTTATTAAGTAGGCACCATGCGACGAGTTCCGCTTGCCTGTGCAATTTGTGCTGGTGGGCTTCATGAATGAATTGCATTTTGTGGTGTACACCAACAACTGCCAAGGCACTTTGGGAAAGCATCGTCCAACGTGTCTTAAAGAAGTGAGTGAACTTAAGAGCCTAGTATTCAAATGTGTAGCATTTGGCGGTCGACCTCACGAACGCCCACGAGTCCACGTTTACCTCATTTACATTTTTCACTACTGACCTCTATAATTTCACAGCAGTTTTCATCATTTTTATTTTCGACCCAACACTTAATTTATTTTTAAATTTAACTTGGATACAGTTGCGGCTGCTGACTTGAGGTCTGTGTTCGTCACTGATGAAGAGGCCGTGGAATTGCTGATTGGAGTGGGGAGGAGTATCTATATCTGTGCAAATCACCTACTCGCAATATCGCAGCTAATCCGAAAGGAGACAGAAACTGCCGAAAAGAGGCTGTGGGCGAACACTAGTTTGCTTCGACGGATATTCTTACCAGAGAACAACAAAACGATCGCCATTTTTGAAAGAGAGTTAGAATTTGCGCGTTTGGTGTGTGTGTGTGTGTGTGTGTGCCCGCATGCGTACGTGCATGCTTGATCGGACAACCAACACCAAACCAACCAGTCATGAATACAGAACTCAAGCCACCAGCTACATGTACATCTAATTTGTGTTACATGTGGAATTGAGGTGTGATGTGAAGGTGTGAGGTGAAGGTGCGAAATGATGGAGAATGTTGCGAAAGCATGGAGGTCATCAGGTGAACGTGTGAATAGGCCAACGCCTGCACTTTTAAGCCATATCACCCCTCTACGCAACGTCGCCTCACAAGTAGGTCCGTGTGCATGAGCCAATGCGGTCTGTGAAATTGAACTTCTGCATGCTTGACAGCCTCCAAGGGACTTTCCTGGAGACGGTGACAACGTCTGTTTTAATTGAAGGCCCACAAAAAAGCCAATTCGATTTAGGGACTTGTAGAAATGTCTGACAACAGGTCTGGAAAGTCTTATCCTAATCAAAGTGGGAAAGAATTAAGCCTTCACTGAGAGGTTTCTGATGTTGGTCTAGTGCTAGTGGTGTTGCACGTGCAGGCCCTACTTGTGAACTGACGCTATCGAAAGCACTGTTTTAAGGCTGCCAAGGAGGATCTGCCTTGAATTGCCATCAAACCCTCCAATACGCATGCTCTTTACTTTGTAACAGAACAGCTTCTGAACAATGTGGTAGGCAAATGTCGATGTTATTGTCACGAATGCTAAAGCCCAAAATCAGGGTGCAATCTTGTGTGGAGTGCAGCGTCAGTGGAAAGTGCCTCGTGGCTTCTCTCACGCCTCGCTCTCTAGGAGGCTTCAAGTGATGTTGCAAGCCATATCGGTGAGGGTAGTCCCTTCTGCCTGGGAGTTGGCTAGGCTGTGTTAATGCCTTTGGCAGGCTCGACGCGTACCACCTTTTTGGTGTTGACTTTCACTGCTGCACTCCACCCCATGCTCTTGCTACACCACCTTCCACTTCCTCGCTTTTTAAGTGATTTTGTGCGAAAAGTGGGGAAGAGCACTCATGCACACAGTAAATTGAACAATCATGAAAAGACTCTAAGCAATGGGGTTAAAATCACCGCCACTTTGAAACGATCGAGTGAGTGTGCTGTCAGCATCACCCTGTGACGCAGTGCTGCTGGACATCAAATACGGTAGAGATCTAGACCAGTTGTGAAGCATCCAGAGCAATGCGTTCGTGTCGATGGCATTATAAAGACACGTACATAGAGCTGCGATGTGTCAGTTGGAGCCGGTGTATATGGCCCAGCGACTCCCATTCTGACTACAGACAGTAGTGATGAAGTAAAATCAGAGAGGATTAATTCCATTCTGGCTCCTGTAGGCCTCATAAAGAGAGAAACTCAGTATGTCGCTAAGGAGAGGAGTAAATAATTATGCACAGAGGAGGCTTTATTCAGTGCACTTCTGAGAAACGGTAGGACTACCTTGTCTGTCTGGCTGCCTGTCTACATGTTTGCCTTTGTAGCAGAGCTCAGCATACCGTCCCTGTCAATTTCTGTTCGGCGCACATTAGAAGCTCCTCCTCGACCGCATTGGGCACAAATGACAGTGTTCATTCCCTGGCCAATTCCTAATTCCCTTCGACGAAAGTAAGCGACCGATTGTTGCAAGGGTAAAATTTAAGAAGGCATTTCTGACTCACACCGCATAAGTGGTAAATGCCTCATACGGGTGGGTGGCAAGTCGTCCTGCACAACGTCGTCTGCGATGCCATCACGTACACTGAGCACACAAAACACAAAGCCGTCACTGTGGTGGACGTGGCCTCCGCCTTAAATGGCAGGACCATACCGTCCAAGTCTTGGGTGGCTGGGAGGCATCACAGTTGAAGGGTGGGTTGATGGATGGGGAGGTGGCGGCCGGTCTTGTGCCGACTTCTCGTCGACCCTCATTAGGATTGCCTTCAACACGACATCGTCAATTTTACAGTGTTTTGTTGAGCACATGCAACAGGACTGAACCCGTTTCAGCATCGATGAAAATGGAGCATAGTGTAAAGAAATTTATTTGCCATTCAACAATCATTTAGTAGAGTTGCTGCATTTAGTGAGAGTGAGGGTGGGTGGTTGCCAAATTGAGCATTCTCCAGAGTTTTGAAGCCTGAAGTAAGAAGAGTCAGTGTGATAGGCAGAGGCAAGTATTGAGCTGGGATGCTATGAGAAAGTGAAATGGTTGGAGAAATGCACAGACCTAAAACAAAGTTCAGGCGAGCACTAGAGCCATGGAAACTAGAAGGGCTGTCGTGGCTAAGGCAGCAGTGGTAGACCCTCCGTTGGTGGTAACTGTGGGTGTAGTGGACGAAGCTTTTGGGGTAATTGCTGCAGGATTCGACGCAGATGATCTTTTAGTGGGGGTCGCAGAAGTCTGTGTAGTCGTGTTATTCGTTGGCATTGTGGGATTCGTGGTAATCACAGGAGTCAGGATAGGACTGCTCTTCGTTTTGATTGTGGTTGTCGTTACGGCACTCGCAGCTGTGGTAGTCGAACTCTTCCCTTTAATCCAAAACAACAAGCTCATTTAAGTGTGCATTCTACCTCCTACATGGCAACTAACTGTCGACAGCGCATAATGAGGCACTTTGGACTGCCCCATCAGGCGAGTCTGACGTAACGTAAATCCCTGCATTCAACTTCATGGCAGAGAATGCTGCAAACTGAAGCTGCGTAAGCATTTTAGTAGTAGTAGTAGCAATAAAGGAATGCCTTGATGGACTTGATTTGACTAATCCCGGTTACTTAGGGTTAATAGTTCAGCCTTCGACACAACGAGCATAACGAACTCACCTTCTTCCCTGCTTGTTGCAGTTACCGTCACCCTGTCGATGCAGACGCTACCTCCAATCTTATAGATAGCACAAACGAAGACAGTAGCGAAATTTATTTTCACCGTTTCATTGATAGTGTGTGCTGTACTATTTGCCGAAAGATAGATACTACGCGACGAAGCACCGTTGACTGAACAACCAACAAAATATTTAGTGACATTTTCGCTGATTTCAGATGGCGGATTCCAACTCACGAGCACTTGGTGAACGTTAGGTATTTCAATTGTCACGTTCTGGGGAGCTTTAGGACCTGCCAAAATGGAAATGCACAAGTATGTCCGCATTAGTATGGAAGAGGACGATGAGATTTCACTAGCCCAGTGTTATTCCTCGTGTCTCCCTATGAAGTGGGATGCAGTCATCGTGCTCAAGCATCAAAACAAATGCACAGAAGCTGATGAGGAGTAGTTTGCAAGACCTGCGCCTCTTACTTCACTCACTAGTGAATGAGATAAAACGTTAAATGGTGTTGGATGATGCACGGAAGTGAATGGGTCTACTCAGTGGCACCAAGTCGATTTGACTGTGACAAGATGGATTGCAAAGTGATGTAATGTGATGCGATTCGAGGCAAACGAGTGGAAGGAGATAAATCATTTCTGGCACACTTGGACTCCCTGTATGTTGGGAGACACTTTTATGCATGCTGGATGCCCTAGTTAATTACTAATTCGCACGCTACATTCCAATTGCCAAGTGCTTCTAGCCACGCATAGATGCAAGTAAAGCATGAGAAGGCGTCTTACCTCCGGCCGCTTGGCAATCGCGACACAAGAAAAAAGTGGCCAACAGCATGAAGCAGAGTGAAAGGGACATCTCTCCTGCTCCTCCTCTGGAAAGGACAGAACTTGTACTTACAGCTTACACGCAAATGTGTGCTTATAAACATGTAGTAAAGTGATGTAGGCCAATGGAATGCCCTACTCCTGACCTACTAAGCAACTAGCGCATTCAGAGGCACGTCGTGGAACTGCACACGCTATTGGGTCGTTTAGGCAATTGTGTTGGGGTTGTCTGGTGCAAGACAGTCTTCAATTTCAACCTCTCTTGAGAGTTTTTTGTTGCTTGATTTGATCAGCCGTGATACTGTGAGCAATGCGACTGCAAAAGTAGTTAATAGAATCGGAAGGATACCCACCTTCTGTTTTACCATCAATCATGAAGACGTTTTCGATGATTTAGCCCTAAATAGGGCTGTTAGTTTAGGCTGGTGGACGTCACGACACGTGTAGCGTGTGAGAGTCCACGGTTTTCAGTTTTGTGTTCCACAGGACACGCAGATCCACGCAGCGCGAGCTATCAGTGTCCCCAGACCAAGCCTTCGCATCATGCTACTTGCCCGGTAAACCTCCTGTACGCCAGGGGGCAGTATGCTCCTCCACACCGTATTGCGAGCTCCAAGTTCTTGCAAACGTGGTTCTATGTGCTTTGCCTAGTTTCCTCTTCCACTGTATGTGTTATTAGCCAGCCGTGTGTGTCAATGCCGTCAGCACTGAATGCTCCATTTCTGTCACCTCCTAGTTGGCGCTACTTTGGATGAAGCAATGTGTTTACTCTAAAATTGTAATGAAATGATTTGATAAATCAGTGTTTGTGTGAGTGGAATCGCACGCAGTCGAATTGCAGAGACGGGCATCAAGGGGATAGGGGATGCAATGTGAGCGTCTTTGTTGCCTACCCGCACGTTCCAAATAGGTCGGAGATGAGGTTGGGCACACTCAGCTCTCATCCCAGTGATGGCGACACTGTCGTATCCATGTTCGTTTGATTGGCCCCGACACTTGCAAGCTGCCTGTTTATATGCGTCCCAGTGGATCGTGGTGCAGAAGGGAAGTTGAGTCAGAAAAGGAGCACTCTACACGTCTCGGAGCATGGTTGAGGAGGTGCATTTGGCACGTGGATCTTTGTTGGTTATAAAATTTGCCCTTTTTGCAAAAAAGACTACAGCACTAATGCTACTTTTGTCGAAGAAAAAGGCGTTTGCACAAAATTAGGTGGTGGATCTCAAGTTAGTTGTTGGCATTGTTCCGATACACTCATGTCGTTTCACTTTGCAAAATTGGGATATAAGGTGCATTTTATTCAACCCCTGTGACAGGGTCTGTCCATTCTGGCGTAGGGACAGCAGTTGATATCATCGCACCCACCATGAGTGATTAAGCTGCAACATGGTGCTTGAGCAGTCTTTAATGTGTGGACGGAGGGACGGCTATGAAATAGACGAATGGATAGGTATAGAGGTGAGTGGAAGAATAGGGGATGGATGGGAGGGAGGATAATGTAGGGATAGATGGATGAATACGGTGGGAGAAATGGAGGAACATACAGACTTGAGTTGCCACGAACTGACACAATTAGCGTCGTAGTTGATAATTGTAGGTGGTACAGGTGAGTGCTAATTATATGTAATACTTTGTTTGTTTGAACTACCGGTTTCGGTCACTTGGGTGGCCATGTTGTACTGAGCCGGTTGGTTGGCCTCCGGGCCGTGCCAACAGCCCCCAAGCCCACTGTTTCCAGAATATATGCATTCTACCCTAGTACTGCGCCTTCTTTTACCTTAAAGGGAGTCTCGGGACGCTACATATATGTTAAAGTGAGTTCTCTATTGTTTTGTGTGTGTTTAGCGAAAGAAGAGAAGATGCCTCCGACTAAGTACTTGGAGCAGGACACGTATGCTCAGTAGGCTAAAAACAAAGGGAGGAAGAAGGGAAGATGTAAAGGCTGTACAAAGCTTGAGTAACTTTGTATTATCTCCTCCGCCTCTGCTTACTCCTGATCCTCCTCCTTCGCCTTCTGCTCTATGAGACGCCTCTAAATCCTGCTGACTGCATTATCGCCCTCGCCAGGTCTTCGTTAGCGACGTAAATAGGCCGGTAATTTCCACCTCCTAGCAAGATGTGCTTTCCAAATCTCACCACCTGACTACTTAACTATCCAAATGGGTAGTGGTTTGGTTTGGTGTCAGCTAATAACGTAGTAAAAAGAGCTATATGTTGGCACTGTCGACGTCGGAGGTAGTAGCTCCAAAACAATGGCCTGTTGGAACAGACTTTTTACAATAAACATGCACTTCTGTTGCTAGAAACAACTGAATAGCAATCCCAAACAATTTCAAGCATTATTTGTCTTCGTTCATCAGTCCCGTTAGTAAGTTCTTCTTCGCTCTCTTTGCCTAATTCTAATCACACGAGTCACACACTGCTGAAACGACGACGAGAAGGCGCATAGAAGAGGTGCATGCTCTTCATTTCCTACATTACACTTCTCCTTATTTTACATAAATAAGAGTGCCTTGGTCGATGGTGAGCGTAGCATTTTACCCAGTGGTGTACGCCTTTTGACACGTTGCTTAGGGCTTTTGTCATTGCAGCAGCGCGTAGCGGAAGAAAAGCCTGTGCGTACGAAAAGTGACTTAAGGATGAGGTGGTGGTTCAAAGGCACTTCAGCGACGAATAATGTCAGTTAAGAGACGAATGAAGTGTGACATATAGCGCCGTCGGCCTAGGCACCAAGTGCTGGCTAGTAGCACAAACAGTGGAAGAGGATTCTACATGCAGCATGCAGACACAGGCACACAAGCAATCGTAGCTCGTCATTTGACTTCTTAGTGGCTCCAGTAGCACGCCTCGGAGACCAAAGATGGCGAGAGATGTTGGTGGCTGTACTCAAGTTGTTCAATCGCACAACTCTTTTATGTTTAAAGATCTATAAATAGTGTATTAAAGTGTTTTTCATCTGCAGAGCCTCTATTTCCAGCCACGAACTTGACTTTCTTGTTGGTCATTGACGGCACTCATCGAGGAAGGGAGTGAGGAGAAGGGTGGTGGGAGGAGAATTTGCACCCTCGGTGTCCACACGTAGAGCAATCACCCTCGTGGTCTGAAAAAGGAGGAGGCTAGGGAGCACTAAATTAACCCATGGTAATTAGCCTCACAGGCCACCTACAACCAGTCACCAAATGTAGGACCGATCTTGCTAGAGACTGAGTCGTGGTGGAGGGTGGGTCTTGTGCTCCTAAGTTCTTTGCAGAAAGAACCTACCACTTACGCAGAAAGCGATTACTTAAAAGCGCGTTTTGCTGCAACTTTTGGGATGAATTTTTTTCTGGGTATCTCGCTTGACCCATTCTGCCACATCTCGATTGCTCGTTGTCAGTGGCAGGTGGACGAGCAGTCACTCTAGTGTTAGAGGTCAGTCAAATCACCGCAAGCGTGTCAGATTAGCACCGTCCGCTCTCTCCACACACACACACACAGCACACACTCGTCTTCCTTACTCAGAGAAAGTTCGACGTCGTTCTCTCCTTTATTGGTCGGTTCGTTCATCACCTCGTCCTCTGAGGAGCGGACGTGCCTTTGTGGTGGTTGGTAATTTAGACTAACTCAATCAAACTGCACAGGCTGCGGTGAAGTGGTGGGGCAGGGAACGAATTCGGACGGGAATGTGACACGATTTTTTGAAGATAAAAGTGCTTGTGAAGCAAATGTGACCTCCTTCGGTGAATGGATGAGGTGAAGCTAGGCCACCTGTAGGTCCTTCATCTCAGTCTCTCCCTCCCTACCTACCTCCTCTTCATTCTCCTGCATCCATCCACCACTCCATTCAACCTAGCATGCATCCCATTTCCACACATCCATCCCTCCATCCATCTGCTTCCCATTCATACCCCTCATCATAAAAATTGCATTGTGCTGCTTCTTCCCCATTCCTCGCCATGCTGCACTGCATCCAGTTCATTCGCTAGTACTTTCCTTCCAGAACTTCACCGTTCACAAAACTCTTCTCCCACCATCCTTCATAGTCCATTCGTCCACCACTGCTTGAGTGGTGGAAGAATGGGGAAGATGCTAGAAGAAGAAATGGAGGTGCAGGTGGTTGGAGTCAGCAAGAAATGAAGTGGTTGGTTAATGGGTGGAATTGTGAGTGGATGTGTTCCGACTCCATGACTTATGACCACCGTGGTTGGAGACATTCAAGCATGCCACTCATCAATTACCATTTCAACATGCTACCTGCACACATCACATGGCTTCTGCACATACGTCTTCACTAAGTCCACGCACGCCCACGTGTCTACGTTTTCTTCTCACGTGCTCACCTACAGAACTCTATGCTTTCACCTCATTCTCCAATTTTTCTTAAGTTATTCGTATTTATTAATTTCTCTTACAACTTAACTTGGATTCAGATGTGGCTGCTGACTTGAGGTCTGCACTCACCACTAATTAAGAGGAGGTGGCATCGTTGCCTACTCATCCTAGCGACTCGTGGTGCCTGTCACCGAACAAGCAATTTGTGACTTTTGCCGATAAGAAGCTCGCGAAAGTAGTGCACTCAGTGTGCATTGATATCGTAATGCGGAGAATTATTGTGGTAGAACATACTACTCACTACCGTTCAGAAGACAAATGAGACAAATGGCATGGTGCGAATGCTCAGTCTCCTGACACTAAAATGTTCGTGTAGCTTATGAAGTAGATACACTTGGCACCAGGTCGCCACATGACGGTGCGCTTCCCTGTCCTTCGCACCTTCAAGTACTTTGGTCAAAGTATGTCAAATAAGTAGATGAATCTAAAGGACCTAGTGTGCAGAAGTGTAGCACTTGGTGGTCTACCTCACTGCTGGTGAATACAAGAACAAAATGTGGCTTCTGTGGCAGAGAGTTAAAGATGGGTTGGCGTTGCATGGAAGTTGCTTAGACCTACGTTCTTTGCGGAATGCGAACGTGGAAGCGGTCGACTCAAACACAACTCAAACAACCAACAGCCCCACCACTGTCCCTAAGCCACTTCTTTGCCTTCAATTGATAGAACTCATAGCCGATATTGCTAATTGAGGAAAATTAGTTGAAGGTTTGGAGGAATGGTGAATATACCTGTTGTGCAGTGGAGTTGTGGCAGTGGCTGCGGAGCCTTGCTAGCAGTGAGTCCAGTCTTCTCGTTTAGTCAAAAGCTCAACTGTGACTTAACACTCAACGGGTGAATTAGAAGTGAGAACTTTTGTTGACTCGTGATTGCTAGTTCCTGCCATGAACTTGACCACGGCGAATGAGACTCGAGAGCTTAATGAGGCAGTTATAAACGCCACACTATGATCGGTGTAGAGTTGGCAGATGTGCAAGATCTGTAGGTGTCAGGCGAGACATACAGTTTTCTAGATGAAGGGTAGGGCGGATTTCCCACAATGACGTGTGTGAGTGATTGAATTGCATCAGGGGTGCACTCGCACTCAGACGTACACTCTCCCCTCCTCCCCCACACCCACACCCACACCCACACACACAACCACACGCTTACACACTCACGCACACACACAATGAAGCCCGGTCTCCACCACACCACAGCCACATTGACACACGCACGTTGAGAGACTGGGTCACCCTCCCTGGTCTTCGTATATGCCCATTGATGAAATGGCTAGGCGAATCGCTAGCATTTGGGCCAACCAGCCAGCTAAAATGCACCTACTTCTTACCTTTTCCCCAAAAAACTCCACGTGAACTTGCTTCTTCAACTAACTTGCTAGCCCATACCTCTGCCTCAAGTGCTCAACTTCCTCCAACAGCTTGGCCAAAATTAACAGAAAAGCTAAAAGGTAATGGAAATCGGTGTGGAACAATGTCAGACCATGGTTGAGAAGTGAATGAACATTCAGCGTAGCTATGTAGCCACTCAGTCACAAAGTGTTGCGCTTCGTCACTAGGCTATAATCTTCCCATTCTCTCACATGAAGAATGTCACACCCATTAATATAAGCGTATTAGATGCGTCTTAGTAGGCTCTTTCTTTGTTTAACAGTGTGCTCAATCACTGGAGACGAGACATTTGCTTCGCTGCTACTTGCCTCACAGTCCTTCTCCACATTGCAACGTAATATGTTTTAACGCAGCATTTCACGCTCTCTTAACACTAAATGAATCACGCACCACGGGTAGCTGAGATGGGCAGCTAGTGATGTCACCTCCCCTTATTCAGCGATGAATGCAGACCTCAAGTGAGCAGCTGCATCTGCATCCAAATCGAGTTGCAGCTAAAAGAAAGAAAGAAGGAAGTGGATGCGCAATGGTGGAGAATGTAGTGGGAGCGTGGACGTCAGTAGACAAAGGTGTGAGAAGCCGACGTGGACTGGTGGGCGCACGTCGGCTTGGCCAGGCTTAACTTGGCTTGGCTAGGCTAGGCTAGGCTAGGCTAGGCTACAGGTCTTCGCATTTTTCACTGAGCTGAATGCCACACCCATTGAATCACTCTGATCACACAGAGGCCGCGTGCTCTATTATTGCATTTTCCTAGGACTACGCCTTGATGGCATAGATCTTGGTTTGACTGTGTGTTCGGCATCTGGAGGCTGGACTGTCGCTTCGCGACATGGCCTTCGCTCCACGCTACTTGCCTCTTTGGCCTGCTAAGCAGCAGTGGGTGGTTCGTGCGTCCACACCACTTCAGCCCATTACGACATCAGGGGGCCACAGAGTGTCACGTCTAATGTGCTGGCAATCAACATCAAACCATCCACTGATGAATGCAAGGCTCAAGTCACCAGCTGTATCTATATGCATCTTAAATTGCAATTGAATTTGATGTGTGAGGTGAGGGTAAGTAATAAAGGAGAATGCCGTGAAAGCATGGAGTTCATCAGGTGAGCGTGTGAATAGGCCAACGCATGTACTTATGAGCCAGGTCATCCCTCTACGCATCTTCGCCTCACAAGTAGTTGCTTGTGCATAAGCTGACGTGGCCTGTGAAATTGAACTCCTAGACATGCTTCACTGCCTTGGGAGCACTTTTTGGGGTGTAAACAACTCTAGAAGCTCCATTCCGTGCGTTAAATTGTGCGTGAAGTCAGCTTTTCTGCAATTAAATATTACCTTAAATGCCCACCTTCTCTGCTTCATAGAGGAGTCTTCAAGATGGACTTTTTCTCATAACTTTACATAAATTTTTAAACGTGTTCTACTTTTGGAAATCAGTTTTGACTGCAAACCGAGCAATGCTTTCTGTTTGACCGATTTGCTGATGATTGCCATTTCAGCCTGTCTTGCGCCCACAAACAGCGACAAACCGTTTTACGTCAGCTACTTTTTCTTTACTACGCCATGAGGCTCCATATTCTCTACTGAGCAGAATGGAAATCACTCCCATTGCATAGAGATCATCCTGTGTTGAATGCAGACCTCAAGTCGGTAGCCACATCACCTTGCAAGTTGTGTTAGAGGAGAAAGTAAGAAGTGGGATGAGGAAGATGAGAAATTATGGATGGTTAGTATGCTTGACTGCCTCTATCCATGGCGCCCAGAAGTCATGCAGTTGGCACCCCATCCATCTATCTATCCATCCATCCATCCATCCATCCATCCATCCATCCATCCATCCATCCATCCATCCATCCATCCATCCATCCATCCATCCATCCATCCATCTATCCATCCATCTATGCAACTCCTATTTTCTAATCCTTCTTTGCGTCCACTCACCCATTCATCTCCCCGTACCTCCCATTCACCATTCCAATGCCTTCCTTTCCCCCCACCACTTCTTCCATGGCACCACTTACTTGAGCACAACTGACCCTTCTGCCAAGCTCTACCGCACCGTCCGGTGCATCCACAGATACCATGTGGCCAGATGTACTACTTCCGGTGACATTTTCCACCCACCATCGGACAAGGCTTTCTATCTGGAAGATGATGCTGCGTAATGTCAAAAGTATTAACCAGAATTTGGAAAGTGAAGACTACACAGCATCTTGCTGTCGTCGTACTCGTTGCTCATCAGTAAGCTCAAACGACAGAGTAGTTAAGTAGAGGAAGGACATGTGCATGTGGAAGGCGTGGAAGAAGACGAAGGAGGTGATTAAGGAAGCAGGATGGAAGAGGATCACGTGCGCCTGGAATGCATAAGGAATGCGAAGAGAAGGGTAGGAGAGACAAGAAGAGGGAGGGACACCTGTGTTTGGAGGACAGGAGGCAAATAGATAAAGGTGGTGGCGGCAATAAGATGTAGGTGCATTTAATGTGACAAAATTCGACTTAGAAGTCATTAAAAAGTAGTCTTGGTAGACATTTTGGGCAGCGGTTTGTCATTTGATAGTCTTTGCGCGACTATCTCTGACGTCGACCCCAAACTATCTTTTGCCACGCTACCAACCCAATTTGAAGTTAACGGCTACAAATTTAGTTAGTTTGTCGGTACTGTAAATGCCTGGGTAGGCACGTTCTGTTAGGATTTGGAGTCTGCCAATGTAACTTCATCGTGGCCGAAAAAATGGCGAAGGCAGCAATGCTAAGTCTGCAAGATTTAGAGGTGTCCTGAAGAATAGTAGACTAAAAGGAGGAGGAGGGAAGGAGGAGGAGGAGGAATGGGAAGAGGTGGTATTATAGGATAAATTAAGCTTTGTGCTTACTTGGCATACACACTCCCTCACAAAACGGTTAGTTAGTTAGTTAGGGGGCATCTCCTCTCCTTTCACTACACAGTCCCTCCCGCCTCACATCCACTGATCCCTTTTAGACCCGTTCTCGAGACCGCGTAGTAGTTGTAGTACGTCGCCTCTTTCACAGTTCCTTCCATCCACTTGGCGGTAGAGATCTCACTCAAAGTCTCACTATTCACACGTTCGATTAGCCTACGCTAACTAAGACCTCGTCCACCGCGTCATCTGCGCGCACTACCACAGCAAACCCAACATCTTCTCTAAGCTTGTGTACTTCGTCCTTGTCTTCGTCTTCAGGCCCTTGCAGCAGATGAATTGTCCGCGAGTATAAGCCCTGAGGATTGTTTGGGAGGCTCTCACATTCATTATCGCCTTTATCGATCCCCAAGGCGTGCTACTGAAATCATTAAGTAGGAAGTGCACAGCGAGATCCGCGTTATTGCATGGGTTATGTTTGTGTGCTT
This sequence comes from Taenia multiceps, assembly GCA_001923025.3. Lineage (NCBI taxonomy): Eukaryota > Metazoa > Platyhelminthes > Cestoda > Cyclophyllidea > Taeniidae > Taenia > Taenia multiceps. The sequence goes on along the minus strand of CM010315.2, from coordinate 2,423,180 downwards.
TCTGCGGTTCCTTCTCCCCCTACTTGTTTTTTGGCCACCAGTGGTTGCCGATGCCTCCGCAAGTAAATGTTTCACTACCATTACCTCTTAGTTGACATTATTTTGGATCAGGTGATGTGTTTAGTTTAGTGACGTTTTAATCGAACATAATAAATCCGTCTTTGTGCAAATGGACTTGCATCCAGTCGAGTTGCAAAGACGGGAGGCATCAAGGGGTAGAGAATGCAACGTGGGTGTCTCCATAGTCGCGCGCATGCGTCAACTGGGCGAAATATGAGGCTGGACACGCGCGTCTCCCAGTCTAGTGATGGAGGCACTGCCGCATCCATGTTCGCTTGATGGGCTTCCTACATCACACCGCTTGCCAACACATCCGAAGTCTGCCTGTATGTGTGTGTGTGTGGTAGTTGCTCGAGCTGCAGGTCTTTCTAGAAGATCTGCTGATTGCGGTGAAAATAGGGCACGAAGTAAGTGGTAGCAACACAAATAATTGCTGTTGGTTGGTTTGAACCCCACCCTACTCTGTGGAGATGAAGGTCAGTTAGAATGGTTGCCTTACCTGACACATATGGGCTGACTTCGTTAAAATTAGGAAAGAAGCCACACTCTATTCAATATATGTGTGTAGGTTGGTCAATTCTAATGTAGTGCCAGTGGTTGACATCAGATCACCCACTGTGAGTAAGCGAAAGGCAGTCTACCTCCTCCTCCACCTTCTTTTACTCATAATGCAGTGCAGGGCGCCTCTTGAGCGTGTCGTATTAGCATTATTAACCTCACCACGTTTAACTGCGATGGTAATGTGATAGCAAACCTCAGCGCCTTGCAGAACGTGCCCTCATACGTTTACCACCCAACAAACTAAGCAACATAATGGACGGTGGTTTGGTTCGGGGTGTGCTGGCAGCGTATTAGAGGAAAGTTATGGGATGACGCTGTCGACGCCCGACGCAAACGGTAGTTGCGCCAAGACTATCAAATGACAATCCGCTACAGGAAGCGCTCATCAAAACTGCTCTAAATGACTTTGAATTCTAATTTTATTTCAACAAACGCATCATTGAACCACTAAACCACTACTTAAGAGCAATGCTTGCAATGCTTTGCTTGTTCGGACTGCCGCTTTCGGTCACCTGGGTGGCCATATTGTACCAGCTGGATGGCTGGACTACAGGTCATGCCATCAGCCCACAATCCCTCTGCTTCCACAATATGTGCATTTTGCGCTGGCACCAAGCCTCCTTTTACCTCAAAGGAAGTCTCGGGAAGCTGCATCGGTGGCAGCGGGTAGTAAACCTCTTCCACACCGCCAGTAGCGAGCTACGAATGGGAGAATCTCCGACATCTCATGACAGAAGGACTGAGATCTACCCTCGTCTCTGGCACATTCTCCGTCCTCGTGTTCTGCATGAAAGCTATTAACAAGTGAAGCCACACTAGTTATTAACTGCAAATCCAGTGGAACTGCCAAGAGGGATCAGCCACGTTGTGGTGAGCTCTTTCCCAGCTTCTCCGACAACGCGCACCCCTTCGCCGAAATGAGCATCTACAGATGTAGAATGTGCAAAACGGCATACGGTAGCGTCGTTTTATGCTATACTATGCTATGCTATGCTATGCTATGCACAATTAAATCGCGTGCATCCCACTCCCATGAGGCCCGATTTTCCTATTTGCCCAGGGCTCTACGATACCCTCGGGCTTCTCCCACGGCATCAAAAAGCTTGGAATCGTATTACGGTGTTGCGTGTGTCTCGATCCGTCCGAATACCTGGATTCCTACCTCCATTATTGCTTCAGGACGCATTAACGTGCGAGTGTCGATTTCAAAAACACGTATTTGATTTACCAAGTGCTACGCGGACTTTATGGCACTGTAAAAAGGCACGCACTCGAATCTCGATGATAGGCATGTTTAGCTCGTGGATGCCTCTCGCAGCACTGATTATGTTGTGATGGCCGACACAGGAGGCTGACCGAGGGGAGCGTTGCGGACAACGTTCGCAAGAAGAGAGGGGCTGTGTAGTATTCTGTTTCTTCGCACTGCTGGTTTCGGCCACTTGGGTGTGCGTGGTGCACTAGGCGGTTGTCTGGCCTCCGAACCATGTCAGCAGCCCCAATCACTCTGTTTCCAGATTGTATGTATGCTTTCCACTTTTACCTTGAAGTCACAGAACGCCACCATCCTAAACAGATAGCCACTGTGAAGAAGATACACTAATTTAGTTTCAATTTTTAGGCGCCATTTACTCCCTCTGCCCTTTATTTGTTTCACCAATAATTTCTTGCTTTCTGATTTATGCTTGCCTTTTTACCTAGCTTGTCCGTGCATCCACTTCCCAAATTAATCGCCCAAGTGAGTGAATTTAGCATCTGGTAGAATTCGGTGTCACTTATTGGCACACAATTTTAACACTCAGTTGTTTTACGCTGCTGTGCTGCTGGTCCGTATTTTAAAGTTGTCAGTGCAGTGTGTAAGTGGTTTGATGTTTGCATAAAGACTAAGCTTTGGGAAATAGGTTAAAAGCACACAAAGCACTTGGTACTCACTTATCGGCTGTCGTAGACACTTTTATCTAGTCATAGAACGACTTTAGTAGTGTGTTGATGGTTCGTTATTTTGGCGACGATGGCTTTTGAGTTATGAGGCTCGATTTGTTGAATGTAGTTGGATGTCTACCAAACACTTTGCTCTCCTCTTTCTTCGGCTTTTCTTGTCAAAGATGTTGTGGGCCCTGACTTCGTTTGACGAAAGTTGATTGAATGTTTTAGATGGCTAAGTTGGTAGACCCTGTCTCTCTGCAGGTTGGTCTGTACGCGAGCGGATTTCAGTGCGATGCATAAGATTATCTGACTCGACTTCGTCTGACAGAATTGGGGATCCGGCGACTGGAGAAGCGTACTCGAATGTCAGCTGATTTGAGTTGGGGAGCGGCGTCAGACAATGGATTGCCCGGCCATTTAGGAATATGCTGCATCGTTGCAATTGCGGTGAGACTGGGTGAGTTGACTGCGTGACAAGATCTATTACCTTTCCTAACATGTGCGCCCAACTTTGTCTCTTTAATAAATGTTTGCATGAACTTATCACCTAACTCACTTGGGTCTGTCAATGTCAAGCTTATAGTAATGGACGGGTGTAGTGTGATGTGGGAGTGTGTTGTGTTGACAGATGTTGGTGGATGGGGAAGGAATAGGCTTGCTTTATTGAGTCATTAACAGAGGAGGCTGGTGTGTCCATTTGGGAGCCAAGCGCACCCCTTGCTGAACTATGCAAGAATCCAACTGATTCATTTTCCCAATGGCAAAATGTGACTCAATTGTTTTGTCGGTGAGTCACTTGTCGAGAGGTGCAGATGCTGCGGGCGAAATGCTCACCTCGAACCTGCAGCTGTCGCTCATGGGACTTCGTTTTAGCGGTAAGTGGACATCCTCTGCAAGCAAGTACATGCGGTTTTTGTTATAGTTGGAGAACAATGCATGAATTTGTGCGCAAAACAGAGTTGTGGTAGTAGATTTGAGGTAGTCGGTATGATAGGTGGCACAGGGTATGTGGTTAACTTCTCTGTGCGGAATGTGGCCACTCAGCAGCGAAAGAGGAGACTAGGGGTTCTTTTTGCATGCTAAGTCCACTGCGGATTGGCTGCCGCCTTCAGTTGAAGGTTTAGAGCTTCATCGCTCTAAACGTGAGCAAAACAGCTTTTTGCAATCTCGGAGGAAGAGGAAACAAATGGTGATGCAGCTAGCCATTGAAGTTGAGCTGTTTTAATCTACACATTCTGTTGTGGAGGTAATGGCTGTAATGGCGTTGGGAGCAGTGAAATGGAGAACGCCCACTGCATCTGTAAATTAGGCAGCCAGGTGCGTTGGTTCTCGCCCACAGGACGGACACCTACACTACGGACCATGCCACCACCATAGCTTTGACATCAACCCCACTGGCCACCCACCAATAATGGGAGCTCCTTCCGTAACAGCTTGTGCAGACGTGTTGATTGAGAATGAGGAAGTTGGTTTGATGAAAGTGTAGACAATGAGCCCCTCTACTGAGAATGGCAGTAGCTACGGGTCCGCCCACCCATCTGTTCAGCCTGAAAGTTGACACCGAACAGGCGCATTAGCTTGATGAAGTCACAATATCTAAGCTTGCGTCCCAACTTTCTGTGTTGCTTGTCCGATATATGAGTGTCACATAAATGTGGCGCTGGTGTTATTAAGGCTAGCTGTACTGAATCGTGTGTTGCATTCGGAGTGTTTGGATGGGCCAGTCCTCTGGATGGATGGAAGGTGACCTGTAGGAAAGAATGATATCCGTCCTTATTTGAGGCTTTCTTTGATTGGCAATTGCATTACCTGTGACAAACGAGGACAGTTTTGCTATTTCTGATCAGCCAAACACTCAGAGCAACCTCATTAGAGTTGCTTAGCAGGACGTCCAGAGCTCAGCAATGGGTTACTGCTCACTAAGATGCTTTTGGAGGAAGGGTGCGCATCGTGATTTTGTGCCGCTGTATTGCAAAACATTGTCGTCCTCTGTCCCCTCCACCTCTTCCACGCTTTCACACCAGAAATTAGCTTTTTTAAGTTAACTCCGTTGATCATGTATTGACCTAATGCCTACAAATTGACGAAGGGATGGAATTGCGGGGACGGAGACCAGACAAAATTGCTAGCCTCCTTCCCGCAGATTAGAGGTGGCAGCTACGTGCTAGTCATTTTAATGCCTGGAAAATGGCGAATTCATTGAAAGTGAATCTGATTTCGTCGATCACGTGTTGTCATTGGAACGCAGAGGTGTTGTGGTGTGAGTGAATAACCTGAATACAGCCGCCAACATCTGTCGCCTTCTTCCATCTCCGAAGCGCTCTACTGAAGTTATTAAGTAGGCACCATGCGACGAGTTCCGCTTGCCTGTGCAATTTGTGCTGGTGGGCTTCATGAATGAATTGCATTTTGTGGTGTACACCAACAACTGCCAAGGCACTTTGGGAAAGCATCGTCCAACGTGTCTTAAAGAAGTGAGTGAACTTAAGAGCCTAGTATTCAAATGTGTAGCATTTGGCGGTCGACCTCACGAACGCCCACGAGTCCACGTTTACCTCATTTACATTTTTCACTACTGACCTCTATAATTTCACAGCAGTTTTCATCATTTTTATTTTCGACCCAACACTTAATTTATTTTTAAATTTAACTTGGATACAGTTGCGGCTGCTGACTTGAGGTCTGTGTTCGTCACTGATGAAGAGGCCGTGGAATTGCTGATTGGAGTGGGGAGGAGTATCTATATCTGTGCAAATCACCTACTCGCAATATCGCAGCTAATCCGAAAGGAGACAGAAACTGCCGAAAAGAGGCTGTGGGCGAACACTAGTTTGCTTCGACGGATATTCTTACCAGAGAACAACAAAACGATCGCCATTTTTGAAAGAGAGTTAGAATTTGCGCGTTTGGTGTGTGTGTGTGTGTGTGTGCCCGCATGCGTACGTGCATGCTTGATCGGACAACCAACACCAAACCAACCAGTCATGAATACAGAACTCAAGCCACCAGCTACATGTACATCTAATTTGTGTTACATGTGGAATTGAGGTGTGATGTGAAGGTGTGAGGTGAAGGTGCGAAATGATGGAGAATGTTGCGAAAGCATGGAGGTCATCAGGTGAACGTGTGAATAGGCCAACGCCTGCACTTTTAAGCCATATCACCCCTCTACGCAACGTCGCCTCACAAGTAGGTCCGTGTGCATGAGCCAATGCGGTCTGTGAAATTGAACTTCTGCATGCTTGACAGCCTCCAAGGGACTTTCCTGGAGACGGTGACAACGTCTGTTTTAATTGAAGGCCCACAAAAAAGCCAATTCGATTTAGGGACTTGTAGAAATGTCTGACAACAGGTCTGGAAAGTCTTATCCTAATCAAAGTGGGAAAGAATTAAGCCTTCACTGAGAGGTTTCTGATGTTGGTCTAGTGCTAGTGGTGTTGCACGTGCAGGCCCTACTTGTGAACTGACGCTATCGAAAGCACTGTTTTAAGGCTGCCAAGGAGGATCTGCCTTGAATTGCCATCAAACCCTCCAATACGCATGCTCTTTACTTTGTAACAGAACAGCTTCTGAACAATGTGGTAGGCAAATGTCGATGTTATTGTCACGAATGCTAAAGCCCAAAATCAGGGTGCAATCTTGTGTGGAGTGCAGCGTCAGTGGAAAGTGCCTCGTGGCTTCTCTCACGCCTCGCTCTCTAGGAGGCTTCAAGTGATGTTGCAAGCCATATCGGTGAGGGTAGTCCCTTCTGCCTGGGAGTTGGCTAGGCTGTGTTAATGCCTTTGGCAGGCTCGACGCGTACCACCTTTTTGGTGTTGACTTTCACTGCTGCACTCCACCCCATGCTCTTGCTACACCACCTTCCACTTCCTCGCTTTTTAAGTGATTTTGTGCGAAAAGTGGGGAAGAGCACTCATGCACACAGTAAATTGAACAATCATGAAAAGACTCTAAGCAATGGGGTTAAAATCACCGCCACTTTGAAACGATCGAGTGAGTGTGCTGTCAGCATCACCCTGTGACGCAGTGCTGCTGGACATCAAATACGGTAGAGATCTAGACCAGTTGTGAAGCATCCAGAGCAATGCGTTCGTGTCGATGGCATTATAAAGACACGTACATAGAGCTGCGATGTGTCAGTTGGAGCCGGTGTATATGGCCCAGCGACTCCCATTCTGACTACAGACAGTAGTGATGAAGTGAAATCAGTGAAGATTATTCCCATTCTGGCTCCTGTAGGCCTCATAAAGAGAGAAACTCAGTATGTCGCTAAGGAGAGGAGTAAATAATTATGCACAGAGGAGGCTTTATTCAGTGCACTTCTGAGAAACGGTAGGACTACCTTGTCTGTCTGGCTGCCTGTCTACATGTTTGCCTTTGTAGCAGAGCTCAGCATACCGTCCCTGTCAATTTCTGTTCGGCGCACATTAGAAGCTCCTCCTCGACCGCATTGGGCACAAATGACAGTGTTCATTCCCTGGCCAATTCCTAATTCCCTTCGACGAAAGTAAGCGACCGATTGTTGCAAGGGTAAAATTTAAGAAGGCATTTCTGACTCACACCGCATAAGTGGTAAATGCCTCATACGGGTGGGTGGCAAGTCGTCCTGCACAACGTCGTCTGCGATGCCATCACGTACACTGAGCACACAAAACACAAAGCCGTCACTGTGGTGGACGTGGCCTCCGCCTTAAATGGCAGGACCATACCGTCCAAGTCTTGGGTGGCTGGGAGGCATCACAGTTGAAGGGTGGGTTGATGGATGGGGAGGTGGCGGCCGGTCTTGTGCCGACTTCTCGTCGACCCTCATTAGGATTGCCTTCAACACGACATCGTCAATTTTACAGTGTTTTGTTGAGCACATGCAACAGGACTGAACCCGTTTCAGCATCGATGAAAATGGAGCATAGTGTAAAGAAATTTATTTGCCATTCAACAATCATTTAGTAGAGTTGCTGCATTTAGTGAGAGTGAGGGTGGGTGGTTGCCAAATTGAGCATTCTCCAGAGTTTTGAAGCCTGAAGTAAGAAGAGTCAGTGTGATAGGCAGAGGCAAGTATTGAGCTGGGATGCTATGAGAAAGTGAAATGGTTGGAGAAATGCACAGACCTAAAACAAAGTTCAGGCGAGCACTAGAGCCATGGAAACTAGAAGGGCTGCCGTGGCTAAGGCAGCAGTGGTAGACTCCCCATTGGTGGTAATTGTGGGTGTAGTGGACGAAGCTTTTGTGGTTGCTGCAGGATTCGACGCAGATGGCCTCCTAATGGTGGTCGCAGAAGTTTGGGTAGGCGTACTACTCGTTGGCATTGTGGAAGTCTTAGGATTCGCAGAAATCTTGGTAGCTGTGCTATTCGTTGGCATTGTAGTGGTCGTTGTAATGGCAGAAGTCTCGGTAGGACTGCTGTAGGTTTGCGCTGTGGAAGTCGTGGGATTTGCAGAAGTCTGGGTAGTCGAACTGTTTGTTGGCATTGTAGTAGTCGAGGTAATCACAGAAGTCTGGGTAGGACTGCTGTACGTTGGCATTGTGGAAGTCTTGGGATTCGCAGAAGTCTGGGTAGTCGTACTGTTCGTTGGCATTGTGGTAGTCGTGGTAATCACAGAAGTCTGGGTAGGACTGCTCTTCGTTGTGATTGTGGTTGTAGTTATGGCACTCACATTTGCGGTAGTTGAACTGTTCCCTTTAATCCAAAACAACAAGCTCACTTCAGTGTGCATTCTACCTCCTACATGACAACAAACTACTGGCAGCGCATAATGAGGCACTTTGGACTGCCCCATCAGACGGGTCTGATGTAACGTAAATCCCTGCATTCAACTTCATGGCAGAGAATGCTGCAAAGTGAAGCCGCGTAATCATTTTAGCAGCAGTATTAGTAGTAGAGGTGTGCCTTGATGGACTTGATTTGACTAATCCCTGTTACTTAGGGGTAATAGTTCAGCCTTCGACACAACGAGCATAACGAACTCACCTTCTTCCCTGCTTGTTGCAGTTACCGTCACTTTGCCACTGCAGGCGATACCTCCACTCTTATAGTAGGCACAAACGTGGACAGTAGCGGACTTTATTTCCACCTTTTCATTGATGGTGTGCGCTGTACTATTTGCCGAAAGAATGATACTACGCGACGAAGCACCGTTGACTAAACAACCAACAAAATATCCAGTGACATTTTTGCTGTCTTTAGATGGCGGTTTCCAACTCACGAGCACTTGGCGAACGTTGGTTATTTCAATTGTCACGTTCTGGGGAGCTTCAGGTCCTGTCAAAATGGAAATGCGCAAGTTTGTCCGCATTAGTATGAAAGAGGACGATGAGATTTTACTAGCCCCAGTGATATCCCTCGTGTCTCCCTATGAAGTGGGATGCAGGCATCGTGCTCAAGCATCAAAACAAATGCACAGAAGCTGATGAGGAGTAGTTTGCAAGACCTGCGCCTCTTACTTCACTCACTAGTGAATGAGATAAAACGTTAAATGGTGTTGGATGATGCACGGAAGTGAACGGGTCTACTCAGTGGCATCAAGTCGATTTGACTGTGACAAGATGGATTGCAAAGTGATGTAATGTGATGCGATTCGAGGCAAACGAGTGGAAGGAGATAAATAATTTCTAGCACACTTGGACTCTTTGTGTGTTGGAAAACACTTGATATGTGTACCGAATATGCTAGTTAGTCACCAATTGCCAAGTACTTCTAGCCACGCATAGATGCAAGTAAAGCATGAGAAGGCGTCTTATCTCCGGTCGCTTGGCAATCGCCACGCAAGAATAAAGTGGCCAACAGCATGAAGCAGAGTGGAAGAAACATCTCTCCTCCTCCTATGGAGAAGACAGAACTTGTACTTACAACCCACACACACATGTGTGCTTATAAGCATGTAGTCTAGTGCTGTGGGCCAATGGAATGCCCTACTCCTGACCCACGAAGCAACTGGCGCATTCAGAGGCACGTCGTGGAACTGCACACGCTATTGGGTCGTTTAGGCAATTGTGTTGGGGTTGTCTGGTGCAAGACAGTCTTCAATTTCAACCTCTCTTGGGAATTTTTTGTTGCTTGATTTGATCAGCCGTGATACTGTGAGCAATGCGACTGCAAAAGTAGTTAATAGAATCGGAAGGATACCCACCTTCTGTTTTACCATCAATCATGAAGACCTTTTTGATGATTTAGCCCGAAATAGGGCTGTTAGTTTAGGCTGGTGGACGTCACGACACGTGTAGCGTATGAGAGTCTACTGTTTCCAGTTTTATGTTCCACAGGACACGCAGATCCACGCAGCGCGAGCTATCAGTGTCTCTAGACCAGGCCCTCGCATCATGCTACTTGCCCGGTAAACCTCCTGAACGCCAGGGGGCGAGTTCCAATTTCTTACATACGTTGTGGTTCTATGTGCTTTCCGTAGTTTCCTCTTTCACCGTTTGTGCCTTTGGTCAGCAGTGGGTGTCAATGCCATCAGCACTGATTGCTCCATTTCTGTCACCTCCTAGTTGGCGCTACTTTGGATGAAGCAATGTGTTTAATAAATCGGTGTGTGTGAGTGATGCAATGTGAGCGTCTTTGTTGCCTACCCGCACGTTCCAAATAGGTCGGAGATGAGGTTGGGCACACTCAGCTCTCATCCCAGTAATGGCGACACTGTCGTATCCATGTTCGTTTGATTGGCCCCGACACTTGCAAGCTGCCTGTTTATATGCGTCCCAGTGGATCGTGGTGCAGAAGGGAAGTTGAGTCAGAAAAGGAGCACTCTACACGTCTCGGAGCATGGTTGAGGAGGTGCATTTGGCACGTGGATCTTTGTTGGTTATAAAATTTGCCCTTTTTGCAAAAAAGACTACAGCACTAATGCTACTTTTGTCGAAGAAAAAGGCGTTTGCACAAAATTAGGTGGTGGATCTCAAGTTAGTTGTTGGCATTGTTCCGATACACTCATGTCGTTTCACTTTGCAAAATTGGGATATAAGGTGCATTTTATTCAACCCCTGTGACAGGGTCTGTCCATTCTGGCGTAGGGACAGCAGTTGATATCATCGCACCCACCATGAGTGATTAAGCTGCAACATGGTGCTTGAGCAGTCTTTAATGTGTGGACGGATGGACGGCTATGAAGTAGTCGAATGGATAGGTACAGAGGTGAGTGGAAGAATAGGGGATGGATGAGAGGGAGGATAATGTAGGGATAGATGGATGAATACGGTGGGGAAATGGAGGAACATACAGACTTGAGTTGCCACGAACTGACACAATTAGCGTCGTAGTTGATAATTGTAGGTGGCACAGGTGAGTGCTAATTATGTGTAATACTTTGTTTGTTTGAACTGCCGGTTTCGGTCACTTGGGTGGCCATGTTGTACTGAGCCGGTTGGTCGGCCTCCGGGCCGTGCCAACAGCCCCAAGCCCTCTGTTTCCAGAATATATGCATTCTACCCTAGTACTGCGCCTTCTTTTACCTTAGAGGGAGCCTCGGGACGCTACATATATATTAAGGTGAGTTCTCCACTGTTTTGTGTGTGTCATGAAATGCTAAAATTGGCATGCAGCCACTGCGTAGACCCGAGAAAGGTGCGAAGGAAGAGGAGGTGTTTAGCGAAAGAAGAGAAGATGCCTCCGACTAAGTACTTGGTGTAGGACACGTATGCTCAGTAGGCTGAAACCAAGGGAGGAAGAAGAGAAGATGTAAAGGCTGTACAAAGCTTGAGTAACTTTGTGTTATCTCCTCCGCCTCTGCTTACTCCTGATCCTCCTCCTTCGCCTTCTGCTCTATGAGACGCCTCTAAATCCTGCTGATTGCATTATCGCCCTCGCCAGGTCTTCGTTAGCGACGTAAATAGGCCGGTAATTTCCACCTCCTAGCAAGATGTGCTTTCCAAATCTCACCACCTGACTACTTAACTATCCAGATGGGTAGTGGTTTGGTTTGGTGTCAGCTAATAACGTAGTAAAAAGAGCTATATGTTGGCACTGTCGACGTCGGAGGTAGTAGCTCCAAAACAATGGCCTGTTGGAACAGACTTTTTACAATAAACATGCACTTCTGTTGCTAGAAACAACTGAATAGCAATCCCAAACAATTTCAAGCATTATTTGTCTTCGTTCATCAGTCTTGTTAATAAGTTCTTCTTCGCTCTCTTTGCCTAATTCTAATCACACGAGTCACACACTGCTGAAACGACGACGAGAAGGCGCATCGAAGAGGTGCATGCTCTTCATTTCCTACATTACACTTCTTCTTATTTCACATAAATAAGGGCGCCTTGGTCGATGGTGGGCGTAGCATTTTACCCAGTGGTGTACGCCTTTTGACACGTTGCTTAGGGCTTTTGACATTGCAGCAGCGCGTAGCGGAAGAAAAGCCTGTGCGTACGAAAAGTGACTTAAGGATGAGGTGGTGGTTCAAAGGCACTTCAGCGACGAATAATGTCAGTTAAGAGACGAATGAAGTGTGACATATAGCGCCGTCGGCCTAGGCACCAAGTGCTGGCTAGTAGCACAAACAGTGGAAGAGGATTCTACATGCAGCATGCAGACACAGGGCACACAAGCAATCGTAGCTCGTCATTTAATGACTTCTTAGTGGCTCCAGTAGCACGCCTCGGAGACCAAAGATGGCGAGAGATGTTGGTGGCTGTACTCAAGTTGTTCAATCGCACAACTCTTTTATGTTTAAAGATCTATAAATAGTGTATTAAAGTGTTTTTCATCTGCAGAGCCTCTATTTCCAGCCACGAACTTGACTTTCTTGTTGGTCATTGACGGCAATCATCGAGGAAGGGAGTGAGGAGAAGGGTGGTGGGAGGAGAATTTGCACCCTCGGTGTCCACACGTAGAGCAATCACCCTCGTGGTCTGAAAAAGGAGGAGGCCAAGGAGCACTAAATTAACCCATGGTAATTAGCCTCACAGGCCACCTACAACCTATTACCAAATGTGGGACCGGTCTTGCTAGAGACTGAGTCGTGGTGGAGGGTGGGTCTTGTGCTCCTAAGTTCTTTGCAGAAAGAACCTACCACTTACGCAGAAAGCGATTACTTAGAAGCGCGTTTTGCTGCAACTTTTGGGATGAATTTTTTTCTGGGTATCACGCTTGACCCATTCTGCCACATCTCGATTGCTCGTTGTCAGTGGCTGGTGGACGAGCAGTCACTCTAGTGTTAGAGGTCAGTCAAATCACCGCAAGCGTGTCAGATTAGCACCGTCCGCTCTCTCCACACACACACACACAGCACACACCGTCTTCCTTACTCAGAGAAAGTTCGACGTCGTTCTCTCCTTTATTGGTCGGTTCGTTCATCACCTCGTCCTCTGAGGAGCGGACGTGCCTTTGTGGTGGTTGGTAATTTAGACTAACTCAATCAAACTGCACAGGCTGCGGTGAAGTGGTGGGGCAGGGAACAAATTCGGACGGGAATGTGACACGATTTTTTGAAGATAAAAGTGCTTGTGAAGCAAATGTGACCTCCTTCGGTGAATGGATGAGGTGAAGCTAGGCCACCTGTAGGTCCTTCATCTCAGTCTCTCCCTCCCTACCTACCTCCTCTTCATTCTCCTGCATCCATCCACCACTCCATTCAACCTAGCATGCATCCCATTTCCACACATCCATCCCTCCATCCATCTGCTTCCCATTCATACCCCTCATCATAAAAATTGCATTGTGCTGCTTCTTCCCCATTCCTCGCCATGCTGCACTGCATCCAGTTCATTCGCTAGTACTTTCCTTCCAGAACTTCACCGTTCACAAAACTCTTCTCCCACCATCCTTCATAGTCCATTCGTCCACCAATGCTTGAATGGTGGAAGAATGGGGAAGATGCTAGAAGAAGAAATGGAGGTGCAGGTGGTTGGAGTCAGCAAGAAGTGAAGCGGTTGGTTAATGGGTGGAATTGTGAGTGGATGTGTTCCGACTCCATGACTTATGACCACCGTGGTTGGAGACATTCAAGCATGCCACTCATCAATTACCATTTCAACATGCTACCTGCACACATCACATGGCTTCTGCACATACGTCTTCACTAAGTCCACGCACGCCCACGTGTCTACGTTTTCTTCTCACGTGCTCACCTACAGAACTCTATGCTTTCACCTCATTCTCCAATTTTTCTTAAGTTATTCGTATTTATTAATTTCTCTTACAACTTAACTTGGATTCAGATGTGGCTGCTGACTTGAGGTCTGCACTCACCACTAATTAAGAGGAGGTGGCATCGTTGCCTACTCATCCTAGCGACTCGTGGTGCCTGTCACCGAACAAGCAATTTGTGACTTTTGCCGATAAGAAGCTCGCGAAAGTAGTGCACTCAGTGTGCATTGATATCGCAATAAGGTGAAGCAGTGTGCTTGAACGTACTACTCACTACCGTTCAGAAGACATGAGACAATTGACATGGTGCGAATGCTCAGTCTCCTGACACTAGGATATTCGTGTAGCTTAGGAAATAGATACACTTGGCACCAGGTCACCACACGACGGTGCGCTTTCCTGCCTTTTGCACCTTCAAATACTTCGGTCAAATTATGTCAAATGAGTAGATGAATCTAAAGGACCTAGTGTGCAGAAGTGTAGCACTTGGTGGTCTACCTCACTGCTGGTGAATACGAGAACAAAATGTGGTGTCTGTGTCAGACAGTTAAATATGGGTTGGCGTTGCATGGAAGTTGCTTAGATCTACGTGCTTTGCGGAATGCGAACGTGGAAGCGGTCGACTCAAACACAACTCAAACAACCAACAGCCCCACCACTGTCTGGATCATCGGAAGGCGTCTGCATGGTTGACGGCAAAACAGGAGACCATCCATCCCTAAGCCACTTCTTTGCCTTCAATTGATAGAACTCATAGCCGATATTGCTAATTGAGGAAAATTAGTTGAAGGTTTGGAGGAATGGTGAATATACCTGTTGTGCAGTGGAGTTGTGGCAGTGGCTGCGGAGCCTTGCTAGCAGTGAGTCCAGTCTTCTCGTTTAGTCAAAAGCTCAACTGTGACTTAACACTCAACGGGTGAATTAGAAGTGAGAACTTTTGTTGACTCGTGATTGCTAGTTCCTGCCATGAACTTGACCACGGCGAATGAGACTCGAGAGCTTAATGAGGCAGTTATAAACGCCACACTATGATCGGTGTAGAGTTGGCAGACGTGCAAGATCTGTAGGTGTCAGGCGAGACAAACAGTATTCTAGATGAAGGGTGGGGCGGATTTTCCGCAATGACGATCTTCTCCAGCTTTTAGGAGGAAGAGTTCAAAGTCTCTGCATCGCACCCTACATTCGCCACAACAGGTAGCTTTGTTTTCGCTCATTTCAGCTCCCCAACACTATTTTTGTGTTCCCAGTGTACACACATTGTCACAGCTCACACAAAAGACGTCGTGGGTGGGGATTGTTTGCGCCAGCAGGCATCCTTACCAGCGAAGCCCAACACAATCGCTCAGGCGACCCAATAATGCGTGTGGTTCCACGGCTTGCCTGTGAATGCGCCAATTGCCTCGTAGGTCAAGAGCGGGCCATTCCATTGGCCTACATCGCTAGACTGCATGCTTATAAGCACAAGTGTGTAGGTTATAAGTACAAGTTCTGTCTTTTCTAGTGGAGGAGGAGAAGAGATGTCCCTTCCACTCTGCCTCATGCTCTTGGCAACTTCACTCTTCCATGGCGGTGTCACACAGAGAGCAGGTAAGATATATTCGTTTTCTCTTCCTTCATTGACACGTGGATATAAATGTATGACGCTTGAAATTAGTCAATCCAGGCAGCATAGCATGTGTTTTCAACCCTAGAATAGCCAAGGTGTGGTGGGAATGACTTGCCTGCTTCCACTCCCTTGTATAGCATTACATCACATCACTACACGTTTCATCTTAGTAAGGCCAAGTCAAGTTGTTGTCACTAAGTAGGCTTATTCTCTCACCCGCATTTTCTGGCACCGTTGGCTTCTCACCCAATCCATTAGTAAGTAGAGTAATTGACGCAGGTCTTTCTAATCTCCTTTTGTTCCCTTTCATGCATTCACTTTTCATGCTTGAGCACTGTGCTACTATCTCACTCCACATGGGGACATGTGGGAGCACATTGGGACAAATGGAGCGTTGTTACTCCCTCCATACTAATGCAGACCTGTCTACGCATTTTCATTTGTGCAGATCCTAATGCTCCCCAGAACGTAAAAGCTAAGCCAATCAAACCTTACCAAGTGCGCGTGAGTTGGGAAAAGCCGTCTCAATCCGACGCGCCTGTCACTAGCTACACCGTCAAATGGGGAGTCAAAGAATATATGGAAAATACCATTGCTCTCGGCTTAGACTTGTTCTACATTATTACTGATTTGAGTCCGGGAGAGTGCATTTATGCTACTGCTTGTGCGCACATACAAGTTAACAAAACAGTCAGAGATGAAGAAATTGTCTGCGCTCCTAAATTGGCAACAACTACACCAACTTGGGATCAGTGTGAGTTCTCTATGCTTCGTTTGTCAAAAGCCAATTTATTACCTCGAAGTCACCAGTTCAGTACTGCCGCTAAAATCATACCACAGCCTCATATTACAGTATCCTCCGCCATATAATCTGCTACAGGTATCTACGTCAGACACGTCGCATGAAGCAGTCGAAAATGCTTCAGTAGACTCGGTTAGCAGTTTGCTGATATGCAGGAGTTACACTATGCAGTGAAGTAAATTTGCTGTTTCAAATTGAAGGGAGAAGCACGTCTACCACAACTGCGATTCCTGCGACGACTCCTTCAACCACAACGAAGCGCACGTCTGTCCACACTTCCGCAACCGCCAAAACTACCACAACCTCAACAAAGAGGACGTCTACCCAGACTTATACATCCGCCACAACCACCACAAAAACAAAGAATATCGGGTCTACCCAGACTTCCACAGTTGCCACGAAAACCACAATCACAACAAAGAAAGAGTCTACCCGCACTTCTACAATCCCCACAACGAAGCCATCCACGTCAAATCCTGCAACGACAGATTCAACAGTTTTCACCACCATTGGTGGATCTACCTCCGCTGCGTTAGCCAATGCAGCCCTTCTAGCTTCCATGGCTCTACTGCTTGCATGAACCTTCTCGTAAACCTGTACACTTCAACAAACATTTCACCCACCCCTAGTACCACAACTCAATTCTGGCTTCTGCCTAACACAATTTCCATTCCTATTGCAGGCTTCATAACTCCGGACAATGGTCGGTGTAACAACCATCCGCCTTTGCTCTCAACAAACGCAGTAGCTGTAGTAAACGATTGCTGATTGACAAATAAAATGTTTCGCTACTTACTCCATTATCGTTTATGCTCAAATGGGTTCCGTCTGGTTGTATGTAGTTGGCAAGACACCTCGCACAACAAGTGGACTAATGGCTTATTAAGTTGACACGTATCGTGCTGAAGGGATTAAAGACTGCACCACAATTCCGGGGCTGCCCATGAATACACAGACACGTTGCTGTTTGCGAGCCACAGGAGCACTCACTCACTTAGCTGCTCGTGCGAACACAATAGGAATCGCCTTTCACTTGATCGTCCGCTCCTAGTTGCTTGACCATTACTTCAAGGGCACTTCGATTGCGGCAACTGTTAAGTGGGAGGACGACGTCATTCGTTCACTGATATCTGCTTTTAAGTGAGTCAGCTGAGTGATTGGATTGCATCAGGGAGGCACTCGCACTCAAACCTATCACTGTCCCCTCCTCCCCCCCCCCCCACACCCACACCCACACCCACACCCACAATCGAGCGCAGTCTCCACCACACCACAGCCACATTTACACATACACGTTGAGAGATTAGGTCACCCTTCCTGGTCTTCGTATGTGCCTATTGATAAAATGGCTGGGCGAATGGCCAGCATTTGAGCCAACCAACCAGCTGAAATGCACCCACTTCTTACCTCTCTCCCATAACTCCACGTGAACTTGCTACTTCCACTAACTTGCTAGCCAATATCTCTGCCCCAAGTGCTCAACATCCTCCAACAATTTGGCCAAAATTAACAGGCAAGCTAAAAGGTGACGGGAATCGGTGTGGAACAATGTCAGACCATGGCTGAGAAGTAAATCAACATTCAGCGTAGCTATGTAGCCACTCAGTCAGGAAGTGTTACCCTTCGTTACCAGGCATAAGCTTCCTATTCTCCAGCATGAAGAATGCTGCACCCATTGACATAAGCGTAGTAGATGAGATTAGTAAGGTCTTTCCTCGTTTAACAGCATGCTCAATCACTGGAGACGAGACATTCGCTTCGCTGCTACTTGCCTCACAGTCCTTCTCCACATTACTAAGTAGTATGTTCTGGCGCAGCATTTCACGTCCTCCCAACACCAAATGAATCATGCACCACGGATAGCTAAGATGGGCAGTTAGTGATGTCACCTCCCCATGTTCAGTGATGAATGCAGACCTCAAATGAGCAGCTGCATCTGCATCCAAATCGAGTTGCAGCAGAGAGAAAGAAATAAGTGGGATGGAGTGGATGAGCAATGGTGGAGAATGTTGTGGAAGCGTGGACGACAATAGATGAAGGTGTGAGAAGCCAACGTGGACTCGTGAGCGCACGTCGGCTTGGCTTGGCTTGGCTTAATTACGCTTGCCTGCAGTTCTCCACATTCTCCACTGAGCAGAATGCTAAACCCATTGAATCACTCTGATCACATAGATGTCGCGTGCTCTATTATTGTATTTTCAAAGAAATACGCCTCAATGAGTTGAAAAGAGGCAGTACTTAGTGGCCCAGATCTTTGTTTGACTGTGTGTTCGACACCTGGAGGATGGACTGCCACTTCGCGACATGGCCTTCGCTCCACGCTACTTGCCTCTTTGGCCTTCTACGCAGTAGTGAGTGATGTGTGCGTCGACACCACTGCAGCTCATTAAGACATCAAAGGGGCTACAGAGTGTCACGTCTGATGTGCTGGCAATCAACATCAAACCATCCACCGATGAATGCGGGGCTCAAGTCACCAACTACATCCACAAACAATTTATCTTAAAAGGGAAATTGGGGTGAGATGAAAGTGAGAAATGATGGGGAATGCCGTGAAAGCAGGGAGGTCATCAGGTGAGCGTGTGAATAGGCCAACGCATGTACTTATGAGCCAGGTCATCCTTCTACGCATCTTCGCCTCACAAGTTGTTGCGTGTGCATAAGCCAACGTGACATGTGAAATTGAACTGCTAGACATGCTCCACTGCCTTGGAAGCACTTTCTTGGGGATGTAAACAACGCCAGAGGCTCTATTCTGTGCGTTACATTGTGCGTGAAGTTAGCTTTTCTGCAATTAAACATTACCTCAAATGACCACCAGCTTTGCTTCACAGAGAAGTATTCAAGACGGCCTTTTGCGTATAAATTCGTACTCCTTTTGGTCCTCGGTTTGGCTTCCCTCTCCTCCTCTACACGACAAAGCACTTGGTAATCAGTTTTGATTGCTAACCGAGCAATGCTATCTGATTGACGGATTTGCTGATGACTGGCATTTCAGCCTGTCTTGCGCCCACAAACAGCGACAAACCGTTTTACGTCAGCTACTTTTTCTTTACTGCACTATGAGGCTCCATATTCTCTACTGAGCAGAATGGAAATCACTCCCATTGCATAGAGATCATCCTGTGTTGAATGCAGACCTCAAGTCGGTAGCCACATCACCTTGCAAGTTGTGTTAGAGGAGAAATTAAGAAGTGGGATGATGAAGATGAGAAATTATGGATGGTTAGCATGCTTGGCTGTCCCTATCCACGGCGCCCAGAACTCATGCAGTTGGCAACTATCCACTCACAATTTTACTCTTCAAACAACCACTCAATTCCTTGCTAATTCCATCCAGCCCTCTATTCCTCCTTCCATCACCGTATCCATCCTTCCACCATTCCAGCATACGTTCATCACTCAACCTTCCTTCTTTGTCTCTCTCTCCGTCTCTCCCTTTCTCTTGTTCTCCGTTCGCTCAAAATCCCATTTATCCTATCACTCATCTCATTTCCGCAAATTAATTTCTTCCTCTACTCATTCCTCTGTGCACATGCCTCACAAACCACTTTTGTGCTCTTATTTCGCTCTTTCATGCGCCATTTTGCCCTACATCTATTTCACTTGCCACTAGTATTCCTCTGGTCCTTCGCTACTCGCAGCAGTCTTCCCTCGCCATCGGTCAGACTCTTTTCGCCCACGTAGCCTACGCTAACTGTGAACTCGTCCACCGCGTCATCTGCACGCACTTCCACGGCGAATCCAACGTCTTTTCTAAGCTCGTGTACTTCGTTCTTGTCTTTATCCTCAAGCCCTTGCAGCAGATGAATTGTCCGCAAGTATAAGCCCTGAGGATTGTTTGGGAGGCTCTCACATTCATTGTCGCCTTTATTGATCCCCAAGGCGTGCTACTGAAATAATTAAGTAGGAAGTGCACAGCGAGATCCGCGTTATTGCGTGGGTTATGTTTGTGTGCTTTCTGCGGTTCCTTCTCCCCCTACTCGTGTTTTGGCCACCAGTGGTTGCCGATGTCTCCACACGTAAATGTTTCACTTCCATCACCTCTTAGTTGACATTATTTTGGATCAGGTGATGTGTTTAGTTTAATGACGTTTTAATCGAACATAATAAATCCGTCATTGTGAAATGGACTTGCATTCAGTCGAGTTGCAAAGACGGGAGGCATCAAAGGGTAGAGAATGCAATGTGGGTGTCTCCATAGTCGCGCGCATGCGTCAACTGGGCGAAATATGAGGTTGGACACACGCACCTCCCCTACCAGTGATGAAGACACTGCCGCATCCATGTTCGCTTGATGGGCTTCCTACATCACACCGCTTGCCAACACATCCGAAGTCTGCCTGTATGTGTGTGTGTGTGGTAGTTGCTCGAGCTGCAGGTCTTTCTAGAAGATCTGCTGATTGCGGTGAAAATAGGGCACGAAGTAAGTGGTAGCAACACAAATAATTGCTGTTGGTTGGTTTGAACCCCACCCTACTCTGTGGAGATGAAGGTCAGTTAGAATGGTTGCCTTGCCTGACACATATGGGCTGACTTCGTTAAAATTAGGAAAGAAGCCACACTCTATTCAATATATGTGTGTAGGTTGGTCAATTCTAATGTAGTGCCAGTGGTTGACATCAGATCACCCACTGTGAGTAAGCGAAAGGCAGTCTACCTCCACCTCCTCCTCCTTCTTTTACTCATAATGCAGTGCAGGGCGCCTCTTGAGCGTGTCGTGTTAGCATTATTAACCTCACCACGTTTAACTGCGATGGTAATGTGATAGCAAACCTCAGCGCCTTGCAGAACGTGCCCTCATACGTTTACCACCCAACAAACTAAGCAACATAATGGACGGTGGTTTGGTTCGGGGTGTGCTGGCAGCGTATTAGAGGAAAGTTATGGGATGACGCTGTCGACGCCCGACGCAAACGGTAGTTGCGCCAAGACTATCAAATGACAATCCGCTACAGGAAGCGCTCATCGAATCTGCTTTAAGTGAATTTAAAATCTAATTTTGTTAAAATGAATGCATTGCTTAAACAATAAACTACAACTTAAGAGCAATGCTTGCAATGCATTGTTTGTACGGACTGCCGCTTCCGGTCACCTGGGTGGCTATATTGTACCAGCCGGTTGGCTAGACTCTGGGCCATGCCATCAGTCCACAATCCCCTCTTCCAGAATGTGTGCAATTTGCGCTCGCACCATGCCTTCTTTTACCTTAATGGAAGCCTCGGGAAGCTTCGTTGGTAGCAGCGGAAAATGAACCCAAATATATTAATTTTTCTAGCCCACTCATCACCGCCAGTAGCGAGCTACGGATGGAAGAATCTCCGACATCTCATGACAGAAGGACTGAGTTCTACCCTCGTCTCTGGAACATTCTCCGCCCTCGCGTTCTGCATGAAAGCTATTAACAAGTGAAGCCACACTAGTTATTAACTGCAAATCCAGTGGAACTGCCAAGAGGGATCAGCCACGTTGTGGTGAGCTCTTTCCCAGCTTCTCCGACAACGCGCACCCCTTCGCCGAAATGAGCATCTACAGATGTAGAATGTGCAAAACGGCATACGGTAGCGTCGTTTTATGCTATACTATGCTATGCTATGCTATGCTATGCACAATTAAATCGCGTGCATCCCACTCCCATGAGGCCCGATAGCCCCATTTGCCCAGGGCTCTACGATACCCTCGAGCTTCTCCCACGGCATCAAAAGGCCTGGAATCGTATTACGGTGTTGCGTGTGTCTCGATTCGTTCCAATGCTTGGATTCCTACCATCATCATTGCTTCAGGACGCATTATCGTGAGAGTGGCGAATTCTGAAATACGTATTTGATTTACCAAGTGCTACGCGGACTTTATGGCACTGTGAGAACACCCTCACTCGAATCTAGATGACAGGTGTAACGTCTCGAGGCTCCCTTTAAGGTAAAAGAAGGCGCAGTACTAGGGCAGAATATATATATTCCGGGAACAGAGGACTTGGGGGCTGCTGGCACGGCCCGGAGGCCGACCGACCGGCTAGAACAAGATGTTTACCCAAATGACCTAAACCGGTAGTTCAAACAAACAAAGCATTGCAACAGGCATGGATAGCTCGTGGGTGCTTCTCGCAGCGCTGATTACGTTGTGATGGCCGACACGGGAGGCTGACCGAGGGGAGCGTTGCGGACAACGTTCGCAAGAAGAGAGGGGCTGTGTAGTATTCTGTTTCTTCGCACTGCTGGTTTCGGCCACTTGGGTGTGCGTGGTGCACTAGGCGGTTGTCTGGCCTCCGAACCATGTCAGCAGCCCCAATCACTCTGTTTCCAGATTGTATGTATGCTTTCCACTTTTACCTTGAAGTCACAGAACGCCACCATCCTAAACAGATAGCCACTGTGAAGAAGATACACTAATTTAGTTTCAATTTTTAGGCGCCATTTACTCCCTCTGCCCTTTATTTGTTTCACCAATAATTTCTTGCTTTCTGATTTATGCTTGCCTTTTTACCTAGCTTGTCCGTGCATCCACTTCCCAAATTAATCGCCCAAGTGAGTGAATTTAGCATCTGGTAGAATTCGGTGTCACTTATTGGCACACAATTTTAACACTAAGTTGCTTTACGCTGCGGTGCTGTCGGTCCTTACTTTAAAGTTGTAAGTGCAGTGTGTAAGTGGTTTGATGTTTGCATAAAGACTAAGCTTTGGGAAATTGGTTAAAAGCACACAAAGCATTTGGTACTCACTTATCGGCTGTCGTAGACATTTTTATCTAGTCATAGAACCACTTTAGTAGTGTGTTGATGGTTCGTTATTTTAGTGAGGATGGCTTTTGAGTTATGAGGCGCGATTTGTTGAATGTAGCTGGAAATCTACCAAACACTTCGCTCTTCTTTTTCTTTATCTTTTCTTGTTAAAGATGTTGTGGGCTCTGACTTCGTTATACGAGAGTTGATTGCCATCGGCCGATGGAGCATTTGATCGGTAAGAATGAAGGCCATAGCGAGCAGCACAAAATGCGAATGGTGCCTTTGTCATTGCTTTGGACGGTTTGGATGGCTAATTTAGTAGACCCTGTCTCTCTCCAAGTTGGTCTGTACATGCTCGGATTTCAATGGACTTCATAGGATTAGCTGACTCAACTTCGTCTGACAGAATGGGGGATCTGGTGACTGGAGAAGCGTACTCGAATGTCAGCTGATTTGAGCTGAGGAGCGGAGTCAGGCAATGGATCGCCCGGCCATTTAGGAATATGCTGCATTGTTACAATTACGTTGAGACTGGGTGAGTTGACTGCGTGACAAGATTTATTACCTTTCCTAACATGTGCGCCCAACTTTGTCTCTTTAGTAAATGTTTGCATGAACTTATCACCTAACTCACTTGGGTCTGTCAATGTCAAGCTTGCAATAATAGACGGGTGCAGTGTGATGTGGGAGTGTGTTGTGTTGACGGATGCTGGTGAATGGGAAGGAATAGGCTTGCTTTATTGAGTCATTAACAGAGGAGGCTGGTGTGTCCATTTGGGAGCAAAGTGCACTCCTTGTTGAACTTTGTAAGCATCCAACTAATTCATTTTCCTAATGGCAAAATGTGGCTTAATTGTTTTATCAATGAGTCACTTTTCAAGTGGTGCAGATGCTGCGGTCAAAATGCTTACCTCGAACCTGCAGCCACCGCCCATAGCGTTTTGTCTTAGCAGTAAGTGGACATCCTCCACAAGCAAGTACATGCGATTTTTGTTATAGTGGGGGGACAATGCATAAATTTATGCGTAAAACAGAGTTGTGTTAGTCAATTTGAGGTGATTGGGATGATAAGTGGCACAGAGTATGTGGTCAACTGCTCTGCGCAGAATGCGGACTGTCAGCAGCAGAAGGGAAGACTAGGGGTTCTTTTTGCATGCCAAGCCCACTGCGGATTGGTTGCCGCCTTCAGTTGAAGGCGGAGAGCTTCATCGCCCTGAATGCGAGCAAACCGGCATATTAAGATATCGGAGGAAGGGGAAACAAATGGTGATGCAACCAGCCAAATAAGGTGAGCTGTTTTGATCTACGCATTCTGTTGTGGAGGCCATGGTTGTAATGGCATTGGTAACAGTAAAATGGGGAAAGCCTACTGCATTTGTAAATTAGGCAGCCAGGTGCGTTTGTTCCCGTCCACAGGACGGACACCTACACTATTGACGCTGCCAGCAGCATAACTTTGGCATCAACCCCACCGATCACCCACTAACAACAGAGCTCTTTCCGCAACAGCTTGTGCAGACGTGTGGATTGAGAATGAGGAAGTTGGTTTGATGAAAGTGTAGACAGTGAGTCCCTCCACTGAAGAAGGCAGTAGCTACGGGTCCGCCCACCCATCTGTTTGGCCTGAAAGTTGACACCGAACAAGCGTATTAGCTTAATGAAGTCACAACGTCTAAGCTTGCATCCCAAATTTCTGTGTTGCATGCCAGATATATGGGTGTAACACAAATTAGACGATGGCATTATCAAGGCTAGCTGCACTGAATCGTGTGGCGCATTCGAAGTGTTTGGATGGGCCAGTCCTCTGGATGGATGGAAGGTGACCTGTAGGAAAGAATGATATCATTCCCTATTTGAGGCTTTCTTTGATTAGCAATTGCATTACCTATGACAAACGAGGACAGTTTTGCCATATCAGAGCAACTAAACACTCAGACTCACCTAGTCAGAGTTGCTTAGCAGGACGTCCACAGCTCTGTCGTAAGCTACTGCTCACTAAAACGCTTTTGCAGGAAGGGTGTGCGTCGTGATTTCGTGCCTCTTGATTGCCAAACATTGCCGTCCTCCGTTCCCTACACCTCTTCTACGTTTTCACACCAGGACGAAGTCTAGGCAAAATTGCTAATCTCCTTCCCGCGGATTAGAGGGACGGTTATGTGCTAGTCATTCTAATGCCTGGTACATGACAACTTGATTGAAACGGAAGCTGATTTTATCGATCAAGTGTTGTCATTTAAACGCAGAGGTGTTGTGATGCGGATGAATAACTTGAATGCGGCCGTCAACGTCTGTCGCCTTCTTCCGTCCCCGAAGCGCTCTACTGAAGTTATTAAGTAGACACTACGTGCCGAGTTCTGCTTACCTGCATAATTTGTGCTAGTGTGCTTCATGATTGAATTGCATTTTGTGTTTTACCCCAACAACTGCCTTGGCACTTTGGGAAAGCATTGTCTAACGTGTCTTAAAAAAGTAAGTGAACTTAAGAGCCTAGTATTCAAATGTGTAGCATTCGGCCGTCGACCTCACGAACGCACACGAGTCCACGTTGGCCTCCTTTGCATTTTTAATTACTGACCTCTATGCTTACACAACAATTGTCATCAGCTTCATCTTACTCTCAATTCCTAATTTTTCCTGCAATTTAACTTGGGTACAGATGATACTGCCGAGGTGAGGTCTGCGTCCGTCACTGATGAAGAGGTGGTGAAGTTGCTGACTGGCGTGGGGAGGGGTATCTGCAAAGAGGATCTCTCACCACGCATACAATGAGCACGTCAAGGCCTCTGCGTTGATACCTACAATCACCGCAACCGGTGGCTATGCATTCACTCATTACACCATCGCAAGCCCATCTACACGCGTTGTTGTAGTGCTCGAGTGAACTTGTATGCAAGTCTGTGCAAATCACACAATCAACATCGCAGCTAATCCCAAGGGGTGACAGAAATCACCGAAAAGGGGTTGCAGGCGAACACCAGTTTGCGTCGATAGGTGTTCTTACCAAGGAACCCTAAAACAATCACCCAAACGACCCAGTAATGCGTGTGGTTCCACGGTGTGCGTGTGAATATGCCGTTGGCTTCGTAGGTCGGGCGAAGACCATTCCATTGGCCTACATCACTAGACTGCATGCTCTTAAGCACACGTGTGTGTGCGTGTGTGAGTTGTAAATGCGAATTCCGTTTTGCCTGGAGGAGAGATGTCCCTTGCACTCTACTTCATATTGCTGGCAACATCATTCTTGCATAGCGATTTGACACTAGCAGCAATTGTGATGCTTTCTCACACTGCTGAATGACAAATAAAGCGCTTTACATTTCACTTCATTCTCATGGATGCTCAAACGAGTTCCCCCTAGAACTACAAATGGACTACATGTTTAGTTAGCTGAGATTTACCGTGCAGATGGGTTGAAGTCAGCACTACAATTCTGGAGTCAACTTTAAATCCAGAAAGGCCTTGCAGTCTAAAGTGGCAAAAGCTCTCGTCTACTTCGCCTCATATGAGCATGCGATAGGAATCACCGCTCACTTGGTCGTCCGCCCTAGTTGCCTGGTCATTGAGTTAAGGGCACTTTCATTGCCGCAACACTCACTTCAAGCACGATATCAATCATGCACCAGTAAGAGCGCTTGATTGAGTCAACTGAATGACTGAAATGCACCAGAAGGGCGCTGTGGCTCTGACTCAGACTCAGACTCAGACCTGACTCTCGCACGCACACATTCACATACACACATTTTAGCCCAGTCTCCACCATTTCACCACCAGTTTGGTTTACACACGCACGTTTACCGAGTAGGTCACCCTACTTGGTCCATGAATCTGCCTATTAATGAAATGGCTGAGGAATCGCTATCATTGGGGCCACTCTCTCGCCATAGCCCTCTCTCACGTCCTCAACATTTTCCCATAAATTTGTTGAAATTGAGGGACAAAACAAGAAGTCCTAGGAACCGGTTCGAATGGATATCTGGACATGGGTGATATGTAAATCAACATTAAGTGTAGATATGCAACAACTCAGCCAGGGGACATCATCCTCTCGATACTAGTCCACGAAAGCCTAAAGGCCTCATGCTGCAATGTTTTATTGCCAAAGGACTACGTCTTGATGCAATGAAAATGGATAGTGCTCAGTGACCTAGCTTCTTGCTTGACTGTGTGCTCAGCATCTGGAGACTGCTCCTTTGATTCGCGGCATGGCCTTCGCACCATGCTACTTGCCTCATAGTCCTTCTGTGCATTAGTCAGTGGTGTGTTCGTTCACACCACTTCAGCCTACTCCTACATCAGTGAGGACGCAGAGTGCTGCTTTTGGGTGCCACCTTTGGAAAGGACTTAGACCGTGCGCGTTCGGTGTGTGTGTGTGTGTGATCTGACAACCGACATCAAATGAACCAGTGATGAATACAGAGCTCAAGTCAACAGCTACACTTAATTTGAGTCATAGGTGAAATTAATGTGTGAGGTGAAGATGAGTAATGATGGAGATAGCCGTGAATGCAAGGAGGTCATTAGGTGAGCCTGTGAATAGGCCAACGTGTTTACTTATGTGCCACATCATCCCTCCACGCAACGTCGCCTCAAAAGTAGGTCCGTGTACATAAGCCAGCGTGATCTGTAAAATTGAGCCTGTAGACATGCCGGACTGCCTCAGAAGCACTTTCTTGGCGACGTGGACAACGTCAGAATCTCTTTTCTGTGCATGCAATTCTGTGTGAAGGCAAATTTTTTTTCAAGAAGAAATTGTCTCAAACTGACGACATTTTTGCTCAATGGAGAAGTTTTACCGATGTCTTCGCTATATGTCCTCCCGTAAACTTTATTGAAGTTATGCTTTGTTTGGTCTTCGCTTCGCCTTCCCCCTTCTCCATTATGCAACGGGGCATTTGTTAACCAGTTCCAATTGAAGGCTTGAACAATGCTTTCTGTATAAGGAACTTGAGGAATAGTCTGCCACATTAGCCTATCTTGCTTCTACAAACAGCGAGAAACCGAATCTGGGTCAGTTATTTTTGCAAAAAAAACTCATTTTTTGGACGGAATTTTCTCCTGCCATGCACAAAAACATAGAGTGGAGGTCGTTGCTTGAAGTAGTAGCGTTGGAGTGGCATGAATGAGTCTTGCGTCGCTCGCTACCGTTTACTGGTATTCAGCAGGCACACCACTCCGTTTGAATCATACAACTCATTGCGGATTCAGAATTGACCTCTTGGAAATACCGGCATATATACTTGGCCCTTGAAGTCCACTGGTGCCCTTCAGTGTATCTGGGAGGTGCCCTTTGGTCATGGACCAGTTGATGTGGCTACAGGGCGGCATGATTCATTAATCTAGTTAACCTTCACTGAATTTTGCCATGTCGCCTTATTGTTTCATCGTGTTGTCAGTAGCAGCCATCCATCTGCACCTCCCACAACCAAGAAGAGTGAGGCAAATTCCTCCTCATTTTGATGCACTTAGTTTCGGCTGATCCGTCGTTGCTCTCCGGAAGACGTACAATTAATACCTGCTTTCCCACTAATGCGAATTGTAATCTCTGTTTATTGTATCTGTAACAAACGGCTTCCCACGAACCAATTGTTGCCAAGTAGTGTGTGTGAGTGTGTGTGTGGCCAACTGAGACTTCCCCAAAGGGGGACGAAGGCATGATCTTGGGCAGGATACATGCATTAGGTAAACAGCAGGGGATTGGGGCTACTGACAGGATTTTAGAGCCCAGTTTAGCCCAGCCCAGCTCAGCCCACCCAGCAGAGACTATTCGGCCACCCTCAGTGTCCCTAAATGACGAAGACAGCAGTCAAATAGCCGAGGTACTGCTGTGTGTGAAATGGACTGCAGGTTGAGACAACAAGTGCGGTGGAGGTCTAGGTGCCACTCAGCATAACTCGAAGGTGTGATAATCAAACTGGAATTCTTATTGCAAGGCTGGCATTGCCAGACTGCCACAGGATTCACCTGTTGCCTGCTCCATCATTCACTCCAAGTGAATTGCTTTACATGGGCGTCCACTTCTACAACCAGATGCATTGCTGCAAACTGGTTGCAAAGCCAGTGGGCGAAAAAACTAGTGTTTGAGGGTGGAACTAGTTTAATGTCCAAATATAGTCAAAATGGGAAAGAATGGAGCCCTAATTGAGAGGTATCTGATGTTGGTCTGGTGCTAGTGGCATTGCGCATACAGGCCCTACATGTGAATTGACTCTTCTGAAAGCACTGCTTTAAGGCTGCCAGAGAGGATCTGCCTTGAATCGCTATCAAACCCTACGGCACGTATGCACTCCACCTTGTAACAGAATAGCTTATAAACAATGTGACGGGTAAACGCCGATGCCATTATCACGAATGTTAAGGCCCAACCTCAGGGTGAAAGCTCGTGTGGATTGCGGCGTCAGTGGAAAGGACGTTGTGGCTTCTCTCATTCCTCGCTCCCTAGGAGGCTTCAAATGGTGTTGCAAGCCATGTCGGTGAGGGTAGTACCTTCTGTCTGCGGGTTGGCTAGGCTGTGTTAATGCCTTTGGTCGTCTCAACGCGTACCAACTTCTCGGTGTCGACTACCACTGCTGCACTCCACTCCCTCCTCTTGCTACACCACCTACGACTTCCTCGCTCTTTTGGGTGATTTCGTGCGAAAAGTAGGAAAGAGCACTCATGCACACAGTAAATCTTCAACCACACAGAGGTCCTAGGCATTGCAGTTGAGTTCATTTTGCCGCCACTTTAAAACGTTCGCGTAAGTGTGCTGTCAGCATCATCTTGTGAAACGGTGCTGCTAGGCATCAAATGCGGCTGAGATCTAGACCATTTGTGAAGCATCCATAGCAATGTGTTGGTGTCGATGGCATTATGAGGAGGGTTTGGGAACACGCGACAAATCAGCGTTGGGCTACGTGTTATGCCGATGCGTGGTTGGTGAAGGTGGTGTTAGACACCTGTCGGCTTGATTCTGGTGTTACCTCGTGCCTCCCTCCTCCTCTCCCTAGATTACATCAATAAAGCCCATTATTGAGATGAGACCTCCACTCTCGTGTGTCACCTGACCGCCAAAATAGACATGATTAAGTTCGCTCACTGCCTCACCCACTTTGCGTCCTTTCTCCTTGCCTCAGTCCTATCCACGCAGTGTACGAGATCGCCGTCGAGGCCACAAAGGAGCTCAGTACCATCGCAACAAGGGTCACTGACAAGTCTGCACCTACCTTCCTCATCGGCCATATTGCTGTCGATGATGAACGGATTGGTGAAGGCATCAGAGTGGCCAGAGATGTGGCCTTACAAGGTAGTGTGTGTCAGTAACGTGTTTAGGTCTGAGTGTGAGTCTGATTGCCTCTCTACTGCAATTCAATCATTAAGTTGACACGGTTGAGCATACCTACTGGTGACCGGTTAACACCGTTCCCATGAGCAGTCAAGTAAGCGAAGCCCCAGTCCACAATGGACAACAAGGTCTCTCAGGCATTAAGAATGGCTCCAGATTTGTAAATCAGTCTTCAACCTTCCCTCTACGATACCTACCAGCTCACCAACCAGGTTGTCCAATTTACAGTGTTTTGTCGAGCACATGCAACAAGAACAAACTCGTCTTAGCATCGATGATAATGGTGTATGGTGTGAAAGATATTATTTGCCATTTAACAATCGTTTACTACAGTTGCTCCTTTTATGGGGAGCAAAGGCGGATGGTTGTCAAGCCGACCATTGTCCGGAGATATGAGGCCTGCAATAGAAGTCACCAAGGCATTTCGCAAACTCATGCATTGAGCTGCGATACTCTGAGAAAGTAAAATAACTTGAGTGGAGAAATGCGCAGACTTACATGAAAGTTCAAGCAAGCACTAGAGCCATGGAAGCTAGAAGGATTGCGATGGCTGAAGCAGTGGTTATAGTTGTGGACGTGGTCGTTGCAGGATTCGACGAGGATGTGATAGTTGATCTTTCGCCTTCAATCCAAAACAACAAGCTCACTTTAGTGTGCATTCTACCTCCTAAATGACAACAAACTATTGACAGCGCATAATGAGGCACTTTGGACTGCCCCATCAGACGGGTCTGACGTAACGTAAATCCCTGCAGTCAACTTCGTGGCAGAGAATGCTGCAAAGTGAAGCTGTGTGATCATTTTAGTAGTTGCAATAGTAGTATTAGTAAAGGTGTGCCTTGATGGACTTGACTTCAACTGCTCCTGTTTACTTGGATACAATGTTTCAGCTATCGACATAACGAGCAGAGCAAACTCACCTCCTTCCTTGCTTGCTGCAGTCAGCCTCACTTCGTCACTGCAGGCTGTGCCTCCACGTCTATCTGGTGCATCCATTCTAATGTAAGCACATACGATGGCAGAAGCGGACCTTATTTCCCTGGCTTCAGTGAAGGTGTATGCTGTTCTTAATCCGATACTGAAAGCACTGTTTATTGAAGCATCGTTGACTGTACAACAGACACTGTAGTTAGTGATGTATTTGCCGAGTTGCGATGGCGGTTCCCAACGCACAAGCACTTGGTAAGAGTTGGTTAATGTAATTATTACGTTCTGAGGAGCTTCAGGTCCTGCCAAAATGGAAATGCACAAGTTTGTCTGCATTAGTATGAAAGAGGACGATGAGGGTTCACTAGCCCCAGTGTTCGTTTTTGTGTCTTCCTATGAAGTGAGATGCATACATCATGCTCAAGCATCAGGGCGAATGCACAAAAGCTGATGAGAAGTAGTTTGCAGGACCTGCATCTCTTACTTCACTCACTAGTGAATGAATTGCAATGCTAGGAGGTAATGGATGATTCAAGGAAATGAATGGATCTACTCAGAGGCATCAAGTCAGTTTGACTGTGACAAGATGGAATGTAAAGTAATGTGATGTGATGTGATACAAACATGAGGGAGCAGATAAATAATTTCACTAAAATATACGCCATATTCTGTTTGCCAAGTGCTTATAGTTAAGTGGCGAAATAAAGTAAAGCATGAGAAGGCGTCTTACCTCCAACTGATAGGCTATCGCTATGCATGAATAAAGTTGTCAACAGCATGAAGCAGAGTGGAAGGGACATCTCTACTAATCTAGAAATGACAGAACTTGTACTTACAACCTACACACATGTGTGCTTATAGGCATGCAGTCCAGTGGTGTGAGCCAATGGAATGCCCCACTGCTGATCTACGAAACAACCAGCGCATTTACAGGCACGCCGTGAAACTACACACAATATTGGGTCGTATACGCAGTTTTGTTGGGATTCTCTGGTGCAAGACGGCCCTCAAATTGAACCACTTTTTCAGTTTCTGTCACTTGATTTGATCAGCTGCGATACTGGGAGCACTGGACCTGCGAAAGTAGTAAATAGAGATGAAGCGTTGAAATGAGTGCATGCAAATCCACCAGTTGTGGTAAATGTAGGATTCGACGTAGAGGCTTTGACGCGCTCACTACAAACGTGGTAAGAGCTCCTCATTACAGACACTCCTTTTCACTCCATCTGGAAAACTGCCTGTCCTGAATGACGGCTTCAAATTCTGCAGAAGTGCCAACTCTTCAGTGTGCATAGTGTGGCATTTATGACTGATGTATTAGGGTCTCATGTCACGTATCCTGGGCTTGCCACCCAACTGACTAACTCATTTACGGAACATATGGTAGCTGGATTTGGTGTGGGCTAGAAAAATGTAGTAAAAGAAGTTATGTGTTGGAGCTGTCGACGTCGGAGTTGGTCGTTCGAGGACGACAAGATGACATACGGCTACACAACATGTCCACCAAAGCTACTTTTTGATGGCTTCCAATAACCAACTTCTTCACAGCAAGCGTATCTTTTGTGCCACTAGAAACAACTGCAAAGCAATCCTAAACAACTCCAGGCATTATTTGTACTCGAGGATCAGTCCCATTAATAAGTCCCTGCTTTCAAATTTATACCTACTCATTGATCTAGTTTGTCCAAACACATACTCGAAAAGTAAACGCCTGGGTAATTAAGTTTAGCATCCCGTAAAATTCGGTGTTGTTTACGAGCGCAAAAAATTAACTCTCATTTGTTTTACGGTTCAGTGCTGAAAGCAAGTGATGCAAATTCACCAATGGAGTGCGTAAGTGGTGTGCTCTTTGCATCTCCATTAATCTTTGGAAAATAGGTTGATAAAACACAAAACACTTGGTGCCCATCTATCAGATGTCATCAGCAAGTTCCTTCACTTGTCGAACTGTCCCTTTTTTGTACACAATCACTCGCTAAAGCGGACGCAAGAGCGAAGTGGGACTACTGTTGGGACACTTTTTGGCTCCTATGCATAACCACCTATTTGCTTTGCTGCACAACACTCTTAGCGAGTAAGTAAGGTTGTTTTGGTAGTGCGCTGAATGGTTTATTGTTACATCGCTGACGAATTTTCTGTAATGCGGCCTAGTTTCTAGGGGAGATTTGTGACCCTTTCTAAGCACTGGGCATCCACTCTTTTTACTTTCGCTGCTATGTGCTTATTCTACTTTTGCATACCGGTTTTTCATTTCCTATATGCAGTCGCTTGTTGAAACCAGCTCTTAAGAAAGACTGCAGTTAGAGTTAGGACGCTGGTTTCCAAGTACAATACGTAGTCACGTTTATTTTTTAGCTGTGCAGTGCTCCAAGTGGTTGATTGGAATCGCTGTGCTAGCGCATTGAGTACTTCGTTGTTTTGATGACGATGGATTTTGATTGATGGGGTCTTGTTCGTTGAGTGCAGTTAAAAATCTACTAAACTCTTCGCTCCCCTTTTCCTTCCTTCTTCCTGCTAGAGGCATTGTGGATCCCAGCTTCGTTCAACAAAAGTTAATTATCATCGACCGGCGGAGTATTTGTTCGTTAAGCACGGAGGGAATACCGAGCATTACTTTGGACGTTTCGGATGGCTGGTTTATTGTACCGTGTCTCTCGCCAAGTTGGACTGTACGTACGCAGGCTCTGATGTGATGCACGAGGTTATCTGTTGCTACGACATTGTCTATTAGGATGGCTGATCTGGAGACCGGAGAAGCGTGATCGAATGTGAGCAGTTTTGATGTGCGAAAGTGCGTGAGGCAACGGGCTGCCTTTTGTGTTGCAGCTCAACAACTTCCTGGTCACTTTGGAATACGTCGTATTGTTGCAGTTATGATGAGACTGGGTGAGTTGACTGCGTGACAAGTTCTGTTCCCTTTCCTGATATTCCTGATGAAGGGGTAGTTGGAGATGCTGTGCCTCCGGCCTTGTGCCACCATTCAGTGCTTGCAAAGAATTCCCATCTACCTTAGTTGGAGTTGCCAATGTCGAGTCTGTTAGATAGACACATGCAGTGTGATGTGGAAGGACTTTCTATTGATGGGTGCTAGTGAAATGGTGTGTCCATTTGCCAGCACATTGCTTGCCACATCGGACTTTGTAAGTTTGCAACTTAATCATTTTGCGAATGGCAAGATGCGACTCTCAAGTGCTTTGTCAATCGGCCACACATTTGATTGGTGCAGATGCTGCGGACGAAGTGCTTGCCTTGGACTTGTAGGTGTCTGTAGGGCTTCGTTATAGCAGGAAGGTGACATCCTTCACAATTGCATGCGGCTTTGGTTTGTGTGGGTGAATAATGCACAAATTAGTGCAAAAAATGGCTGTCAAATCAACAAACTTACCGTGAGCACTGCACCTAGGGGCATCTGCGATGTGAGAAATGGGGGACAGATGCTGTGGCTGGCAGGTGAGGTGCGTTTGTGGAAGGATGAATGACGCGTTGGGCGAGCGTGTGTTGCCTTGACGTGGGGAGTGGAAGAGGATGGAGGGTGGGTTAGACACCCACGGAGGGGTGAGGCTGTCTGGCACTTGCGCTATCTGAGGCTCGATAAACGCGAAGTAGGACCAACTTCACAAACGGATGAGATGCCGATGGGAGGAGAGAGAGAGGGAGAGGGGGAGGGAGGAGTGTATTGTCAGGAAGGTGGATGGTGACGTCAATTACCAAATCACAGGGTAGTCGTCCATGCTCTTTTTCAGTAGGGAGCGGTTCACGAGTAGAAAGGTGATGTGAGAGCAGCCGGTCTAATGCTGGCGTTGATTTCGCACTTCCACCACTACAAATCATGGAGGAGTTGTTGCAAACCTGGTGGAGGAGGTGACCAGGAAGAAGAGCGATTTGGTCGTGATGGGCTCATTGGAGGACTGTGTGAAGAATTGCCAATGTCTACTTGAATAGGGAGTACTAGGTGGGCATCTAGTAATGCCTACCTGCTCCCTTTAGATTGAGGAGGTGGGCATCTTGTGGTGGGAAGAGCAGGGTAGTGTGCGAATTCACCAAGTGGGTCCAACCTAGAAAACGACGTGGAGGAAGGGAGTGTCGGCGACTGGTGCTCTTGACTAGTCGACGTGCCTTTATCAAAGTGCATTGATGTTAGTGAATCTTCTGATTCTGCCCCTCCTCAATCTGCTCATCCTCCTCCTTCACCAGTTATGCCCTGGAGAGCGAGGTTGTGTGCCTTGCTCCAACTTTCCATTTCATGTTCCATAGTTTGGTGCACCTGCTGCCAACTTCTCTCTTCCCTTGTTTTGGAGAGAACCTCTACGTAGTGGTCCACACAATAAGGGGTAAGAATGCGCACTTTTCTACCTGCTCCTGCATGTGCACTTTTACTCTCTCTGTCTCAGTTTGTGTGTGCATGTTATTGTCCGTTTCATTGTTCTGTCCTTCTAGGTGATCGCTTGGACTGGCGGCGAAACTGTCTCGTCTTCGTCTCGAAAAGTGGCACTTCGTGGTGGTAGTGGAGGAGTGGTGCCCATGCCCCATTGTGCTGTGCATCTCACTCAGATACGCAAGAGAATGAAGAAGGCTGCGCATTGAGGTGGGGAAAGGTGTCACACCGGATGACGGCGGTTTGTCTGCCGTGTGGCCAGGATTTTCAAGTCGCCTGTGCAGCAGACACAGAAGAGGGGGACTTATGAAACGAAGTGGTGCAATGAGAGCAGCGTCGGATGAGGGATGCACAGGTAGCGCAAATGCAGTCAGCAAATGTGCTGAAGCAGAAGACGCTTCGACGATTCCTTTGTTTGTTTACTGAATGGAGACACAATGCCAAAAGAGGTGAGCCAGTGGAGAGTAATGAAGGTGTGAGAGGAGGCTCAGTGAGGGAATGCAGTATAGTTAATCAATGTCTTCCAAGTCCCAAGTCCACGTGTCTGCGTCACTCCGCATTGATTTTCACTACCTCCAGACTTACTTGTTTCTCTTCCTTGGCTTTCCTTCACCCTCCTTCTAAGCACACGTGTTCCTTCACCTTGTTGTTCCCGCTTGGCTTCTCTTCACTCCCTTTCCCTTCTTCCAATCACACGTGTGACTCTCTCACTCTCGTTTGGACTGGTCTAGCGTTTGTACCCACAGCTGAAACGATGACGAGAAAGCACATCGAAGAGGTGCATGCTCTTTGTTTTACACATTACACTTCTCCTTATTGCAAATAAATAAAAGCGCCTTGGTCGATGGTGGGTGTAGCATACAACCCAGTGGTGTACGCCTTTAGACACGTTGCTGGAGGCTTTTGTCATTGCAACAGTGCGTAGCGAAGGAGAAGCCTGTGCGTACGAAAATTGCCTTAAGGATGAAGTGGTGGGTCAAAGGCACTTGAAGGACGAAAGTGTTGAGGATGGTTGAGTGGGTGCGTTGGTGAGTGCATGGATGTGTGGGTGGATAGATGGAAGGCTGGAATGTGCATGAGTGCATGGGTCATTCAGTGAATGTGGAACAGTTTGAGGGAATCGAATGCAGTGAATAAGTGGGTGGAGAGTGAATACCCAAGGCTCGAGCAGTAATGGTAATTTAGTGGTTGGAGAAACTAAGCCTGGCGAAATCACTTGCCTCATTCCTGCTGAGTGGAGGAGGCAGCTGAGTTCTCCTCTTTTTTGTGCCTGTAACATGACGACTTGATAAAAGAAAGGAAGCTGACGTTATGGATAAAGTGTTGTCGATTGTCCGCGGAAATTGTTGTGTGTGTGAGTAACTTGACGATCGCCACCGACGTCTGTGGCCCCCCTTGATCCTTGAAGCGTGCTACTGAAGTTATTAAGTAGACACTGCATGATGAGTCCCGATTTATTGCATTGGTTACGTCCATAGGCTTGCTGTGGTTGCTTCCGCCTCCTTTTGCAGAAATAGCCAGCAACAAACGTAAAACAAATGTTATTATAGTGGAGTGAAACTAAATTTATCATATAGTGATGAACGCCAACCGAAATCTTTGCCTGACTAGACTCATGTCGTCAGATATGAAGAGGAAGCCGCGTTACGTGTCTCGCAAATACAAGCGCATAGAGCATTGATAATTCCATTTCTGTGTGTTTGTGTGCTAACAATCACTTTCTTACTACTCTGGTGAATTTGCTTGAAGAGCTTGACACGAGTGGGATACCTCGTCAGCAGACAAGTAAACTCCTCCCTGTCATCACTGTCACCGTGATAATCACTCCCGATGCTCTCGCCTCTGACACGCAAAGCAGACATGATTTGGGGCAAACGATACGCTTGTCGCTCATCTCCTCTCCCCTGCAGATACAATAAACCAACACTGCGAACGCGATGTCGTGAGGCATTCCTGACGAAGACTGGTCTGCTATCCGCCCACACAGGACATCAGTGGTTGTAGACATGGCTGGGCATTGAGGGGAAACTGGCCACACCACTAGTGTTGAGTTATTGATCTTGCCACCGCCATTCTCTCTTCGTGAACTTGCTCCTCAGTAATTTATAAGGGAAGGTCGAAGCCAAATAGGACGGCATCAAGAGTTGGGCAGGGGACCACCATTTCCCACCATCTTCATCTAGGTTAACGTGGAGGCATAGTAAGTAAGGGAACTTTGAGAACAAGGTCAAGAACATCCAACACATGGCTGGCACCGCCACCACTACCAACTTGTTCCCACCTCTTCCACACACACGGATGATGCCGCTAGCTAGTCTTCTGTGCTCACTAGCGGTGTGCCACATTGCTCCTCCAATTTGAGGCACCACAGATAGCACCTCTACCAGTTCCGCGAGGTTGGGTAAGCTTCCAGCTGCAGGATCCACTAACTCATACTCACATCCGAGGTGCCAATGGAAAGTTGTGCAGTTTGCGCAGTTGAGTAGTGAACTAAAATAAGGATTCACTCTCTGATCTACTTCCTCCTCCTTGTCGACTGCGAGATGAGGAGCACTATGTATACCATCAAACTCTCCTTCTACCCGCATTTTTTAGGCAAAACTATGGTGGTGGTGGTGGTGGTGGTGGTGGTGGTGGTGGTGGTGGTGGTGGTGGTGGTGGTGGTGGTGGTGGTGGTGGTGGTGGTGGTGGTGGTGGTGGTGGTGGTGGTGGTGGTGGTGGTGGTGGTGGTGGTGGTGGTGGTGGTGGTGGTGGAAGGCTCCCTCGCGAAACCTTCGACCACTTGGGGGAATTGGCATCGATTCCGTTTTTGAGGGTAGGAGAAAAATGGTGCAAGGAATGATATGGCATGCCAGTAAATCAGACCACCACCCAGCAACACCAGCTGCCTCGTGCAGGCGATGTTGATGATGCGCTTTGTTACATCTCCCGCTCAATAGCTTGGCAAGACTGGGTGATTAGGCTTAGGCAATGTGGTAGCCGCTACACCTAGGTTACTTGTTGTAACTGTGAGGATGGGCCTGTTGATGTGATCCAGGTCAATGTCAGTCGAGCCACCTCCTTCTCCATTATCAAGAATCCAGCTTTCATTAGGTCATTTCTTCCCCACAAATAAATTTTGCCCTTTGGAATGTTTCGAGACTTCTCTTTCCTCTTGTTAATTTGAGCCAGTCCTCGATGCCTCCTAAGTGCACTTGCCATTTGACAGGCTTACCTTCGGCACGCTTTTGCGCATTGTTTGCAATGTCCTCAATGCACTCGCCGCCCTCGTCCACCAGCTCACCTGCATCCGCATACACCACGAAGCATGCCACTGAAGTCACACAGTAAAAAACTGCATGGCGCGTTCCGATCTCTTGTGCAAGTTGTCTCTCTATGCTTGCTGTCGTTTCTCCTTCTATTGCCTACCCAATCAACTACAGCATCCCTTCCGCTTGCTTAGTTTAAGCCAGACAGCAAAGCGAAATTCACTTGGCCAGAGCCTTCAAAGTAGGCGCCAGTGATAACACGGCCGTGGCGCGATCAGGACTCGATCCACTGCCACACACACAAGCTGACAGAATTCAAATGTGTTGGCAAACGGTGTAACGTCAGAGGCCAAGCAAGCGAACATGGAAACGGCAGTGCCCCCATCACTATAATGGGGGCGAATGTGCACAACCTCATATTTCACTCAGTTGCCGTATGCACATGGGCAATAAAGACGCTCACTTTGCATTTATCATTCCCTTGGTGTAAGGTCCTTGCTACTACTTAACTGCATGCAAGCCCAGTCACAAAAACACCCATTCGTTAAATTAATCATAAACGTCTTTAGGTTAAGCACATTACTTTACCTTAAATAATGTCAGTCAAGAGATGAATGAAGTGGGACTTATGATGTCAATGACTTCGGCACCTAGTGCTGGCCAGCAGCACAAGCAGTGGAGGAGAAATCCACGTGAAGCAAATCAACAATGCACACAAGCAATCGGAGCTCGTCATGTAGTGACTACCTAGTGGCTCCAGTGACACGCCTCAGAGACCGAAATTGGCGAGAGATGTTGGTGGCTGTACTCAAGCCGTTCAATCACACAACACTTTTGTGTTCAAATGGCTACAAGTAATTCTTTAAAGTATCTTCCCTTCTGTAGAGTCTTTATTTTCCAGTCTGGAATGTGACTTTCTTGTTAATCACTTACACCAATCATTGAGGAAGGCAGTGAGGAGAAGGATGGTGGGAGGAGAATTTGCACCCTCGGTATCCACATGTAGGGCAGTCGCCTGCTAGCAATCCCTTGTGGTCTGAAAAAGGAGGAGGCTAAGGGGCACTAAATTAACCAGTATTAATGAGTGTCACAGGCCACCTACGTCGCGTCACCAAATGTAGGACCGATCCTGCTAGACTGAATCGTGGTGAGGGGTGGTTTTGTGATCCTAAGATCTTCTCTGCAGAACGAACCGACCACTCATGTAGAAGGCGATTGCTTAGAAGTGCGATTTGCTGCAACTTTTGGGGTGTTAATTCTTCTCGGCATCTCACTTGACCCACCCTCCCACACCTCGATTGCTCGTTATCAGTGGCAGGTGGACTAGCAGTCGCCCTAGCTTTGGAGGCCAGTCGTATCATTACAAGTGTACCAGATGAGCATCATCCGCACGCTGTCATACACACACACGCCCCTTTCGCAGTGAGAAAGATATCTGGTTTGATATCGTTCCCTCCCCAGTTAGTGGGTTTCCTTTGCCACCTCGTCCTCTGAGGAGCGGACGTGCCTTTGTGGTGATCGCTCATATCGACTAATTTAACTAAACTGCACAGGCTGTGGTAAAGTGCTGAGGTAGCGAACGAAGTCGGAGGGACAAGTGACATGATTTCTTGAGGATTACGGTGCTTGTGAAGCATATGTGACCATCAAGGCGGATGGACGAGTTGGAGTTAGGCCGTCTGTAGGTCATTCATCTCACTCACACACTCACTCCCTACCTACCTACCTCCTCTTCATTGTCCTGCAGCCATCCACCAGTCCATTCAACCTAGCATGCATCCCATTTCCACACATCCATCCCTCCATCCATCTGCTTTCCATTCACAACCCCCATCATAAAAAATGTATTGTGCTGGGTTTTCCCTTTTTCTCTCCACATTGCACCGAATCCGGTCCATTTGACAGTAATTTCCTTCCAGTATTTCACCATCCGCAGAACACTTCTCCTACCATCTTTCATGCTCCATTCGTTTACGAATGCTGGAATGGTGGATATATGGAGGAGAGGCTAGAAGGAGAAATGGAGGAGTAGATGGTTGGAGTCAGTAAGGAGTGAAGTGGTTGTTTGATGAGTACTATTGTAAGTAATAGGGTGCTAAGTCCATGACTTCTGAACACCGTAGTGAGGGGCAGCCAAGCATACCAAACATCAATTGCTATTTCACCATGCTGCGTGCTCACATTACGTGACTTCTGCGCATACGTCTTCACTAAGTCCACGCACGCCCACTTGTCTGCGTTTTCTTCTCACATGCTCACCTGCTGAACCCTATGCTTTCACAACATTCTCCACCATTTCTCAACTCCATCTCTTACAACTTACTTTGGATGCAGAAGCAGCTGATAACTTGAGGTGTGCATTCATCACTGATTAAGAGGAGGTGACATCGCCAACTGCTCATCTTAGCCAGTCGTGGTGCCTGCCACCGAACAAGCAATTTGTGACTCCTGTCGATAAGAAGCATGGTGCATGGTGCGAATGCCCAGTCTCCTGACACTGCAGTGTTCGTATAGCTTGGGAAATAGATACACAAGACACCAGGTCACCTTACGACGCTTCGCTTTCGTGCCCTTCGCACTTTTAAGTTGCATTGTACTGTTTCTTCTCCTTTTCTCTCCATATTTCGCTGTATTCAGTTCATTCGCCGGTAATTTCCTTCCAGAATTTCACTGTTCACAGAACTCTTCTCCCACCATCGTTCATAGTCCACTCGTCCACGAATGCTGCACCGGTGGATGAATGGAGAAGATGCTAGAAAGAGAAATGGATGTGCAGGTGGTTGGAGTCAGTAAGGAATGAAGTGATCGTTTGATGCGTGGAATTGTGAGTGGATGTGTGCCGACTCCATGACTTTTGGCTACCGAGGTTGGAGACATTCAAGCATGCCAATTATCAATTGCTATTTCACCATGCTGCTTCACACATTACATGACTTCTGCGCTTACGTCTTCACTGAGTTCACGCACGCCCACTTGTCTGCGTTTTCTTCTCACATGCTCACCTACTGAACCCTATGCTTTCACAATATTCTTCACCATTTCTCAGCTCCATCTTATTTCTTACTTTCTCTTACAACTTACTTTGAATGCAGATGTAGCTGCTGACTTGAGGTGTGCATTCATCACTGATTAAGATGAGGTGACATCGCTAACTGCTCATCTTAGCCACTCGTGGTGCCTGCCACCGAACAAGCAATTTGTGACTCCTGCCGATAAGAAGCTTGCGAGAGTAGTGCACTCAATGCGCATCGATGTCGCCATGTGGTTACGTGTCCTGGCAGAGCTATGAGACAATTAGTATGGTGCGAATGCTCAGTCTTCTGACACTGGAATGTTTGTATAGCTTAGGAAATAGATACACAAGACACCAGGTCACCACACAACGGTGCGCTTCCCTGTCCTTCGCACCTTCAAATACTTGGGTCAATGTATGTTAAATGAGTGGATGAATCTAAAGGACTTAATGTGCAGAAGTGTAGCGTTTGGTGGTCTACCTCAGTGCTGGTGATTACGATCACAAAATGTGGCGTCTGTAGCTGCCAGTTAAACATGGATTGGCATTACATGGAAGTTGCCTAGATCTACGTGCTTTGCGGAATGCGAAAATGGAAGCAGTCGACTCAAGTACGGTGCTCATGTCATGGTATTCGCCAGCTCACACCAAAAGCCCCACCACTGTCTGGATCATCGGAAGGCGTCTGCATAGTTGACGGCAAAACAGGAGACCACCCATCCCTAAGCCACTTCTATGCCTTCAATTGATAGAACTCATAGCCGACATCGCTGATAGAGACACTGAACTGGAAGTGTGGAGGAATGTGCATATGCCAATCGTACAGTGGATTTGAGGCAGTAGCTGTGGCGCCTTGCTAGCAGTTGGTTCAGTCTTTCCTGTTAATTAAAAGCTCAACTAGGACTTAACATTCAACTAGTAAGACCAAAATGGGAACTTTCTTTAATTTGTGATCACAATCTCCTGCCATGAGCCTGAATGCAGAAATTGAGGCCAAAGTGCTTAACAAGGCAGTCACAAACGCCTCACTATGCACAGCATAGTATTGGCAGATGTGCAAGATCTGTAGGTGTCAGGCAAGACATACAGCATTCTAGATCTAGTTGGGCAGATTTTCTGCAATGACGATGTCTTCCGACTTCTACGAGTAAAAGTTCAAAGATTCTGTGTCGAATCCTACAACCACCACAACAGGTAGCTTCGCTTTCGCTCCTTTCAGCTCCCCAACTCTGCTTACTTTTGTGTTCCCAGTGTTCACACAATGTCACAGCCCATCGCATAGAATGAAGAAACAACCAAAAGACGTGGTGGGTGAAGGTTGTTTTGCGTCAGCAGGCGACTGCACCAGAGAAGCTCAACACAATTATTCAAAGGACGTAATAATGCGTGTGGAAGCGTCAGTTGCTTCGTAGGACAGGAGCAGGCCATTCCATTGGGTACATCACCGGACTGCATGCTTATAAGCACACATGTGTATGGTTTGTAAATGCAAGTTCTGTCTTTTCTAGAGGAGCAGAAGAGATGTCTCTTCCATTCTGCTTCACGCTGTTGGCAACTCCACTCTTCCATGGCGATTTCACCCTGGCAGAGGGTAAGACACATTCACACATTTACTTTTATCGGCACGTGGGTGTAAACGTATGGCAAATGGCAGTTTTTGATAAATTAGTCAATTTGGCCTGCATAAAACGTGTTTATCAACGCAAGCATAGCCAAAGTATGCTGCGAATGACTTACCTGCTTCTACACCCTTGCATAGCATTGCATCACATCACGTCACATTCCATCTTAGCAAGGTCAAGTCAACTTGCTGCCATTAAGTGGGCTTATTCTTCCAACCGCATTGTCTGGCACCGTTGGCTTCTCACCCTATCCATTAGTAAGTAGAGCAATTGACGCAGGTCTTTCTAATCTCTTTTGTCACCTTTCATGCATTCACCTTTAATGTTTGAGCACTGTGCTCCCATCTCACTTCACATGGGGACGTGTGGGAGCACATTGGGACAAATGAAGCGTTATTACTTCCTCTATACTAATGCAGACGCATTTGATGTAGCCAGGACTAATCGAATCAGGCCCACATTGGCACTTATTCAGTACTGCCACTAAAATGGTTCCGCA
The DNA here is from genome assembly GCA_001923025.3 of Taenia multiceps. NCBI lineage: Eukaryota > Metazoa > Platyhelminthes > Cestoda > Cyclophyllidea > Taeniidae > Taenia > Taenia multiceps. Next base: position 2,379,422 of record CM010315.2, on the reverse strand, counting down.
GCCTCATTTTATGCATCCTCTGCCACAAAATCTGCTGCAGGTATCTGCGTCAGACGCGCCTCATGAAGCAGTCGAAAATGCTTCAGTAGACTCCGTTAGCAGCTTGTTGACATGTAGGAGCTAGCCTATGCAGTGAAGTAAATTGGTTGTTTTAAATCAAAGGGAATAAATCGACTGCAGAAATTTACGTCAAACGAGCCTAATGAAGCAGTCAGAAGAGCCCCAATAGACGCTATTAACTGTTTGCTGAGATGAAGGGGTTAAAATATGCAGTCGAGTAAATTTTTGTTTCAAATTGAAGGGACAAAACCGTCTGCCACAACTGCGCGTCCCGCAACGAATCACACAGACACAAAGAAGATCATGCCTGTCCAGACTTCTTCAACCGCGAAAACTACTACAAACACAAAGAATACTGGGCCTGCTCAGACTCGTGCAATCGCCACGACTATCACAATCACAACAAATGGCGAGTCTACCCCCACTCCTACAATCCCCACAAGGGAGTCATCCACGTCACATCCTGCAACGACCAATTCAACAGTTTCCTCCCCCACACCCTAAACCGCCACCACTGGTGGATCCACCTCCGCTGCGTTAGTCACTGCAGTTCTTCTTGCTTCCTTGGCTCTAGTGCTTGCATAAACCTTCTCATAAGTCTGTGCAATTCACCATATATTTCACTCACTCCTCAACTCCAAAGGATTGTCGGCTTGACAACCATCCTCCTTCACTCTCAATAAACGGTTCAACTGTAGCAAACGATTGCTGAATGACAAATAAAATGCTTTGCATTGTGCTCCATTCTCGTCCATTTTCAAGCAAGATCCCTCTTGTTCTACATAATTGGCAAGACACTTTGAGCAACATGTGTACCAATGGGTTATTAAACTAACACAATCATGCAAAAGGGATTGAAGTCTGCACCACAATTCTGGGGCTGCCCATGAATCCAGAGAGGCGTTGCTGTCCAAAGCCACAGGAGCACTCACCCACTTGACTGCTCATGCGAACACAATAGGAATCGCCTTTCACTTGATCGTCCGCTCCTTATTGTTTGGCCATTGCTTCAAGGGCAAGTTGATGTCCTTTGTTTACTACTAAGTACGCTTAAGTGAGTGAGCTAAGTGACTGAGTTGCATCAGGAAGGCACTCGCACTCAGACCTATCACCGTTTCTCCTCCTCCTCCACACCCACATCCACACCAACAACCACATACTCACACACACACATACACACACACAACCAAGCCCAGTCTTCACCAGACCACAGCTAGATTGACACACGCACGTTGAGAGACTAGGTCACCATTCCTGGTCTTCGTATATGCGCATTGATGAAATAGCTGGGCGAATCGCCAGCATTTGGGCCAACCAGCCTGCTAAAATGGACCCACTTCTTACCTCTCTCCGATAACTCCACGTGAACTTGCTTCTTCCACTGACTTGCTAGCCCATATCTCTGCCTCAAGTGCTCAACTTCCTCCAACAACTTGGCCAAAATTAACCGACAAGCTACAAGGTAATGGGAATCGAAGTGGAACGATGTCAGACCATGGTTGAGAGGTGAATCAACATTTAGCGTAGCTATGTAGCCACTCAGTCACAAAGTGTTGTCCTTCGTTACTAGGTTATAAGCTTCCGATCCTGCAATGTGAAGAATGCCACACCCATTGACAGAAGTGTAGTGGATGAGACTTAGTAGGCTCTTTCCTTGTTTAACAGTGTGCTCAATCACTGGAGGCTAGACATTCGCTTTCCTGCTATTTGCCTTACAGTCCTCCTCTACATTAGTGAGCAGTATGTTTTGCTACACCACTTCACGTTCTCCTAACGCTAAATGAATCACGCACCACAGGTAGCTGAGATGGGCAGCTAGTGATGTCACCTCCCCTTATTCAGCGATGAATGCAGACCTCAAGTGAGCAGCTGCATCTGCATCCAAATCGAGTTGCAGCATAGAGAAAGGAAGAAGGAAGTTGATGCGCAATGATGGAGAATGTAGTGGGAGCGTGGACGTCAGTAGACGAAGGTGTGAGAAGCCGACGTGGACTGGTGGGCGCACGTCGGCTTGGCCAGGCTCAACTTGGCTTAAATTGGCTTGGCCAGGCTTAACTTGGCTTGGTTTGGCTTAACCAGGCTAGGCTACAGTTCTCAATTTTACTTTTTTTGTCAAGCACGGGCAACAAGGTAGAGCCCGTTTTAGCATCAACAAAAGTAGAGTGTAGTGTAAAGTATTTTATTTGTCATTCAACAATCATTTACCATATTTGCTGCATTCAATGAGAGTAAGGGCGGATGATTGACAAGCTGATCAATGTCCGAAGTTGTGAAGCCTGCAATAAAAATCACTAAGGTGCTTGGCAAACTCAAGCATTGAGCTGCAATACTCTGAGAAGGTGAAGTGGTTAGAGGAATGCGCAGACTTGGAAGAATGTTCAAGCAAGCACTAGAGCCATGGAAACCAGAAGGGTCGCAGTGGCTAAAGCAGCAGCGGTAGACCCCCCATTGGTGTTGATTGTGGGTGTAGTGGACGAAGCTGTTGAGGTGGTTGTTGTAGGATTCGACGTAGATGGTCTTTTAGTGGGGGCCGCAGAAGTCTGGATAGGACTGCTCTTCGTTGTGATTGTGGTTGTCGTTACGGCACTCGCAGCTGTGGTAGTCGAACTCTTTCCTTTAATCCAAAACAACAAGCTCACTTCAGTGTGCATTCTACCTCCTACATGGCAACTAACTGTTGACAGCGCATAATGAGGCACTTTGGACTGCCCCATTAGGCGGGTCTGACGTAACGTAAATCCCTGCAGTCAACTTCATGGCAGAGAATGCTGCAAACTGAAGCTGCGTAATCATGTTAATAGTAGTAGTAGCAATAAAGGAATGCCTTGATGGACTTGATTTGACTAATCCCGGTTACTTAGGGGTAATAGTTCAGCCTTCGCCACAACCAGCATAACGAACTCACCTTCTTCCCTGCTTGTTGCAGTTACCGTCACTTTGCCACTGCAGGCGTTACCTCCAATCTTATAGATAGCACAAACGAAGACAGTAGCGAACTTTATTTCCACCGTTTCATTGATGGTGTGTGCTGTACTATTTGCCGAAAGAAAGATACTACGCGACGAAGCACCGTTGACAGAACTACCAACAAAATATCTAGTGACATTTTCGCTGATTTCAGATGGCGGATTCCAACTCACGAGCACTTGGTGAACGTTGGTTATTGTAATTGTCACGTTCTGGGGAGCTTTAGGTCCTGTCAAAATGGAAATGCGCAAGTTTGTCCGCATTAGTATGAAAGAAAACGATGAGATTTCACTAGCCTCAGTGTTATCCCTCGTGTTTCCCTATGAAGTGGGATGCAGGCATCGTGCTCAAGCATCAAAACAAATGCACAGAAGCTGATGAGGAGTGGTTTGCAAGACCTGCGCCTCTTACTTCACTCACTAGTGAATGAGGTGAAACGCTAGGTGATGTTAGATGATGCAAGGAAATGAATGGGTCTACTCAGTGGCATCAAGTCGATTTGACAGTGACGAGATGTGATGTGATGTGATGTGATGTGATACGATACAAACGAGCAGAAGTAGCTAATTCATTTCTAGCACACTTGGACTCCCTGTATGTTGGGAAACACTTTTATGCATCCCAATTGCCAAGTGCTTCTAGCCACGCATAGATGCAAGTAAAGCATGAGAAGGCGTCTTACCTCCGGTCGCTTGGCAATCGCCACGCAAGAATAAAGTGGCCAACAGCATGAAGCAGAGTGAAAGGGACATCTCTCCTGCTCCTCCTCTTGAAAAGGCAGCACTTGTACTTACAACCCACACACATGCGTGCTTATAAGCATGTAGTCCAGTGCTGTGAGCCAATGGAATGTCCTACTCCTGACCCACGAAGCAACTGGCGCATTTACAGGCACTCCGTGAAACCACACATACTACTGGGTCGTTTACGCAATTGTGTTGGAGTTGTCTGGTGCAAGACAGCCCTCAACTTCAACCTCTCTTGGGAATTTTTTGTTACTCGATTTAATCAGCTGCGATATTGAGAGCACTGTGACTGCAAAAGTAGTAAATAGAGATGGAGCGTTGAAATGGGTGCATGCTTAGCTAAAAGTTGTGGTGATTATGGGATTCGGCGCAGGGGCGTTGAGAGCTCCTTTTTACAGGCACTCCTTCCACTTTATTTGGAAAGCTGCATTCCCTGAATGACGACTTCAGTCCTGACACAAGTGCCAACTCTTCACTGGGCACAGTGTGGCCCCTATGACTGACGCATTAGGTTCTCGTGCTGCCTTCGTCGAGGAAGAAGGCGCTGGCACAAAAGTCGGTGGTAGAACTGGAAAAAATTGGGATGTTAGGCGCATTATTTTCAACTCTTATGACAGGGTCTCTCAGTTGTGACCTAGAGACATTAGTTGACAAAATCTCGCTTTCTATGCGGCAACATGGTGCCTGAGCAGTTCTTAATAATTGGAGTGATGGATAAATGTGAAATGGATGGATGGATAGAGGGGAGTGAGTGGAGGAAAAAGAGATAGATGGAAAGGAGAAATAGAAGCTAGAGCGAATACGCTGTAGGAAATGTGGGGATCCGCAGACTCGAGTTGCCCCGAATTGACGTCACTACCGTTGCAGTTGCTAATTGTTGGTGGCACAGGTGAGTAATGGGTACATCTAAAGGAAAGGTCTCCACTGTTTTACGTGTGTCGTGAACTGCTAAAATTGGCATGCTACCACTGCGTGGACCCGAGAAAGGTATAAGGGATGCGGAAATGTAAAGAAGAAGGAGAAAGCGTTTAGCGAAAGAAGGAAAGATGTCCCAACTACGCACTTGGTGCAGGGACGCGTATGCTAAGTAGACTAAAAGAAAGGGGGAAAAAGGGAAACAGAAAGGCTGTTCAATGCCCGAGTAACCTTGTATTGTCTCCTCTGCCTACGCTCACTTCTCCTCCTCTCCCTTCGCCTTTTGCTCTGCAGGACGCCTCTAAATCCTTCGCGTTTGCATTATCTCCAGCTCCTAGCAGGAGTGCCTTTCGAGAATCACCTTCTAATTACCAATGTAATGCTTTGTTTGTTCGAACCACCGGTTTAGGTCACTTGGGTGGCCATATAGTACTAAGCCGGTTGGCCGGCCTCCGGGCCGTACCAACAGCCCCCCAAAGCCCTCTGTTTCCAGACTATATATATTCTGTGTAGCGTCCCAAGGATCCCCTTAAGGTAAAAGAAGGCACAGTACTAGGGCAGAATATATATATTCCGGGAACAGAGGACTTGGGGGCTGTTGGCACGGTCCGGAGGCCGACCAACCGGCTAGAACAAGATGGCTACCCAAGTGACCTAAACCGGTAGTTCGAACAAACAAAGCATTACATTCTGCCCTAGTACTGCGCCTTCTTTTACCGTAAAGGGTGTAATACTTTGTTTGTTCGAACTACCGGTTTAGGTCACTTGGGTGGCCATCTTGTTCTAGCCGGTTGGTCGGCCTCCGGGCCGTGCCAACAGCCCCCAAGTCCTCTGTTCCCGGAATATATATATTCTGCCCTAGTACTGCGCCTTCTTTTACCTTAAGGGGAGCCTCGGGACGCTACAAAGGGAGCCTTGGGACGCTACATACAAACTAGCAAAATGGGTGGTAGTTATGTTTAGTGTATCTGGTAACGTAGTAAATGGAAGTTATGTGGTGGCACTGTCGACGTTGGAGGTAGTCGTTCCAAGACGATCACATGACGAAACGCCTACCAAAACTGCTTTTCAATGGCTACTGATGACTATGATTTTTTACAAACAACACGTCTTTTGAATCGTTTTATTCAACTGCATTATTCATCCCCGTATATTAGTCCCATCAATAAGTCCCTGCTTTCAAATTTGTGCCTACTCACACACATCTACTTGTAAATTGAAAGCTTAAGTGAGTGAATTCAGCACCTGGTAAAATTTAGTGCTGTTTACTAGCGAAAAACCTTACGCTCATTTGTTTTACGGTGCGATACTGCCAGCAGGTGATTTAAATTCACAAGTGCAGGGCGTAAGTGGTGTGGTCTTTTCCTATGCATTAATCCTTGGAGAAGCTTGATAAAAGACGAAGTACTTGGTACTCACTTATCAGCTGTCATCAGCAGATTCCTTTGCTTGTCGATCTGCTTCCTTTTGTATACAATTACTCGCTAAAGTAAACGCAAAAGCCAAGTAGGATTACTGTCAAGACACGTCTTAACCACTACACCTAACCAGGTGTTTACTTTGCTGCAAGACACTTTTAGCGAGTAAGTAAGGCTGCTTTGGCAGCATGCTAAATGCTTTATTATTACGGTGATGATGAATTTTTAATAATGCTGCCTAGTTTCTAGGGAAGATTTGTGACCTTACTAAGCACTCGGTACACACTCTTTTTACTTCCGCCACCATGTGCTTGTTTTATTTCTGCATACTTATTTATTCATTTCCTTCATGCAATCACTTGTTGAAATGAGCGCTTACGAAAGACTGCGGTTAGTGTTAAGACGTTGGTTTCCAAGTGAAGTATGTAGTCACGTTTATATTTTGCTGTACAGTACTCCAAACGATTGGGTAAAATCGCTATGTTAGCGTATTGAATGCTTCGTTGTTTTGCTGACGGTGGATTTTGAGTAATGGGGCTCTGTTTGTTGAATGCAGTTAAAAATCTATAAACGCTTCGCTCATCTCACTTCGTTCGACGAAAGTTAATTATCATCGGCCGGTGGAGCATTTGTTCGTTAAGCATAGAGGGAATACCGAACAGGAATAGATACGAGTTGCGCCTTTGTCATTACTTTGGACGGTCCGGATGGCTGGTTTATTGTACCTTGTCTCTCCCCAAGTTGGACTGTACTTACGCAGACTCCGATGTGATGCACGAGGTTATCTGCTGCAACGACATTGTCTGTTAGGATGGCTGATCCGAAGACTGGAGAAGCGTGATCGAATGTGAGCAGTTTTGATGTGCGAAAGTGCGTGAGACAATGGATTGCATTTTGTGGTGCAGCTCAACAACTTCCAACTTCCTGGTCACATTGGAACACGTCGTGTTGGTGCAGTTATGATGAGACTGGGTGAGTTGACTGCGTGACAAGTTCTGTTCCCTTTCCTGATATTCCTGATGAAGGGGTAGTTGGAGATGTTGTGCCTGCGGCCTTGTGCCACCATTCAGTGCTTGCAAAGAATTTTCACCTACCTTAGTTGGAGTTGCCAATGTCGAGTCTGTTAGATAGACACATGCAGTGTGATGTGGAAGGACTTTCTATTGATGGGTGCTAGTGAAATGGTGTGTCCATTTGCCAGCACATTGTATGCCACATCGGACTTTGTAAGTTCTCAACCAAGTCATTTTGCAAATGGCAAAATGTGACTCTCAAGTGCATTGTCAATCAGTCATGTATTTGAATGGTGCAGATGCTGGGGGAGAAATGCTTGCCTTGGAGGGAGGGACGGAGAGAGAAGTGCTTTGTCCGGAAGGTAGACGGTGGCGTCAGTTAACAAATCGCAAGGTAGTCATCCATGCTCTTTCACAGTGGAGGGCGGTTCACGAGTAGAAAGGTGGTGTGAGAGCAGCCGGTCTAATGCTGGCGTTGATTTCGCACTTCCACCACTACAAATCATGGAGGAGTTGTTGCAAACCTGGTGGAGGAGGTGATTAGGAAGAAGAGCGATTTAGTCGTGATGGGCTCATTGGAGGACTGTGTGAAGAATTGCCAATGTCTACTTGAATGGAGAGTACTTGGTGGGCATCCTGTGGTCTACTTTCGCCTCCCCTTCCGCCATTTAGTAATGCCTACGTGCTCCCTTTAAATTGAGGAGGCGGGCATCTCGTGGTGGGAGGAGCAGGGTAGTGTGCGAATTCACCAAGTGGGTCCAACCCAGAAAACGACGTGGAGGAAGGGAGTGTTGGCGACTGGTACTCTTGACGAGTCGACGTGCCTTTATCGAAGTGTGTCGATATTAATGAATCTTCTGATTCTGCCCCTCTTCCACCTGCTCACCATCCCTCTTTACCAGTTGTGTTCTCGAGAGCGAAGTTTTGCGCCTTGATCCAACTTCCCCATCTCAATGCCAACTTCTCTTTGCCCTCCTTTTGGAGAGAACCTCTACATGGTGGCTCACAATACCGGGTAAGAATGCGCATTCCTCTACCTACTCCTGCATGTGCACTTTTACTCTCTCTGTCTCAGTTTGTGTGTGCATGCTATTGTCCGTTTCATTCCTTTATCCTCTTAGGTGGTCGCTTCGACTAGTGAGAAAGCGTGTGTGTGTATTCGTGTGTGCATTGCACTGGCGGCATAACTGTCTCTTCTTTGTCTCCAAAAGCGGCACTTTGTGGTGGGAGTAGAGGAGTAGTGCCCATGCCCCACTCTGTTGTGCATCTCACTCAGATGCGCAACAGCATGAACAAGGCTGTCCAGTGAGGTGGGGAAAGGTGTCACACCGGATGACGGCGGTTTGTCTGCCGTGTGGCCAGGATTTTCAAGTCGCCTGTGCAGCAGACACAGAAGAGGGGGACTTATGAAACGAAGTGGTGCAATGCGAGCAGCGTCGGATGAGGGATGCGGAGGTAGTGCAAATGCAGTCAGAGCAAATGTGCTGCAACACAAGACACTTCGACGAAATCTTTGTTTGTTTACTGAAGGAAGACACAATGCCAAAAGAGGTGAGCCAGTGGAGAGTAATGAAGGTGTGAGAGGAGGCGCAGTGAGGGAATGCAATCTAGTTAATCGATGTCTTCCAAGTCCCGAGTCCACGCGTCTGTGTCACTCTTCATTGGTTCTCACCGCCTACAGACCCACTTGTTCCTTTTCCTTGGCTTTCCTTCACTCTCCTTTTAAGCACACGTGTTCCTTCACCTTGTTGTTCCACTTGGCTTCTCTTCACTCCCTTTCCCTTCTTCCAATCACACGTGTGACTCTCTCACTCTCGTTTGGACTGGTCTGGCGTCTGTACTCACAGCTGAAACGACGACGAGAAAGGGCGCCGAGGAGGTGCATGCTCTTTATTTTCTAAATTACAGGTCCCCTTATTCTACATAAATAAGAGCGCCTTGGTCGATGGTAGGCGTAGCATTTAACCCAGTGGTGTACGCCTTTAGACACTTTACTGAAGGCTTTTGTCATTGCAGCAGTGCGTAGCGAAAGAAAAGCCTGTGCGTACAGAAACTGGCTTAAGGATGAGGTGGTGGGTGAAAGGCACTTGAACGACGAGAGAGTTGAGTGGGTGCGTAGGTGAGTGCATGGATGGATGGGTGAATCAGTGGATGTGGAGTAGTTTGAGGGACTCGAGTGCAGTGAGTACGTGGATGGAAAGTGAATACACAAGGCTCGAGAAGTGGTGGTAAGTCAGTGGTTGGAGGAACAGAGCCTAGCGAAATCACTTGCATCATTCCTGCTGAGTGGAGGAGGCAGCTAAGTTCTCCCCTTTTTTGTGCCTGTAACATGACGACCTGATAAAAGAAACGAAGCTGATTTCGCATATTTTTTTTGTTGTTAATTGTTCGCAGAAAGTGCCATGTGTTTAAGTAACTTGACTATCGACACTGACGTCTGTGGTCCTCTGCGGTCTTTTGGGGCACTGCATGACAGGTCCCGATTTATTGCATTCGTTGCATCCATAGACTTTCTGTGGTTTCTTCCGCCTGCGTTTGCACAGCTAGCCAGCAACAAAGGTAAAATAAATGCTATTGTAGCAGAGTGAAATTAGATCTATCATGTAGTGATGAACGCCAATCGGAATCTTTGCCTGACTGCTAGACTCGTGTCGTCTGACACGTAAAGGAAGCGATATATTGTCTCACAAATACAAGCGCATAGAGCATTGACAGTCACATTTCTGTGTTTAAGTTCTAAAAATCATTTCTTTGCCACCTTCGTTGCCGATGCAGAATGTTTCCAATCGATCATTGCCTGCGCTACACCACTGGAACTAGAAAAGATGGTTAGATCATGGGTGCTGGAAACACTTGACTACGTTTTACCACCGTAGTTGTTGGGCGTGGGAGGAGCATTCGCTTGCATATTTCAGTTGATCTCGTCTGCCTTTATCACACATGTCGCTCACAAATGGCTAGTACATGGAGGGCTAAAGCTCAGGCATATTCGCTTGTCCTTTTGAATCATCAGCGCAGCTATCACGTCGACATTGGTAAGTTTGTGTGTAATCAAGCAGTGTACTTTCGGAGGTCATTCAAGCGAACATGGAAGCGGCAGTGTCTCCATCACTGTGATGGCAGGCGAGTGTGCAAGACCTCATATTTCACCCACTTGCCGTCTGCACGTCGGCAATCAAGACGCTCACTTTGCATTCTTCATTCCCTCGATATCCTGTCTTGGCAACTCGACTGCATGCACCCATTTATTCAACTCGTGTTAGGCGCTCTTAGCATGAACACATTGCTTCACCCCAAGTAATGTCAGTCAACAGATGAATGAAGTAAGACACATAGTGCCGTCGACCTGGGCATCTAGTGCTGGCTAGTAGCACAAACAGTGGAAGAGGAATCCGCATGCAGTGTGTAGACACAGGGCACACAAGCAATTGAAGCTCGTCACGTAGTAATTACTTAGTGGCTCCAGTAGCACGCCTCGGAGACCGAAGATGGCGAGAGAAGTTGGTGTTCAAATGTTCAAATGTCTGCAAGTAGTGCAATAAAATGTTCTATCTCCTGTAGAGTCTTCATTTTCCAGTCTGCAATTTGACTTTCTTGTTGATCACTCATAGCAATCATTGAGAAAGGGAATGTGTGGAAGGATGGTGAGGAAGGGGGTTTGGGCCAGTCGTATCGCCAGAAGCGTACCTGGTGCGCATCATTTACTCACTCTCTCCACCATTCAGCTCGCTGTCATGCACACACACACACACCCGCACACACACACACCCCTTTAACGCTCGCATTCCTTACTCAGAGAAGATCAGTGACAAAGACCTCCGCTTTGATACCGTCCTCTCCCCACTTAGTGGGTTTCCTTTACCACCTCGTCCTCTGAAGAGCGCACGTGCCTTTGTGGTGGTGGACGCTCATATCGACTAATTCAATCAAACTGCACAGGCTGCGGTGAAGTGCTGAGGTGGGAAACGAAGTCGGACAGAGGAGTGACGCGATTTCTTGAGGATTACGGTGCTTGTGAAGCAAATGTGACCTCTACGGTGAATGGACGGGGTGGAGTTAGGCCACCTGTAGGTCATTCATCTCAGTCTCTCCCTCCCTCCCTTCCTTCCTCCCTCCCTCGCTCTCTACATACCTATTTATATCCTCTTCATTGTCCTGCATCCATCCACCACTCCCTTCAACCTATCATGCATCCCATTTCCACACATTCATCCCTCCATCTATCTGCCTGCTTTCCCTACCTCCCTCTCCCCCACCCTTTCTCGCAAAATTGCGCTGTATCCACTTCATTCGCTGGTAATCTCCTTCCAGTATTTCACCGTTCACAGAACTCCTCCCCCATCATCGTTCATGGTCCACTCGTCCACGAATGCTGCAATGGTGGATGAATGGAGGAAAGACTAGAAGGAGAAGTGGAGGTGCAAATGGTTGGAGTGGGTGAGGAATGAAGTGGTTGTTTGATAAATGCAAGTGTGAGTGCATGGGTGCCAACTACATGAGTTCTGGGTGCTACTTCATCATGCTGGCTGCGCATGCATCTCCACTGAGTTCACGCACGCCCACATGTCTACGTTTTCTTCTCGCATGCTCACCTGCTGACCTCTATGCTTTCACAACATTCTCCACCGTTTCTCAACTCCATCTCTTACAACTTAATTTCGATGCAGAAGCAGCTGATGACTTGAGGTGTGCATTCATCACTGATGATGAGGAGGAGGCGATATCGCTAACTGCACATCTTGGTGACTCGTGGTATTTGTCACCGAACAGGATGCAAGAGCAGCTGATCTCTTTCGCTACACTGCCCCTCCCGCTTCACATCCACTGATCCCTTCTAGACCCATTTCTCAAGACCAGTTAGTAGTTGTAGTACGTCGCCTCTATCACAGTTCCTTTCATACACTTTATGGTGGAGATCTCACTCAAAGTCTCACTCTTCACCCGTTCAATTAGCCTACGCTAACTGTGCCCTAGTCCGCCGCTTCATCTACGCGCACTTCCACAGCGAACCCAACGTCTTCTCTAAGCTTGTGTACTTTTACCTTGTCTTCGCCTTCAAGCTTTTAAAGCAGATTAATTGTCCGCGAGAATGAGCCCTGAGGATTGTTTGTGAGGCTTTTGCATTCACTGTCGCCTTTATCGATCTCCAATGCGTGCTACTGAAATCGTTAAGTAGGCATTGCACAGCGAGCTCCGAGTTATTGCGTGGGTTATGTTTGTGTGCTTTTCGCGGTTTCTTCTCTTCTTCTTGTGTTTTGGCCACCAGTGGTTGTCAATGCCTCCGCAAGTAAGTGTCTCACTTCTATCACCTCTTAGTTGACGTTACGTTGGATCAAGCAATGTGTTTATTTTAACATTATTTAAATGAATTTACCAAATCCGTCTTTGTGCAAATGGACTTGCATGTAGTCGAGTTGCAAAGGCGGGGCATAAAGGGGTAAAGAACGCAATGTGGGTGTCTCCATAGTCGGCGCGCATACGTCAACTGAGCAAAATATGAGGTTGGACACACGCGCCTCCCCTGCCAGTGATGGAGACACTGCCGCATCTATGTTCACTTGATTGGTTTCCCACATTACATGCTTGCCAACACATTTGAAGTCTGCCTGTGTGCGTGTGTGGCAGTTGCTTGAGCTGCAGATCTTTCTGGAAGATCTGCCGATCGCGGTAGAAATAGAGCACGAAGCAAGTGGTAGCAACACAAATAATTGCTGTTGGTTAGTTTGGTCCCCACCCTACTCTGCAGAGATGAAGGTGAGTTGGAATGGCTGCCTTACCTGACACAAATAAGCTGATTTCTTTGAAATTAGGAAAGAAGTCACACTCTATTTAATATATGTGTGTGTAGGTCGGTCAATTCCGATACAGTGCCAGTAGTCGACATCAGATCACCCACTGTGAGTAAGCGAAAGGCAGTCTACCTCCTCCTCCACCTTTTCTATCCCTTTCCTCCTTTTACTCAAAATGCAGTGCAGGGCGCCTCTTGAGCGTGTCGTGTTGGCATTATCAACCTCGCCACGTTTAGCTGCGATGGAAATGCGATAGCAAACTTTGACGCTTGCGAAACGTGCCTTTCCACGTTTACCACGCAATAAACTAAGTAACATAATGGTCGGCGGTTCAGTTTGGGGTGTGCTCGCAATGTATTAAAGGAAAGTTATGGGATGACACTGTCGACGCCCAACGCCAACGGTATTCGCGCCAAGACTATCAAAGGAAAATCCGCTACAAGAAACGCTCATAAAAACTGCTTTAAATGAATTTGAAATCTAATTACGGCACAATAGAAGCATCTCTTAAAACGCAAAGCTACTTAGGAGCAATGCTTGTAATGCTTTGTTTGTTTGGACTACCGGTTTGGGTCACTTGGGTGGCCAAATTATACCAGCCGTTTGGCTAGGCTCTAGGCAGTGCCATCAGCCCACAATCCCTCCGCTTCCAGAATATGTGAATTTTTCGCTAGCGTAAGCCTCCTTTCACCTTAAAGAATGTCTCAAGAAGCTACATTGGTGGCAGCAGGTAGTAAACCCAAATTTAATAAATTTTTATCCCCATCCTCATCCTCCTACTCCTCCTCCTCATTGCCAGTAGCGTGCTACGGATGAGAGAATCTCCGACATCTCATGACATAAGGACTAAGATCTACCTTCGTCTTTGGCACCTTCTCCACCCTTGTGTTCTGCAAGAAAGCTACCAACAAGTGAAGCGGCACTAGCCGTTAACTGCAAGTCCAGTGGAACCGCCAAGAGGGATCAGACACGTTGTGGTAAGCTCTTTCTAAGGAAGTCGCAGGACGCCACCATCCTAAACAGATTGCCACTGTGAAGAAGATACACTGATTTGGTTTCAATTATTAGGCGCTATTTACCCCCTCTCCCCTTTATTTTTCCACCAATTATTTCTTGCTTTCTGATTTATGCTTGCCTTTTTATTTACCTTGTCCGTGCATCCGCTTGTTAAATTAATCGCCTGAGTGAGTTAATTCAGCATCTGGCAGAATCTGGTGTCACTTATTGGCACACAATTTTAACACTCAGTTGTTTTACGCTGCGGTGCTGCCGGTCCTTACTTTGAAGTTGTTAGTGCAGTGTGTAAGTGATTTGGTGTTTGCATAACGACTAAGCATTGGGAAATAGGTTGAAAGTACACAAAGCATTTGGTGCTCACTTGTCAGCTGTCGTAAGTATTTTTATCTAGTCATGGAACGACTTTAGTAGTGTGTTGATGGTTCGCTATTTTGATAAGGATGGCTTTTGAATTATGAGGCTCGGTTTGTTGAATGCAGTTGGAAATCTACCAAACACTTCGCTGTCCTCTTTCTTCATTTTTTTTTGTTAAAGATGCTGTGGGCCCTGACTTCGTCGGACGAAAGCTGATTGGCATCGGCCGATGGGCATTTGTTCGGTAAGCATGAAGGCAATATCGAGCAGCACAAAGTGCGAATGGTGCCTTTGTCATTGCTTTTGACGGCTTGGATGGCTAAGTTAGTAGGCCCTGTCTCTCTCCAAGTTGATCTGTACGTGCGCGGATTCCAGTGCGATGCATAAGATTATCTGACATGACGTCGTCTGACAGAATGGAGGATCTGGTGACTGGAGAAGCGTACTCGAATGTCAGCTGATTTGAGCTGGGGAGTGGCGTCAGACAATGGATTGCTCAGCCGTTTTGGAATATGCTGCATTGTTGCAATTACGATGAGACTGGGTGAGTTGACTGCGTGACAAGTTCCATTCCCTTTCCTGACATATGCGTCCAACTTTGTCTCTTTAATAAATGCTTGCATGGACTTATCACCGAACTCACTTGGATCTGTCAATGTCACGCTTATGATGATGGACATGTGCAGTGTGATTTGGAAGTGTGTTGTGTGGACAGATGTTGGTGAATGGGGAAGGAATAGGCTTACTTTGTTGCGACATTCACAGAGGAGGCTGGTGTGTCCAATTGGGAGCCAAGCACGCCCCTTGTTGAACTATGTAAGTATCCAACTGATTCATTTTCCTAATGGCAAAATGTGAATCAATTGTTTTGTCGGCGAGTCACTCCTTGAGTGGTGCGGATGCTGCGGGCAAAATGCTCACCTCGAACCTGCAGCCGCCGCCCATAGAGTTTGGTTTTAGCAGTAAGTGGGCATCCTCCACAAGCAAGTACATGCGGTTTTTGTTGTTTACTAGTGCAAAAATTTAACGCTCATTTGTTTTACGGTGCAGTGCTGAAAGCAAGTGATGCAAATTCACCAATGGAGTGCGTAAGTGGTGTGCTCTTTGCATCTCCATTAATCTTTGGAAAATAGGTTGATAAAACACGAAACACTTGGTGCTCATCCATCAGCTGTCATCAGCAAGTTCCTTCACTTGTCGAACTGCCCCTTTTTTGTACACAATCACTCACTAAAGTGGACGCAAGAGCGAAGTGGGACTACTGTTGGGACACTTTTTGGCTCCTATGCATAACCACCTATTTGCTTTGCTGCACAACACTCTTAGCGAGTAAGTAAGGTTGTTTTGGTAGTGCGCTGAATGGTTTATTGTTACATCGCTGACGAATTTTCTGTAATGCGGCCTAGTTTCTAGGGGAGATTTGTGACCCTTTCTAAGCACTGGGCATCCACTCTTTTTACTTTCGCTGCTATGTGCTTATTCTACTTTTGCATACTGGTTTTTCATTTCCTGTATGCAGTCGCTTGTTGAAATCAGCTCTTAAGTAAGACTGCACTTAGAGTTAGGACGCTGGTTTCCAAGTACAATACGTAGTCGCGTTTATTTTTTAGCTGTGCAGTGCTCCAAGTGGTTGATTGGAATCGCTGTGCTAGTGCATTGAGTGCTTGGTTGTTTTGATGACGATGGATTTCGATTGATGGGGCCTTGTTCGTTGAGTGCAGTTAAAAATCTACCAAACACTTCGCTCTCCTTCTCCTTCCTTCTTCTTGCTAGAGGCGTTGTGGATCCCAGCTTCGTTCAACAAAAGTTAATTATCATCGACCGGCGGAGTATTTGTTTGTTAAGCACGGAGGGAATACCGAGTATTACTTTGGACGGTTTGGATGGCTGGTTTATTGTACCTTATCTCTCCCCATGTTGGACTTTACGTACGCAGACTCTGATGTGATGCACGAGGTTATCTGTTGCTACGACATTGTCTATTAGGATGGCTGATCTGGAGACCGGAGAAGCGTGATCGAATGTGAGCAGTTTTGATGTGCGAAATTGCGTGAGGCAATGGATTACATTTTGTGGTGCAGCTTAAGAACTTTTCGGTCACTTTGGAACACGTCGTGTTGTTGCAGTTATGATGAGACTGGGTGAGTTGACTGCGTGACAAGTTCTGTTCCCTTTCCTGATATTCCTGATGAAGGAATAGTTGGAGATGTTGTGCCTCCGGCCTTGTGCCACCATTCAGTGCTTGCAAAGAATTCCCATCTACCTTAGTTGGAGTTGCCAATGTCGAGTCCGTTAGACAGACACATGCAGTGTGATGTGGAAGGCCTTTCCACTGATGGATGCTAGTGAAATGGTGTGTCCATTTGCCAGCACATTGCATGCCACATCGGACTTTGTAAGCTTGCAACTCAATCATTTTGCGAATGGCAAGATGCGACTCTCAAGTGCTTTGTCAATCGGCCACACATTTGATTGGTGCTGATGCTGCGGACGAAGTGCTTGCCTTGGACTTGTAGGTGTCTGTAGGGCTTTGTTATAGCAGGAAGGTGACATCCTTCACAATTGCATGCGGCTTTGGTTCGTGTGGGTGAATAATGCACAAATTAGTGCAAAAAATGGCTGTCAAATCAACAAACTTACCGTGAGCACTGCACCTAGGGGCAGCTGCGATGTGGGAAATGTGGGACAGATGCTGTGGCTGGCAGGTGAGGTGCGTTTGTGGAAGGATGAATGACGCGTTGGGCGAGCGTGTGTTGCCTTGACGTGGGGAGTGGAAGAGGATGGAGGGTGGGTTAGACACCCACGGAGGGGTGAGGCTGTCTGGCACTTGCGCTACTTGAGGCTCGATAAACGCGAAGTAGGACCTACTTCACAAATGGATGAGATACCGATGGGAGGAGAGAGAGAGGGAGAGGGGGAGGGAGGATTGTGTTGTCAGGAAGGTGAATGGTGACGTCAATTACCAAATCACAGGGTAGTCGTCCATGCTCTTCCACAGTGGGGGGCGGTTCACGAGTAGAAAGGTGATGTGAGAGCAGCCGGTCTAATGGTGGCGTTGATTTCGCACTTCCACTAGCACAAATTGTGGAGGAGTTGTTGCGAACCTGGTGGAGGAGGTGATTAGGAAGAAGAGCGATTTGGTCGTGATGGGCTCATTGGAGGACTGTGTGAAGAATAGCTATCGTCTACTTAAATGGAGAGTACTGGGTGGGCATCCTGGGGTCTATTTTCGCCTTTTCTTCCGCCATCTCGTAATGCCTACGTGCTCCCTTTGGATTGAGGAGGTAAGCATCTCGTGGTGGAAGGAGTAGGGTAGTGTGCGAATGCACCGAAGGGGTTCAACCCAGAAAACGACGTGGAGGAAGGGAATGTCGGCGACTGGTACTCTTGACGAGTCGACGTGCCTTTATCGAAGTGTGTCGATATTAATGAATCTTCTGATTCTGCCCCTCTTCCACCAGCTCATTCTCCTCCTTCACCAGTTATGCCCTGGAGAGCGAGGTTGTGTGCCTTGCTCCAACTTCCTATTTTATGTTCCATAGTTCGGTGGACCTGCTGCCTGCCTACCTCATTGCCAACTTCTCTCTTCCCTCCTTTTGGAGAGAACCTCTACATGGTGGTCCACACAATAAGAGGTAAGAATGCGCACTCCTCTACCTACTCCTGCATGTGCACTCTTACTCTCTCTATCTTAGTTTGTGTGTGCATGCTATGTTCTACTTCCTTCTTTTATCCTCCTAGGTGGTCGCTTCAACTAGTAAGAACGTGTGTGTGTATGCGTATGTGTGCGTGACACTGGTGGCAAAACTGCCTCGTCTTCGTCTCGAAAAGCGGCACTTCGTGGTGGGAGTGGAGGAGTAGTGCCCATGTCGCATTATGTTGTGCATCTCACTCAGATGCGCGAGAGCATGAACAAGGCTGCGCATTGAAGTGGGGAAAGGTGTCACACCGGATGACGGCGGTTTGTCTGCCGTGTGGCCAGGACTTTCGAGTCGCCTGTGCAGCAGACACAGAAGCGTGGGACTTATCAAAGGAAGTGGTGCAATGAGAGCGGCGTCGGATGAGGGATGCACAGGTACCTCAAATGCAGTCAGCAAATGTGCTGAAGCAGAAGACGCTTCGACGATTCCTTTGTTTGTTTACTGAATGGAGACTCAATGCCAAAAGTGGTGAGCCAGTGGAGAATAATGAAGTTGTGAGAGGAGGCGCAGTGAGGGAATGCAATGTAGTTAATCAATGTCTTCCAAGTCCCAAGTCCACGCGTCTGTGTCACTCTTCATTGGTTCTCACCGCCCACAGACCCACTTGTTCCTTTTCCTTGGCTTTCCTTCACCCTCCTTTTAAGCACACGTGTTCCTTCACCTTGTTGTTCCACTTGGCTTCTCTTCACTCCCTTTCCCTTCTTCCAATCACACGTGTGACTCTCTCACTCTCGTTTACACTGGTCTGGCGTCTGTACCCACAGGTGAAACGACGACGAGAAAGGGCGCCGAGGAGGTGCATGCTCTTTATTTTCTAAATTACAGGTCCCCTTATTCTACATAAATAAGAGCGCCTTGGTCGATGGTGGGCGTAGCATTTAACCCAGTGGTGTACGCCTTTAGACACGTTGCTGAAGGCTTTAGTCATTGCAACAGTACGTCGAGAAAGAAAAGTTTGTGCGTACGAAAACTGGCTTAAGTATGAGGTGGTGGGTGAAAGGCACTTGAACGACGAGAGAGTTGAGTGGGTGCGTAGGTGAGTGCATGGATGGATGGGTGAATCAGTGGATGTGGAGTAGTTTGAGGGACTCGAGTGCAGTGAGTACGTGGATGGAGAGTGAATACACAAGGCTCGAGAAGTGGTGGTAAGTCAGTGGTTGGAGGAACAGAGCCTAGCGAAATCACTTGCATCATTCCTGCTGAGTGGAGGAGGCAGCTGAGTTCTCCCCTTTTTGTGCCTGTAACATGACAAGTTGATAAAGGAAAGGAAGTTGATTTTACACATTATATATTGTCAATTGTCCGCAGAAAGTGTCTTGTGTGTGAGTAACTTGACTATCGCCAACGACGTCCGTGGTCCTCTTCGGTCCTCAGATCGTGCTGCTGCATTTATTAAGTAGACACTGCATGACGAGTCCCGATTTACTGCATTTGTTGAATCCATAGACTTTCTCTAGTTTCTTCCGCCAGCATTTGCGCAACTAGCCAGCAACAAACGTAAAATGCATGTTATTGTGGTAGAGCGATACTAAATTTATCATGTAGTGATGAACGCCAATCGGAGCCTTTGCCTGGCTAGACTTGTGTCGTCGCGAAATGTAGGACCGATCGTGCTAGAGACTAAAAAGTGGTGGGAGGTGGTATTGTGCTTCTAATAACTTCTCTGCGCAGAGCCCCCACCACTCATGCAGAACGCGGTTACTTAGAAGCGCGTTTTGCTGCCACTTTTGGGACGAAAATTCTTTTCGGAATCTCACTTGACCCACTCTGCCACACCTCGATTGCTCGTTGTCAATGGCAGGTGGACTGATAGTCGCCCTAGTGTTGGGATCAGCCGAATCACCACAAAAGTACTGGATTAACATCATCCAATCTCTCTGCACCATTTAACTCGATGTCATGCACACACACACACCACTTTGGCGCTCCCATTCCTTACTCAGAGAAGTTTAGTAACCAAGATCTCCGCTTTGATATCGTTCTCTCCCCACTTAGTGGGTTTCCTTTACCACCTCGTCATCTGAGGAGCGCACGTGCCTTTGTGGTGGTGGATGCTCATATCGACTAATTCAATCAAACTGCGCAGGCTGCGGTGAAGTGCTGAGGTGGGGAACGAAGTCGGACAGAGGAGTGACACGATTTCTTGAGGATTACGGTGCTTGTGAAGCAAATGTGACCTCCACGGTGAGTGGACGAGGTGGAGTTAGGCCACCTGTAGGTCCTGCATCTCAGTCCCTCCCTCCCACCCTACATACCTATTTACATCCTCTTCATTGTCCTACATCCATTCACAACTCCCTTCAACCTATCATGCATCCCATCTCTACACATCCATCCATTCCATCTGCTTGTGCAGTTTGTGCAGTTGAGTAGTGAACTAAAATAAGGATTCACTCTCTGATCTACTTCCTCCTCCTTGTCGACTGCGAGATGAAGAGCACTATGTATAGCATCAAACTCTCCTTTTATCCACATTTTTTAGGCGAAACTATGGTGGTGGTGGTGGTGGTGGTGGTGGTGGTGGTGGTGGTGGTGGTGGTGGTGGTGGTGGTGGTGGTGGTGGTGGTGGTGGTGGTGGTGGTGGTGTGGTGGTGGTGGTGGTGGTGGTGGTGGTGGTGGTGGTGGTGGTGGTGGTGGTGGTGGTGGTGGGTGGAAGGCTCCCTCGCGAAACCTTCGACCACTTGGGGGAATGGGCATCGATTCCGTTTTTCAGGGTAGGAGAACACTGGTGCAGGGAATGATGTGACATGCCAGTAAATCAGACCACCACCCAGCAACACCAGCTGCCTCGTGCAGGCGATGTTGACGATGCGTTTTGTTACATCTCCTGCTCAATAGCTCGACAAGACTGGGTGATTAGGCTTAGGCAATGTGGTAGCCGCTACACCTAGGTTACTTGTTGTAACTGTGAGGATGGGCCTGTTGATGTGATCCAGGTCAATGTCAGTCGATCTAACTCTTTCTCCATTATCAAGAATCCAGCTTTCATTAGGTCATTTCTTCCCCACAGATTAATTATGCCCTTCGGAATGTTTCGAGACTTGTCTTTCCTATTGTTCATTTGAGCCAGTCCTCGATGCCTCCTAAGTGCACTTGCCATTTGACAGGCTTACCTTCGGCACGCTTTTGCGCATTGTTTGCAATGTCCTCAATGCACTCGCCGCCCTCGTCCACCAGCTCACCTGCATCCGCATACACCACGAAGCATGCCACTGAAGTCACACAGTAAAAAACTGCATGGCGCGTTCCGATCTCTTGTGCAAGTTGTCTCTCTATGCTTGCTGTCGTTTCTCCTTCTATTGCCTACCCAATCAACTACAGCATCCCTTCCGCTTGCTTAGTTTAAGCCAGACAGCAAAGCGAAATTCACTTGGCCAGAGCCTTCAAAGTAGGCGCCAGTGATAACACGGCCGTGGCGCGATCAGGACTCGATCCACTGCCACACACACAAGCTGACAGAATTCAAATGTGTTGGCAAACGGTGTAACGTCAGAGGCCAAGCAAGCGAACACGGAATCGGCGGTGTCTCCATCACTATGATGGCAGGCGAGGGTGGACAACCTCATGTTTCACTCAATTGCCGTATGCACGTCGGCAGTAAGGACGCTAACTTTGCATCCTCCGTCGCCTTGATGTAATGTCCTTGCTACTGCTTAACTGGATGCAAGCCCAGTCACACAAACACCCATTCATTAAATTCATCATAAACGTCTTTAGATTAAGCACATTACTTCGCCCCAAATAATGTCAGTCAACAGATGAAAAAAGTGGGACATATAGTGTCAATGACTTCGGCACCTAGTGCTGGCTAGTAGCACGAACAGTGGAAGAGGAAACCGCATGCAGCATGTAGACACAATGCACACAAGCAATGGGAGCTCGTCACGCAGTGACTATTTAATGGCTCCAGTAGCACGCCTCAGAGACAGAAGATGGCGAGAGACGTTGGTGGCTGTACTCAAGTTGTTCAATCACACAACACTTTTGTGTTCAAAGCACTACAAAAGGTGCACGCTGTCATACACACACACACACCCCTTTCGCAATCGCATTCCTTACGCTGAGAAGGTCAGTGAGAAAGATATTTGTTTTGATATCGTTCTCTACCCAGTTAGTGAGTTTCCTTTGCCACCTCGTCCTCTGAGGAGCGGACGTGCCTTTGTAGTGGTCGCTCATATCGACTAATTTATCTAAACTGCACAGGCTGCAGTAAAGTGCTGAGGTAGCGCACGAAGTTGGAGGGACAAGTGACATGATTTCTTGAGGATTACGGTGCTTGTGAAGCATATGTGACCATCAAGGCGGATGGACGAGGTGGAGTTAGGCCGTCTGTAGGTCCTTCATCTCACTCACTCACTCACTCACTCACTCCCTCCCTACCTACCTACCCCCTCTTCATTGTCCTGCATCCATCCACCAGTCCATTCAACCTAGCATGCATCCCATTTCCACACATCCATCCCTCCATCCATCTGCTTTCCATTCACAACCTCCATCATAAAAAATGTATTGTGCTGGGTTTTCCCTTTTACTCTCCACATTGCACCGAATCCGGTCCATTTGGCAGTAATTTCCTTCCAGTATTTCACCATCCGCAGAACACTTCTCCTACCATCTTTCATGCTCCATTCGTCCACAAATGCTGGAATGGTGGATATATGGAGGAGAGGCTAGAAGGAGAAATGGAGGAGTAGATGGTTGGAGTCAGTAAGGAGTGAAGTGGTTGTTTGATGAGTACTATTGTAAGTAATAGGGTGCTAAGTCCATGACTTCTGAACACCGTAGTGAGGGGCAGCCAAGCATGCCAAACATCAATTGCTATTTCACCATGCTGCGTGCTCACATTACGTGACTTCTGCGCATACGTCTTCACTAAGTCCACGCACGCCCACTTGTCTGCGTTTTCTTCTCACATGCTCACCTGCTGAACCCTATGCTTTCACAACATTCTCCACCATTTCTCAACTCCATCTCTTACAACTTACTTTGGATGCAGATGTAGCTGCTGAGTTGAGGTGTGCATTCATCACTAATTAAGAGGAGGTGACATCGCCAACTGCTCATCTTAGCCAGTCGTGGTGCCTGCCACCGAACAAGCAATTTGTGACTCCTGTCGATAAGAAGCTTGCGAGAGTAGTGCACTCAATGCGCATCGATGTCGCAATGTGGTTACGTGTCTTGGCAGAGCTATGAGACAATTAGCATGGTGCGAATGCTCAGTCTCCTGACACTGGAATGTTTGTATAGCTTAGGAAATAGATACACAAGACACCAGGTCACCACACAACGGTGCACTTACCTGTCTTTCGCACCTTCAAATACTTGGGTCAATGTATGTTAAATGAGTGGATGAATCTAACGGATCTAGTGTGCAGAAGTGTAGCGTTTGGTGGTCTACCTCAGTGCTGGTGATTACGATCACAAAATGTGGCGTCTGTAGCTGCCAGTTAAACATGGATTGGCATTACATGGAAGTTGCCTAGATCTACGTGCTTTGCGGAATGCGAAAATGGAAGTAGTCGACTCAAGTACGGTGCTCATGTCATGGTATTCGCCAGCTCACACCAAAAGCCCCACCACTGTCTGGATCATCGGAAGGCGTCTGCATAGTTGACGGCAAAACAGGAGACCACCCATCCCTAAGCCACTTCTATGCCTTCAATTGATAGAACTCATAGCCGACATCGCTGATAGAGACACTGAACTGGAAGTGTGGAGGAATGTGCATATGCCAATCGTACAGTGGATTTGAGGCAGTAGCTGTGGCGCCTTGCTAGCAGTTGGTTCAGTCTTTCCTGTTAATTAAAAGCTCAACTAGGACTTAACATTCAACTAGTAAGACCAAAATGGGAACTTTCTTTAATTTGTGATCACAATCTCCTGCCATGAGCCTGAATGCAGAAATTGAGGCCAAAGTGCTTAACAAGGTAGTCACAAACGCCTCACTATGCACAGCGTAGTATTGGCAGATGTGCAAGATCTGTAGGTGTCAGGCAAGACATACAGCATTCTAGATCTAGTTGGGCAGATTTTCTGCAATGACGATGTCTTCCGACTTCTACGAGTAAAAGTTCAAAGATTCTGTGTCGAATCCTACAACCACCACAACAGGTAGCTTCGCTTTCGCTCCTTTCAGCTCCCCAACTCTGCTTACTTTTGTGTTCCCAGTGTTCACACAATGTCACAGCCCATCGCATAAAATGAAGAAACAACCAAAAGACGTCGTGGATGAAGGTCGTTTTGCGTCAGCAGGCGACTGCACCAGAGAAGCTCAACACAATTATTCAAAGGACGTAATAATGCGTGTGGAAGCGTCAGTTGCTTCGTAGGACAGGAGCAGGCCATTCTATTGGGTACATCACCGGACTGCATGCTTATAAGCACAAGTGTGTGGGTCGCATTGTCTGGCACCGTTGGCTTCTCACCCGATCCATTAGTAAGTAGAGTAGTTGACGCAGGTCTTTCAAATCTCCTTTTGTCACCTTTCATGCATTCACTTTTAATGCTTGAGCACTGTGCTTTCATCTCACTTCACGTGGGGACTTGTGGGAGCACACCACACTGGGACAAATGAAACTTTATCACTCCCTCTATACTAATGCGGACGCATCAATGCATTTTCATTTGTGCAGACTCAAGGGTCTCTCAGAACATAAAAGTTAATGCACTTGCCGCTTTTCGGGTGCTTTTGGGTTGGATCCTGCCATCTCAAGGCAACGTGCCTGACAAAGGATATCCAAAAGAAGGTGTTGCCCTTTCTTTAGAATTGTCCTACATCACCCCTAGTATGGAGCCGAAAAAACGTACTTGTGCTACTGCTTGCGCGCACATTCAAAAGGGTAGATGAGGCAGAGATGAAAACATGGTCTGGGGTGCTATATTGACAGCAAATACACCAACTGGGGAGCAATGTGAAGGCTAATCTATTACTTCGAAGTAGCCAGGACTAATCGAATCAGGCCCACAATGGCACTTATTCAGTACTGCCACTAAAATGGTTCCGCAGTCTCATTTTACCGCATCCTCTGCCACAAAATCTGCTGCAGGTATCTGCGTCAGACGCGCCTCATGAAGCAGTCGAAAATGCTTCAGTAGACTCCGTTAGCAGCTTGTTGACATGTAGGAGCTAGCCTATGCAGTGAAGTAAATTGGTTGTTTTAAATCAAAGGGAATAAATCGACTGCAGAAATTTACGTCAAGCGAGCCTAATGAAGCAGACAGAAAAGCTTCATTAGACGCTATTAACTGTTTGCTGAGATGAAGGGGTTAAAATATGCAGTAGAGTAATTTTTTGTTTCAAATTGAAGGGACAAAATCGTCTTCCACAACTGCGCGTCCCGCAATGAATCACACAGACACAAAGAAGATCATGCCTGCCCAGACTTCTACAACCGCTAAAACTACCACAAACACAAAGAATACTGGGCCTGCTCAGACTCGTGCAATCGCCACGACTATCACAATCACAACAAATGGCGAGTCTACCCCCACTCCTACAATCCCCACAAAGAAGTCATCCACGTCAAATCCTGCAACAACCAATTCAACAGTTTCCTCCCCCACACCCACAACCACCACCACTGGCGGATCCACCTCCACTGCGTTAGCCACTGCAGCTCTTCTTGCTTCCTTGGCTCTAGTGCTTGCATAAACCTTCTCATAAGTCTGTGCAATTCACCATTTATTTCACTCACTCCTCGTACCAAGACTCAATGCTTGCTTCTGCTTAGCACACCGTCTATTCCCATTGCAGGCTTAATAACTCTGCAGAATTGTCGGCTTGACAACCATCCTCCTTCACTCTCAATAAGCGGTGCAACTGTAGTAAACGATTGCTGAATGACAAATAAAATGCTTTGCACTGTGCTCCATTCTCGTCTATTTTCAAGCGGGTTTCCTCTTGTTCTACATAATTGGCGAGACACCTTGAGCAACATGTGTACCGATGGGTTATTAAGCTAAGACAATCATGCAAAAGGGATTGAAGTCTGCACCACAATTCTAGGGTTACCTATGAATCCAGAGAGGCGTTGCTGTCCAAAGCCACAGGAGCACTCACCCACTTGGCTGCTCATGCGAACACAATAGGAATCGCCTTTCACTTGATCGTCCGCTCCTTATTGTTTGGCCATTGCTTCAAGGGAAAGTTGATGTCATTCGTTCACTACTAAGTACGCTTAAGTGAGTGAGCTAAGTGACTGAGTTGCATCAGGAAGGCACTCGCACTCAGACCTATCACCGTTTCTCCTCCTCCTCCACACCCACATCCACACCAACAACCACATACTCACACACACACATACACACACACAACCAAGCCCAGTCTTCACCAGACCACAGCTAGATGGACACACGCACGTTGAGAGACCTGGTCACCCTTCCTGGTCTTCGTATATGCGCATTGATGAAATAGCTGGGCGAATCGCCAGCATTTGGACCAACCAGCCCGCTGAAATGGACCCACTTCTTACCTTTCTCCCAAAAACTCCACGTGAACTTGCTTCTTCAACTAACTTGCTAGCCCATATCTCTGCCTCAAGTGCTCAACTTCCTTCAACAACTTGGCCAAATATAACAGACAAGCTACAAGGTAATGGGAATCGAAGTGGAACGATTTCAGGCCATGGTTGAGAGGTGAATCAACATTCAGCGTAGTTATGCAGCCACTCAGTCACAAAGTGTTGCCCTTCGTTACCAGGATATAAGCTTCCTATTCGCCATCATGAAGAATGCCACACCCATTGACTGAAGTGTAGTGGGTGAGACTTAGTAGGCTCTTTCCTTGTTTAACAGCGTGCTCAATCACTGGAGGCGAGACATTCGCTTCGCCGCTACTTGTCTCCCAGTCCTTCTCCACATTACTAAGTATTATGTTTTGCCACACCACTTCACGTTCTACCAACACTAAATGAATCACGCACCACGGGTAGCTGAGATGGGCAGCTAGTGATGTCACCTCCCCTTATCCAGCGATGAATGCAGACCTCAAGTGAGCAGCTGCATCTGTATCCAAATCGAGTTGCAGCATAGAGAAAGGAAGAAGGAAGTTGATGCGCAATGATGGAGAATGTAGTGGGAGCGTGGACGTCAGTAGACGAAGGTGTGAGAAGCCGACGTGGACTGGTGGGCGCACGTCGGCTTGGCCAGGCTTAACTTGGCTTGGCTTGGCTAGGCTACAGTTCTCCACATTCTCCACTGAGCTGAATGCCACATCTATTGAATCACTCTGATCACATAGGGACCGCGTACTCTGTTATTGTGTTTTCAAAGGACTGCGCCATTACGACATCAAAGGGTCCACAGAGCATCACGTCTGATCTGCTGGCAATCAACACCAAATCAACCAGTGACGAATGGAGGGCTTAAGTCAACTGCTGCATCTACGTATAATTGGAGCCATAGGTGAAATTGAGGTGTGAGGTGAAGGTAGGAAATAAAGGAGAATGCCGTGAAAGCATGGAGGTCATCAGGTGAGCGTGTGAATAAGCCAACGCATGTACTCATGTGCCATATCATCCCTCTACTCATTGACACCTCACAAGTAGGTCCGTGTGTGTGCGTGGACGAGGGAACCGTGATCGTTCGTGAGAGAAGACTGCTGCAGACGATGAAGAGCTGAGCGAAAGTTATTGGCGTATGTATTGGTTGCAGTGCAGAATGGATGGAAAATGCAAGAATAACGCAAGGCGTGAATGGAGGGCATTTGGAAGGGAGGAGGAATGGAGGAAATATTGGTGGGTGGATGTGCGAAAATAGGATGCATGGCAGGTTGAATGGAATGGAGAGAAGATGGAGGACAAAGAAGAGGAAGGGAAGAATAGGGACAATGAAGACCTATGGATGACCTAGCTCCCCTCAGCCATCCACCGTGAACACAGCCACCAACGTCTGCCGCCTTCGTCTGTCCTTGAAGCATGCTACTGAAGGCATTCAGTAGGCACTGCATGACGAGTTGCCATCTTTTGCGTACGTTGTGTTTCAATGCGCTTTCTACGATGTCGCCTTCCACTACTTGTCTCATTAGCCACCAGTGGATGCCTATGTCACCAGAAATAAATGTCTTTTTTCTAATACCTGCTACTTCACATTATTTTAGGCAAAATAACGTGTTTACCCGAAAAGGTTTTAAACGAATTTAAAGAATCAGTGTTTGTGTGAGCGGGTTTGCATCTAGTCCAGTTGCAAAGGCAGGACATCAAGGGGCTAGAGGATACAACGTAAGTGTCTTCACTGTCGACATGCAAAAGGTCTCCTCAATATCCTCCAATAAATTTGTTAAAATTAAGGTACAAAGGAGGAAGTCCAAGGAGCCAGTTTGAATGGATATCTGGGCATGGGTGAGATATGAATCAACACTGGGTGTAGGCATGTAACAACTCAACCAGGAGACATCACTCTTTCCATACTAGTCCATAAAAGCCTTAAGGCCTCATGCTGCAATATTATATTGCCAAAGTACTACGTCTTGATGCACTGAAAATGGATAGTGCTCAGTAACCTGACTCCTTGTTTGTCTGCGTGTGTTCAGCTTCTGGAGGCTGCTCCTTCGTTTCGCGGCATGGCATTCGCACTATGCTACTTGCCTCATAGTCATTCTGTACGTTAGTCAGTGGTGTGTTCGTTCACACCACTTCAGCCTGCTCCTGTATCAGTGAGGACGCAGAGTGCTGCTTTTAGGTGCCACCTTTGGAAAGGAGTTGGAATTTGCGCGTTTGGTGAGTGTGGGTGTGTGTTCGTGACCTGAAAACCAATATCAAATGAACCAGTGGTGAATGCAGAGCTCAAGTCAACAGCTACATCTGCATATAATTTGATTCATAAGTGAAATTGAGGCGTGAGGTGAAGATGAGAAATGGTGGAGAATGCTCTGAAAGCAAGGAGCTCATCAGGTGAGCGTGTGAATAGGCCGACGCATGTACTTATGAGCCACATCATCCCTCTACGCACCGTCGCCTCACAAGTAGGTCCGCGTGCATAAGCCAACGTGACATGTGAAATTGAACCTGTAGACACGCTTGACCGCCTCAGAAGCACTTGCCTTGACAACGTGAACGAAGACAGAAACTCTTTCTTATGCATGGAATTGTGCGCGAGGACAACTTTGCGTAAAGTAGAAATTTTCTCAAATTCACGAAATCTTCGCGTGACAGATAATTTTCGAAGATGACTTTAATGCATAATTCCTGTTTCCGGTTCGTTTTTCCCTTTCTCCATCATGCAGCGAAATATTCGGTATTCAGTTTTAATTGAAGGCTTGAACAATGTTTTCTGATTAATGAACTTGCGGTTGACTAACATTTCAGCCTGTCTTGCTCCCACGAAAAGCAAACAATCGCCTCTGGGATAGCCGGATGAATGCCGTTAATGTCAACTTTGCATCGACCGTTTCATTTTGTTGAAGGAACTACTCTCCACTTCATGACGCCTGACAACCATCTCATCACTTCTCATGGCTGCTTTCTGCCCGTGCTTCATTGGTGGATGTTGAAGGACAGTACCAAAATACAAAACCTACACTGAAGTGCTCACCATTAATGACAACTCTAGTCAATCATGGAAGCGACCCAAATGCCTTAGCATGGAAGCATTTTTGTGCAGTGAGGAATGAAGAATCGGCCAGACGATTGAATTTGTGGATGAATGGGTGCTGACTGCATGCCGTCTAGGCAGCGTGGGTGGAGGAAGTCAAGTATGCCAACCATCAATTGCCATTTCACCGTGCCGCGTGCACGCATCGCATGGCCCACGTAAGCCCACGAGTCCATGTTGACCTCCTACACGTTCACCTACTGACCTCCACGCTTTCACAACACTCTCCGTCACTTCTCATCTTCATTAATTTTATAATTTCTCTTCCCACTTAACATGGATGCAGATGTAGCTGCTGGCTTGAGGTCTGCATTCAACACAGAGTAATGGACGGTGAAATTGCTGACTGCTCACTGTAGCTATTTTCAATGCGTCACTCATTTGTTGTTGGTAATTGGCGCTGCCATGCAACAAGCAAGTTGTAACGCCTTTCCAAAAGAAGGTAGTGAAAGTGGTACACTCAGTGCGCATTGCTTACCATTCCTTTATCTTCGTCTCATTTTGTGATGTGATGCAGAGCCAAGGGCGGAACAGACTGGTGAAGGCATCAAGGTGGCCAGAGATGTGGCCTTACGAGGTAGTGAGAGAAGCTATTCAGCCCAGGGTGTTGGGGGAAAGGCAAAAGTATGGACACATTCGGGGACCGGGGAGGGTGACCTCATCGGTTCACGTGAGTGTGTCAAGCTAGCTTTGGGGTCGTGGAGACTGGACTTGAGTGTGTGTTTACGTCTGGGTCTGAGCCTAGTGCCTTTTCGATGCAATTCAGTCACTCACTTCACTCAGTTAAGCATAACTACCAGTGACCGGTTGACACCGCTTTCATAAGCAGCCAAGTGGACGAAACGTTTCGCGACTTCGGACAGCAGGGTCTCTCGGGATGCAAAGATGGCACTAGAATTGCAATGCAGTATTAAGCTCCCTTTGCACAATACTTGTCAGCTTACAAACCAAGTCGTCCATTTTACACTGTTTTGTCAAGCACGGGCAACTGGGTAGAGTCCGTTTTAGCACCAACAAAAATGGAGTGTAGTGTAAAGTATTTTATTTGTCATTCAACAATTATTTACCATATTTGCTGCATTCAATGAAAGTAGAAGCGAATGATTGACAAGCTGATCACTGTTCGGAGTTGTGAAGCCTGCAATAAAAATCACTGAGGTGTTTGGCAAACTCAAGCATTGAGCTGCAATACTCAGAGAAGGTGAAGTGGTTAGAGGAATGCGCAGACTTAGAAGAATGTTTAAGCAAGCACTAGAGCCATGGAAACTAGAAGTGTCGCAGTGGCTAAAGCAGCAGCGGTAGACCCCCCATTGGTGTTAATTGTGGGTGTAGTGGACGAAGCTGTTGAGGTGGTTGCTACAGGATTCGACGCAGATGGCCTCCTATTGGTGGTCGCAGGAATCTGGGTAGTCGTCCTACTCGTTGGCGTTGTGGAATTCGTGGTAATCGCAGAAGTCTGGGTAGGCGTACTGTTCGTTGGCATTGTGGAAGTCGTAGCAATCGCAGAAGTCCGGGTAAGACTGCTCTTCGTTGTGATTGTGGCTGTCGTTACGGCACTCGCAGTTGTGGTGGTCGATGTCTTCTCTTTAATCCAAAACAACAAGCTCACTTCAGTGTGCATTACCCCCTACATGACAACAAACTGTTGACAGCGCATAATGAGGCACTTTGGACTGCCCCATCAGACGGGTCTGAAGTAACGTAAATCCCTGCAGTCAACTTCATTGCAGAGGATGATAGAAAGTGAAGCTGTGTAATCATTTTGATTGTAGTAGTGGTAGTAAAGGTATGCCTTGATGGACTTGATTTTAATTGGTCCTGTTTACTTAGAAGTAATAGTTCAGCATTCGACATAAGGAGCAGAATAAACTCACCTTCTACCTCGCTTGCTGTAGTTGCCGTCACTTTGTCACTGCAGGCGTTACCTCCACGTTTACCTGGCACACCACTACCATAGTAAGCACAAACGGTGACAGAAGCGGTCTCTATTTTCGCCACTTCAGTGAAGGTGTGTTCTGTTCTCAATTTCGGAACGAGGGCACCAGTCGACGGAGCACCGTTGATTGAAAGCATGACAACATAGTTGGTGATATAATCGCTGTGTCGTGATGGCGGTCTCCAACTCACATGCACACTGCGTGAGTTGGTTATTTTAATCGTCACGTTCTGGGGAGCTTCGGGTGCTGCACAAATGGAAATGCACAAATTTGTCTTCATTAGTATGAAAGAGGACGATGAGTGTTTACTAGCGCTAGTGTTCTGCCTCATGCCCTCCTATGAAGTTGGATGCAGGCATTATGCTCAAGCATCAGGGTGAATGCACAGAAGCCGATGAGGATTGGTTTGTAAGACCTGCATCCCTTACTTCACTCCCTAGTAAATGAGGTAAAACGCTAGGAGGCGTTGGATGATGCAAGGAAATGAATGGGTGTACTCAGTGGCACCAAGTCGATTTGACTGTGACAAGATGGAATGTAAAGTGAGGCGATACAAACGAGTGGAAGCAGATAATTCATTTCTAGCACGATTGGACTCTTTGTGTGTTGGAAAACACTTGATATGCGTACCGAATATGCTAGTTAATTACCAATTCACACGCTACATCCCATTTGCCAAGTGCTTGTAGCCACGCATAGATGCAAGCAAAGCATGAGAAGGCGTCTTACCTCCGAACTCTTGGCAATCCCCACGCAGAAAGAAAGTGGCCAACAGCATGAAGCAGAGTGGAAGGGACATCTCTCCTCCTCTGCAAAAGACAGAACTTGTATTTACAACCCAACACACACATGTTCTTATAGGCATGTATTCCAGTGATGTGAGCCAATGGAATGGCCTACTCCTGACCTACGAAGCAACTAGTGCATTCACAGGCACGTCGTGGCACTACAGACACTATTGGGCCGTTTACGCAATTGTCTTGGGGTTGTCTGGTGCAAGACAGCCTTCAACTTCAACCTCTCTTGGGAGTTTCTGTCACTTGATTTGATCAGCTGCGATATTGTGAGCGCTGGGACTGCGAAAGTAGTAAATAGAGATGGAGAGGTAAAATGGGTGCATGCTTAGCTACCAGTCGTGGTGATTGAAGGATTCGATGCAGAGGCTTTGAGAGATCCTCCTTACAGGTACTACTTTCCACTCCATCTAGGAAATTGCATTCCTTGAATGATGACTTCAAACCTACACAAGCGCCAACTCTTCACTGTGCACAGTGTGGCCCTTATGACTGACGCATTAGGTTCTCGTGTCTCGTTTCCTGTGATCAAGAACATGGCAGAAGATGGGGATTATAAATTGAGGCAAGATTCGTGGCAGCGGTCAGCCGGCGTCCTTTTTACGCTCATTTGAAATGCATCCGGCGAATTCTTAGTCGTAGGTCAGTCTGTGATTGAATGGGCTGACCAGAATGACTTCTTGGCAAAGCGCCGCAGCCATTCCTACAAACCTCCAGTTACGTGCCTCCATCAGCAATGTGGGCTATTTATTTGATTAACTGAAGGCATAGAAGTGGCTCATAGATGCGTACCTTCTGTTTTGCCATCAATTATGAAGGCGTTTTCGATGGTGTAGCCAGAAATGTGGCTGTCAGTCGAGGCTGGTGGACGTCACGACACGTGCACTGTGTGTGAGTCGACTGTTTCCAGTTTTGCATTCCACAGAGCACGCAGATCTAAACAACGTTCTTGTAATGCGGCCCATGCGCTGCACTTTGTGCTCGAATGCGGAACTTCCATTCATCAATAGTCTCACAGTCATGCACTCCTTCAAAACACTTTGGCAGATGCATTAAAGGTGAAAATGAGGGGCAAACACAACGTCGCGTAGCAGCTCGCCAAGTCACTCGAGCAGTTCAGTGCCTCTAGACTAGGCCTTCACACCATGCTACTTGCCTAGCAAACCTTCTGTACGCCAGTGGGCAGTATGTTTTTCCACACCGTATGACCAGTTCCGATTTCTTGCTTTGCCTAGTTTCAACTTCCACTGTTTGTGTTATTAGCCAACAGTGGGTGCCACTGCCGTCAGCACTGAATGCTCCACTTTTTTCACCTCTTGGTTGGCACTGCTTTAGGTGAAGTAGTGTGCTTACTCTAAAAATGCATTCAAACGGATTTGATAAATCGGTGTTTGTGTGAGTGCATTCGCATGCAGTCGAGTTGCAGGGACGGGCATCAAGCGGATAGAGGATGCAATGTGGACGTCTTTGTTGTCTACGCGCACGTACAAAATAGGTGAGAGATGCGGTTGGGCACACTCGCATCCCATTCCAGTGATGACGACACTATCGACTGTAGCGTCCCGAGGCTCCCTTTACGGTAAAAGAAGGCGCAGTACTAGGGCAGAATACACATATTCTGGAAACAGAGGGCTTGGGGGCTGTTGGTACGGCCCGGAGGCCGACCAACCGGCTCAGTATAATATGGCCACCCAAGTGACCGAAACCGGCAGTTCAAACAAACAAAGTATTACATCGACATTTGAAATTTGCCCTTGTTTATGTGCTGCAGTGGATCGGGGTGCAGAACGGAAGATGAGACAGAATTAGAGCCCTCTACACGTCTCCGGGCATAGTTGAGGAGGTGTATTCGGCACTTGTATCTTTGTTGGTTATAAAATTTGCCCTTTTTGCACAATAGACTTGAGCATCAATGCTGCTTTTGTCGAAGAAGAAGGCGTTTGCACAAAATTGGGTGGTGAAGCTCAAGTTAGTTGTAGTCGTTGCCCCACTAGATTCATGTCGTCTCTCTTCGCAAAAAAATTCATCTATAAGGCGCATTTTATTCAACCCCTGCGAAAGGGTCTGTCACTTCTGACCTAGAGACAGTAGTTGACATCATCGAATCCACTATGTGTGAAGAAGCGGCAACATGGTGCTTGAGCAGTCTTTACTATGTGGACGGATGGACGGCTATGAAATAAATGGATGGATAGGTAGGGAGGTGAATGGAAGAGTGGGTGATGGATGTGAGGGAGGTAGCTGAGGGAATAGGTGGACAAATGTAGTGTGGGAGGTGAAGGAACCTGCAGACTGGAGGTGCCACGAATTGACATCGCCAGCGTCGCAGTCGATAATTGCTGGTGGTACAGGTGAGTGATGAGTACATCTTAAAGTGAGGCCTCCACGATTTTGTGTGTCATGAACTGCTAAACTTGGCATGCAACCATGTGTAGACCCGAGAAAGGTATAAGGAATGCGTGGATGTAGAGAAGGAGGAGAATGTGTTTAACGAAAGAATAAAAGTTGCCCCTAACTAAGCTTTTGGTGCAAGGACGTGTACGCTAACTAAGCTGAAAGAAAGGGGGAAAGAAAGGAAGATAGAAAGGCTGTACAATGCTTGAGTAACCTTGCATCACCTCCTCTACTTCCGCTTACTCCTCCTCCTCCTCCTCCTCCTCTTCCTTCGCCTTCTCTGCATTCTGCTCTGCAGGGCGCCTCTAAGCCTTGTCGTGTTTACATTATCTCCCTCACCAGGTCTTTGTTTGCGACTTAAATTGGTTGACAATCTCCAGCTCCCAGCAGGACGTGCCCTCCAAGGCTTATCACCTAACTACCTAACCAGCAAAACGGGTGGTGGTTTGGTTTAGGGTGGGCTGGTTAAGTAGTAAAAGGAAGATATGTGGTGGCACTCTCGACGTCGGAGCTAGTCGTTCCATGATGATCAGATGACAAAATGTCTACCAAAACTGCTTTTCAGTGACTAACAACAACCAAGTTGCCTATGACTTACACATTGCATTATCGTTTACAACAACTGCAGAGCTGTTGTAAACAATTTCAAGCCTTATTTGTCCTCGTATATCAGTCCGATTAATAAGTTCCTGCTCTCAAATTTATGCCTACTCACTGATCTAGTTTGTCCACACATCTCCTTGTAAATTGAAAGCTTAAGTGAGTGAATTCAGCAACTAGTAAAATTTGATGCTGTTTACTAGCGCAAAACTTTACGCTCGTTTGTTTTACGCTGCAATGCTAAAAGCAGGTGATTTAAATTCACAAGTGCAGTTCGTAAACGGTGTGCTCTTTTCCTATACATTAATCCCTGGAGAAGTTTAATAAAACACGAAGCACTTGGTGCTCACTTATCAGCTGTCATCAGGAATTTTCTTCGCTTGTCGATCAGCTTCCTTTTATGCACAATTACTCGTGAAAGTAAACGCAAAGGCAAGTAGGATTACTGTCGAGTCACTTCTTAACTACTATAACTAACCAGGTGTTTGTTTTGCTGCAGGACACTTTTAGCGTGTAAGTAAGGCTGCTTTAGCAGTATGCTAAATGGTTTATTGTTACAGTGATGATGAATTTTTAATAATGCGGCCTGGTTTCTAGGGAAGATTTGTTTCCTTACTAAGTGCTTGGTGTTCATACTTTTTACTTTCGCTGCTATGTACTTATTCTAATTTTGCATACCGGTTTATCTGTTTCCTATATGCAATCACTTGTTGAAATAAGCGCCTAGGAAAGACTGCAGTTAGTGCTAAGACGTTGGTTTTTAAGTACAATCCCTAGTCGCGTTTGTTTTTTTGACTGCGCAGTGCTCCAAGTGGTCGATTGGAATCGCTATGTTGGTATATTGGATGGTTCGTTGTTTTAATGACGAAGGATTTTGATTGATGGGGTTTCGTTCGTTGAATGCAGCTAAAATCTACTGAACGCTTCGCTTCCCTTCTCCTTCTTTCTCCTTCCTCTTGCTAGAGGCGTTGTGGACCCTGACTTCGTTCGAAGAAAGTCAATTATCATCGGCCGGTGGAGCAGTTGTTTGTTAAGCATGGGGAGAATGCCGGACAGCAATGGATACGAATTGCGCCTTTGTCATTACTTTGGGCGGTTTGGATGGCTGGTTTATTGTACCTTGTCTCTCGCCAAGTTGGACTGTACGTGCGCAGGCTCTGATGTGATGCACGAGGTTATCTGTTGCTACGACATTGTCTGTTAGGATGGCTGATCTGGAGACTGGTGAAGCGTGATCGAATGTGAGCAGTTTTGATGTGCGAAATTGCGTGGGGCAATGGACTGCATTTTGTGGTGCAGCTCAACAACTTCCTGGTCACTTTGGAACACGTCGTATTGTTGCAGTTATGATGAGACTGGGTGAGTTGACTGCGTGACAAGTTCTGTTCCCTTTCCTGATATTCCTGATGAAGGGGTAGTTGGAGATGTTGTGCCTGCGGCCTTGTGCCACCATTCAGTGCTTGCAAAGAGTTTTCACCTACCTTAGTTGGAATTGCCAATGTCGAGTCTGTTAGACAGACACATGCAGTGTGATGTGGAAGGCCTTTCCACTGATGGGTGCTAGTGAAATGGTGTGTCCATTTGCCAGCACATTGCATGCCACATCGGACTTTGTAAGTTTGCAACTTAATCATTTTGCGAATGGCAAAATGCGACTCTCAAGTGCTTTGCCAATCAGCCACATATTTGATTGGTGCTGATGCTGCGGACGAAGTGCTTGCCTTGGACTTGTAGGTGTCTGTAGGGCTTTGTTATAGCAGGAAGGTGACATCCTTCACAATTGCATGCGGCTTTGGTTCGTGTGGGCGAATAATGCACAAATTAGTGCAAAAAATGGCTGTCGGATCAACAAACTTACCGTGAGCACTGCACCTAGGGGCAGCTGCGATGTGAGAAATGTGGGACAGATGCTGTGGCTGGCAGGTGAGGTGCGTTTGTGGAACGATGAGTGACGCGTTGGGCGAGCGTGTGTTGCCTTGACGTGGGGAGTGGAAGAGGATGGAGGGTGGGTTAGACACCCACGGAGGGGTGAGGCTGTCTGGCACTTGCGCTACTTGAGGCTCGATAAACGCGAAGTAGGACCAACTTCACAAATGGATGAGATGCCGATGGAAAGAGAGAGAGAGGGAGAGAGGGAGGGAGGAGTGTATTGTCAGGAAGGTGGATGGTGCCGTCAATTACCAAATCACAGGGTAGTCGTCCATGCTCTTCCACAGTGGGGGGCGGTTCACGAGTAGAAAGGTGGTGTGAGAGCAGCCGGTCTAATGGTGGCGTTGATTTCGCACTTCCGCCACTACAAATCATGGAGGAGTTGTTGCGAACCTGGTGGAGGAGGTGATTAGGAAGAAGAGCGATTTGGTCGTGATGGGCTCATTGGAGGACTGTGTGAAGAATTGCCAGTGTCTACTTGAATAGAGAGTACTGGGTGGGCATCCTGTGGTCTATTTTCGCCGTTTCCTCCGCCATCTAGTAATGCCTACCTGTATCCTTTAGATAGAGGAGGTGGGCATCTTGTGGTGGGAAGAGCAGGGTACTGTGTGAATTGACCAAGTGGGTCCAACCCAGAAAACGACGTGGAGGAAGGGAATGTCGGCGACTGGTACTCTTGACGAGTCGACGTGCCTTTATCGAAGTGTGTCGATATTAGTGAATCTTCTGATTCTGCCCCTCTTCCACCAGCTCATTCTCCTCCTTCATCAGTTATGCCCTGGAGAGCGAGGTTGTGTGCCTTGCTCCAACTTCCCATTTCATGTTCCATAGTTTGGTGGACCCGCTGCCTGCCTGCCTGCCTGCCTACCTCATTGCCAACATCTCTCTTCCCTCCTTTGGGAGAGGGCCTCTACATGGTGGTCCACACAATAAGGGGTAAGAATGCGCACTCCTCCACCTACTCCTGCATGCGCACTTTTACTCTCTCTGTCTCAGTTTGTGTGTGCATGCTATTGTCCGTTTCATTCCTTTATCCTCCTAGGTGGTCGCTTCAACTGGTGGCAAAACTGTCTCGTCTTCGTCTCGAAAAGTGGCACTTCGTGGTGGGAGTGGAGGAGTGGTGCCCATGCCCCATTGTGCTGTGCATCTCACTCAGATACGCAAGAGAATGAAGAAGGCTGCGCATTGAAGTGGGGAAAGGTGTCACACCGGATGACGGCGGTTTGTCTGCCGTGTGGCCAGGATTTTCAAGTCGCCTGTGCAGCAGACACAGAAGCGTGGGACTTATGAAACGAAGTGGTGCAATGAGAGCAGCGTCGGATGAGGGATGCGCAGGTAGCGCAAATGCAGTCAGCAAATGTGCTGAAGCAGAAGACGCTTCGACGATTCCCTTGTTTGTTTACTGAAGGGAGACACAAGGCCAAAAGAGGTGAGCCAGTGGAGAGTAATGAAGGTGTGAGAGGAGGCGCAGTGAGGGAATGCAATCTAGTTAATCAATGTCTTCCAAGTCCCGAGTCCACGCGTCTGTGTCACTCTTCATTGGTTCTCACCGCCCACAGACCCACTTGTTCCTTTTCCTTGGCTTTCCTTCACTCTCCTTCTAAGCACACGTGTTCCTTCACCTTGTTGTTCCCGCTTGGCTTCTCTTCACTCCCTTTCCCTTCTTCCAATCACACGTGTGACTCTCTCACTCTCGTTTTGACTGGTCTGGCGTTTGTACCCACAGCTGAAACGACGATGAAACAGCGCGTCGAGGAGGTGCATGCTCTCTGTTTTCCACGTTAAACTTCTCCTTATTTTACATAAGTAAAGCGCCTTGGTCGATGGTGGGTGTAGCATTTAACCCAGTGGTGTACGCCTTTAGACACGTTGCTGAAGGCTTTAGTCATTGCAACAGTGCGTAGCGAAGGAGAAGCCTGTGCGTACGAAAACCGCCTTAAGGATGAGGTGGTGGGTGAAAGGCACTTGAACGACGAAAGTGTTGAGGATGGTTGAGTGGGCGCGTAGGTGAGTGCATGGATGTGTGGTTGGATAGATGGAAGGCTGGAATGTGTGTATGGGTGATTCCGTGGATGTGGAACAGTTTTAGGGAATCGAATGCAGTGAATAAGTGGATGGAGAGTGAATACATAAGGTTTGAAAAGAGGTGGTAATTTAGTGGTTGGAGAAACAAAGCCTAGCGAAATCACTTGCCTCATTCCTGCTGAGTGGAGGAGGCAGCTGGGTTCTCCTCTTTTTTGTGCCTGTAACATGACGACCTGATAAAAGAAACGAAGCTGATTTCGCATATTTTGTGTTGTCAATTGTTCGCAGAAAGTGCCATGTGTGTGAGTAACTTGACGATCGTCATCGACGTCTATGGCCCTCTGTGGTCCCTGGGGCGTACTACTAAAGTTATTAAGTAGAAACTGCATGACAGTGTCCCGATTTATTGCATTCGTTGCATCCATAGACTTTCTGTGGTTTCTTCCGCCTGCGTTTGCACAGCTAGCCAGCAAGAAAGGTAAAATAAATGCTATTGTAGCAGAGTGAAATTAGATCTATCATGTAGTGATGAACGCCAATCGGAGCCTTTGCCTGGCTAGACTTGTGTCGTCGCGAAATGTAGGACCGATCGTGCTAGAGACTAAAAAGTGGTGGGAGGTGGTATTGTGCTTCTAATAACTTCTCTGCGCAGAGCCCCCACCACTCATGCAGAACGCGGTTACTTAGAAGCGCGTTTTGCTGCCACTTTTGGGACGAAAATTCTTTTCGGAATCTCACTTGACCCACTCTGCCACACCTCGATTGCTCGTTGTCAATGGCAGGTGGACTGATAGTCGCCCTAGTGTTGGGATCAGCCGAATCACCACAAAAGTACTGGATTAACGTCATTCAATCTCTCTCCAAAATTTAACTCGATGTCATGTACACACACACACACCACTTTGGCGCTCCCATTCCTTACTCAGAGAAGTTTAGTAACCAAGATCTCCGCTTTGATATCGTTCTCTCCCCACTTAGTGGGTTTCCTTTACCACCTCGTCATCTGAGGAGCGCACGTGCCTTTGTGGTGGTGGATGCTCATATCGACTAATTCAATCAAACTGCGCAGGCTGCGGTGAAGTGCTGAGGTGGGGAACGAAGTCGGACAGAGGAGTGACACGATTTCTTGAGGATTACGGTGCTTGTGAAGCAAATGTGACCTCCACGGTGAGTGGACGAGGTGGAGTAGGCCACCTGTAGATCCTGCATCTCAGTCCCTCCCTCTCTCCCTACATGCCTATTTACATCCTCTTCATTGTCCTACATCCATTCACAACTCCCTTCAACCTATCATGCATCCCATCTCTACACATCCATCCATTCCATCTGCTTGTGCAGTTTGTGCAGTTGAGTAGTGAACTAAAATAAGGATTCACTCTCTGATCTACTTCCTCCTCCTTGTCGACTGCGAGATGAAGAGCACTATGTATAGCATCAAACTCTCCTTTTATCCACATTTTTAGGCGAAACTCTGGTGGTGGTGGTGGTGGTGGTGGTGGTGGTGGTGGTGGTGGTGGTGGTGGTGGTGGTGGTGGTGGTGGTGGTGGTGGTGGTGGTGGGTGGTGGTGGTGGTGGTGGTGGTGGTGGTGGAAGGCTCCCTCGCGAAACCTTCGACCACTTGGGGGAATGGGCATCGATTCCGTTTTTCAGGGTAGGAGAACACTGGTGCAGGGAATGATGTGACATGCCAGTAAATCAGACCACCACCCAGCAACACCAGCTGCCTCGTGCAGGCGATGTTGACGATGCGTTTTGTTACATCTCCTGCTCAATAGCTCGACAAGACTGGGTGATTAGGCTTAGGCAATGTGGTAGCCGCTACACCTAGGTTACTTGTTGTAACTGTGAGGATGGGCCTGTTGATGTGATCCAGGTCAATGTCAGTCGATCTAACTCTTTCTCCATTATCAAGAATCCAGCTTTCATTAGGTCATTTCTTCCCCACAGATTAATTATGCCCTTCGGAATGTTTCGAGACTTGTCTTTCCTATTGCTCATTTGAGCCAGTCCTCGATGCCTCCTAAGTGCACTTGCCATTTGACAGGCTTACCTTCGGCACGCTTTTGCGCATTGTTTGCAATGTCCTCAATGCACTCGCCGCCCTCGT
This sequence comes from Taenia multiceps, assembly GCA_001923025.3. Classification (NCBI taxonomy): domain Eukaryota; kingdom Metazoa; phylum Platyhelminthes; class Cestoda; order Cyclophyllidea; family Taeniidae; genus Taenia; species Taenia multiceps. The sequence goes on along the minus strand of CM010315.2, from coordinate 2,338,067 downwards.
CCACCAGCTCACCTGCATCCGCATACACCACGAAGCATGCCACTGAAGTCACACAGTAAAAAACTGCATGGCGCGTTCCGATCTCTTGTGCAAGTTGTCTCTCTATGCTTGCTGTCGTTTCTCCTTCTATTGCCTACCCAATCAACTACAGCATCCCTTCCGCTTGCTTAGTTTAAGCCAGACAGCAAAGCGAAATTCACTTGGCCAGAGTCTCCAAAGTAGGCGCAAGTGATAACACTGCCGTGGCGCGATCAGGACTCGATCCACTGCCACACACACAAGCTGACAGAATTCAAATGTGTTGGCAAACGGTGTAACGTCAGAGGCCAAGCAAGCGAACACGGAATCGGCGGTGTCTCTATCACTATGATGGCAGGCGAGGGTGGACAACCTCATGTTTCACTCAATTGCCGTATGCACGTCGGCAGTAAAGACGCTAACTTTGCATCCTCCGTCGCCTTGATGTAATGTCCTTGCTACTGCTTAACTGGATGCAAGCCCAGTCACACAAACACCCATTCATTAAATTCATCATAAACGTCTTTAGATTAAGCACATTACTTCGCCCCAAATAATGTCAGTCAACAGATGAAAAAAGTGGGACATATAGTGTCAATGACTTCGGCACCTAGTGCTGGCTAGTAGCACGAACAGTGGAAGAGGAAACCGCATGCAGCATGTAGACACAATGCACACAAGCAATGGGAGCTCGTCACGCAGTGACTATTTAATGGCTCCAGTAGCACGCCTCAGAGACAGAAGATGGCGAGAGACGTTGGTGGCTGTACTCAAGTTGTTCAATCACACAACACTTTTGTGTTCAAAGCACTACAAAAAGTGCACGCTGTCATACACACACACACACACCCCTTTCGCAATCGCATTCCTTACTCTGAGAAGGTCAGTGGGAAAGATATCTGGTTTGATATCGTTCTCTCCCCAGTTAGTGAGTTTCCTTTGCCACCTCGTCCTCTGAGGAGCGGACGTGCCTTTGTAGTGGTCGCTCATATCGACTAATTTATCTAAACTGCACAGGCTGCAGTAAAGTGCTGAGGTAGCGCACGAAGTTGGAGGGACAAGTGACATGATTTCTTGAGGATTACGGTGCTTGTGAAGCATATGTGACCATCAAGGCGGATGGACGAGGTGGAGTTAGGCCGTCTGTAGGTCCTTCATCTCACTCACTCACTCACTCACTCACTCCCTCCCTACCTACCTACCCCCTCTTCATTGTCCTGCATCCATCCACCAGTCCATTCAACCTAGCATGCATCCCATTTCCACACATCCATCCCTCCATCCATCTGCTTTCCATTCACAACCCCCATCATAAAAAATGTATTGTGCTGGGTTTTCCCTTTTACTCTCCACATTGCACCGAATCCGGTCCATTTGGCAGTAATTTCCTTCCAGTATTTCACCATCCGCAGAACACTTCTCCTACCATCTTTCATGCTCCATTCGTCCACAAATGCTGGAATGGTGGATATATGGAGGAGAGGCTAGAAGGAGAAATGGAGGAGTAGATGGTTGGAGTCAGTAAGGAGTGAAGTGGTTGTTTGATGAGTAATATTGTAAGTAATAGGGTGCCAAGTCCATGACTTCTGAGCACCGTAGTGAGAGGCAGCCAAGCATGCCAAACATCAATTGCTATTTCACCATGCTGCGTGCTCACATTACGTGACTTCTGCGCATACGTCTTCACTAAGTCCACGCACGCCCACTTGTCTGCGTTTTCTTCTCACATGCTCACCTGCTGAACCCTATGCTTTCACAACATTCTCCACCATTTCTCAACTCCATCTCTTACAACTTACTTTGGATGCAGAAGCAGCTGATAACTTGAGGTGTGCATTCATCACTGATTAAGAGGAGGTGACATCGCCAACTGCTCATCTTAGCCAGTCGTGGTGCCTGCCACCGAACAAGCAATTTGTGACTCCTGTCGATAAGAAGCATGGTGCATGGTGCGAATGCCCAGTCTCCTGACACTGCAGTGTTCGTATAGCTTGGGAAATAGATACACAAGACACCAGGTCACCTTACGACGCTTCGCTTTCGTGCCCTTCGCACTTTTAAGTTGCATTGTACTGTTTCTTCTCCTTTTCTCTCCATATTTCGCTGTATTCAGTTCATTCGCCGGTAATATCCTTCCAGAATTTCACTGTTCACAGAACTCTTCTCCCACCATCGTTCATAGTCCACTCGTCCACGAATGCTGCACCGGTGGATGAATGGAGAAGATGCTAGAAAGAGAAATGGATGTGCAGGTGGTTGGAGTCAGTAAGGAATGAAGTGATCGTTTGATGCGTGGAATTGTGAGTGGATGTGTGCCGACTCCATGACTTTTGGCTACCGAGGTTGGAGACATTCAAGCATGCCAATTATCAATTGCTATTTCACCATGCTGCTTCACACATTACATGACTTCTGAGCATAGGTCTTCACTGAGTTCACGCACGCCCACTTGTCTGCGTTTTCTTCTCACATGCTCACCTACTGAACCCTATGCTTTCACAATATTCTTCACCATTTCTCAGCTCCATCTTATTTCTTACTTTCTCTTACAACTTACTTTGAATGCAGATGTAGCTGCTGACTTGAGGTGTGCATTCATCACTGATTAAGAGGAGGTGACATCGTTGTCTGCTCATCTTAGCCACTCGTGGTGCCTGCCACCGAACAAGCAATTCGTGACTCTTGTCGATAAGAAGCTTGCGAGAGTAGTGCACTCAATGCGCATCGATGTCGCCATGTGGTTACGTGTCTTGGCAGAGCTATGAGACAATTAGCATGGTGCGAATGCTCAGTCTTCTGACACTGGAATGTTTGTATAGCTTAGGAAATAGATACACAAGACACCAGGTCACCACACAACGGTGCACTTACCTGTCTTTCGCACCTTCAAATACTTGGGTCAATGTATGTTAAATGAGTGGATGAATCTAACGGATCTAGTGTGCAGAAGTGTAGCGTTTGGTGGTCTACCTCAGTGCTGGTAATTACGATCACAAAATGTGGCGTCTGTAGCTGCCAGTTAAACATGGGTTGGCATTGCATGGAAGTTGCCTAGATCTACGTGCTTTGCGGAATGCGAAAATGGAAGTAGTCGACTCAAGTACGGTGCTCATGTCATGGTATTCGCCAGCTCACACCAAAAGCCCCACCACTGTCTGGATCATCGGAAGGCGTCTGCATAGTTGACGGCAAAACAGGAGACCACCCATCCCTAAGCCACTTCTATGCCTTCAATTGATAGAACTCATAGCTGACATCGCTGATAGAGACACTGAACTGGAAGTGTGGAGGAATGTGCATATGCCAATCGTACAGTGGATTTGAGGCAGTAGCTGTGGCGCCTTGCTAGCAGTTGGTTCAGTCTTCCCGGTTAATCAAAAGCTCAACTAGGACTTAACATTCAACTGGTAAGACCAAAATGGGAACTTTCTTTAATTTGTGATCACAATCTCCTGCCATGAGCCTGAATGCAGAAATTGAGGCCAAAGTGCTTAACAAGGTAGTCACAAACGCCTCACTATGCACAGCGTAGTATTGGCAGATGTGCAAGATCTGTAGGTGTCAGGCAAGACATACAGCATTCTAGATCTAGTTGGGCAGATTTTCTGCAATGACGATGTCTTCCGACTTCTACGAGTAAAAGTTCAAAGATTCTGTGTCGAATCCTACAACCACCACAACAGGTAGCTTCGCTTTCGCTCCTTTCAGCTCCCCAACTCTGCTTACTTTTGTGTTCCCAGTGTTCACACAATGTCACAGCCCATCGCATAAAATGAAGAAACAACCAAAAGACGTCGTGGATGAAGGTCGTTTTGCGTCAGCAGGCGACTGCACCAGAGAAGCTCAACACAATTATTCAAAGGACGTAATAATGCGTGTGGAAGCGTCAGTTGCTTCGTAGGACAGGAGCAGGCCATTCTATTGGGTACATCACCGGACTGCATGCTTATAAGCACAAGTGTGTGGGTCGCATTGTCTGGCACCGTTGGCTTCTCACCCGATCCATTAGTAAGTAGAGTAGTTGACGCAGGTCTTTCAAATCTCCTTTTGTCACCTTTCATGCATTCACTTTTAATGCTTGAGCACTGTGCTTTCATCTCACTTCACGTGGGGACTTGTGGGAGCACACCACACTGGGACAAATGAAACTTTATCACTCCCTCTATACTAATGCGGACGCATCAATGCATTTTCATTTGTGCAGACTCAAGGGTCTCTCAGAACATAAAAGTTAATGCACTTGCCGCTTTTCGGGTGCTTTTGGGTTGGATCCTGCCATCTCAAGGCAACGTGCCTGACAAAGGATATCCAAAAGAAGGTGTTGCCCTTTCTTTAGAATTGTCCTACATCACCCCTAGTATGGAGCCGAAAAAACGTACTTGTGCTACTGCTTGCGCGCACATTCAAAAGGGTAGATGAGGCAGAGATGAAAACATGGTCTGGGGTGCTATATTGACAGCAAATACACCAACTGGGGAGCAATGTGAAGGCTAATCTATTACTTCGAAGTAGCCAGGACTAATCGAATCAGGCCCACAATGGCACTTATTCAGTACTGCCACTAAAATGGTTCCGCAGTCTCATTTTACCGCATCCTCTGCCACAAAATCTGCTGCAGGTATCTGCGTCAGACGCGCCTCATGAAGCAGTCGAAAATGCTTCAGTAGACTCCGTTAGCAGCTTGTTGACATGTAGGAGCTAGCCTATGCAGTGAAGTAAATTGGTTGTTTTAAATCAAAGGGAATAAATCGACTGCAGAAATTTACGTCAAGCGAGCCTAATGAAGCAGACAGAAAAGCTTCATTAGACGCTATTAACTGTTTGCTGAGATGAAGGGGTTAAAATATGCAGTAGAGTAATTTTTTGTTTCAAATTGAAGGGACAAAATCGTCTTCCACAACTGCGCGTCCCGCAATGAATCACACAGACACAAAGAAGATCATGCCTGCCCAGACTTCTACAACCGCTAAAACTACCACAAACACAAAGAATACTGGGCCTGCTCAGACTCGTGCAATCGCCACGACTATCACAATCACAACAAATGGCGAGTCTACCCCCACTCCTACAATCCCCACAAAGAAGTCATCCACGTCAAATCCTGCAACAACCAATTCAACAGTTTCCTCCCCCACACCCACAACCACCACCACTGGCGGATCCACCTCCACTGCGTTAGCCACTGCAGCTCTTCTTGCTTCCTTGGCTCTAGTGCTTGCATAAACCTTCTCATAAGTCTGTGCAATTCACCATTTATTTCACTCACTCCTCGTACCAAGACTCAATGCTTGCTTCTGCTTAGCACACCGTCTATTCCCATTGCAGGCTTAATAACTCTGCAGAATTGTCGGCTTGACAACCATCCTCCTTCACTCTCAATAAGCGGTGCAACTGTAGTAAACGATTGCTGAATGACAAATAAAATGCTTTGCACTGTGCTCCATTCTCGTCTATTTTCAAGCGGGTTTCCTCTTGTTCTACATAATTGGCGAGACACCTTGAGCAACATGTGTACCGATGGGTTATTAAGCTAAGACAATCATGCAAAAGGGATTGAAGTCTGCACCACAATTCTAGGGTTACCTATGAATCCAGAGAGGCGTTGCTGTCCAAAGCCACAGGAGCACTCACCCACTTGGCTGCTCATGCGAACACAATAGGAATCGCCTTTCACTTGATCGTCCGCTCCTTATTGTTTGGCCATTGCTTCAAGGGAAAGTTGATGTCATTCGTTCACTACTAAGTACGCTTAAGTGAGTGAGCTAAGTGACTGAGTTGCATCAGGAAGGCACTCGCACTCAGACCTATCACCGTTTCTCCTCCTCCTCCACACCCACATCCACACCAACAACCACATACTCACACACACACATACACACACACAACCAAGCCCAGTCTTCACCAGACCACAGCTAGATGGACACACGCACGTTGAGAGACCTGGTCACCCTTCCTGGTCTTCGTATATGCGCATTGATGAAATAGCTGGGCGAATCGCCAGCATTTGGACCAACCAGCCCGCTGAAATGGACCCACTTCTTACCTTTCTCCCAAAAACTCCACGTGAACTTGCTTCTTCAACTAACTTGCTAGCCCATATCTCTGCCTCAAGTGCTCAACTTCCTTCAACAACTTGGCCAAATATAACAGACAAGCTACAAGGTAATGGGAATCGAAGTGGAACGATTTCAGGCCATGGTTGAGAGGTGAATCAACATTCAGCGTAGTTATGCAGCCACTCAGTCACAAAGTGTTGCCCTTCGTTACCAGGATATAAGCTTCCTATTCGCCATCATGAAGAATGCCACACCCATTGACTGAAGTGTAGTGGGTGAGACTTAGTAGGCTCTTTCCTTGTTTAACAGCGTGCTCAATCACTGGAGGCGAGACATTCGCTTCGCCGCTACTTGTCTCCCAGTCCTTCTCCACATTACTAAGTATTATGTTTTGCCACACCACTTCACGTTCTACCAACACTAAATGAATCACGCACCACGGGTAGCTGAGATGGGCAGCTAGTGATGTCACCTCCCCTTATCCAGCGATGAATGCAGACCTCAAGTGAGCAGCTGCATCTGTATCCAAATCGAGTTGCAGCATAGAGAAAGGAAGAAGGAAGTTGATGCGCAATGATGGAGAATGTAGTGGGAGCGTGGACGTCAGTAGACGAAGGTGTGAGAAGCCGACGTGGACTGGTGGGCGCACGTCGGCTTGGCCAGGCTTAACTTGGCTTGGCTTGGCTAGGCTACAGTTCTCCACATTCTCCACTGAGCTGAATGCCACATCTATTGAATCACTCTGATCACATAGGGACCGCGTACTCTGTTATTGTGTTTTCAAAGGACTGCGCCATTACGACATCAAAGGGTCCACAGAGCATCACGTCTGATCTGCTGGCAATCAACACCAAATCAACCAGTGACGAATGGAGGGCTTAAGTCAACTGCTGCATCTACGTATAATTGGAGCCATAGGTGAAATTGAGGTGTGAGGTGAAGGTAGGAAATAAAGGAGAATGCCGTGAAAGCATGGAGGTCATCAGGTGAGCGTGTGAATAAGCCAACGCATGTACTCATGTGCCATATCATCCCTCTACTCATTGACACCTCACAAGTAGGTCCGTGTGTGTGCGTGGACGAGGGAACCGTGATCGTTCGTGAGAGAAGACTGCTGCAGACGATGAAGAGCTGAGCGAAAGTTATTGGCGTATGTATTGGTTGCAGTGCAGAATGGATGGAAAATGCAAGAATAACGCAAGGCGTGAATGGAGGGCATTTGGAAGGGAGGAGGAATGGAGGAAATATTGGTGGGTGGATGTGCGAAAATAGGATGCATGGCAGGTTGAATGGAATGGAGAGAAGATGGAGGACAAAGAAGAGGAAGGGAAGAATAGGGACAATGAAGACCTATGGATGACCTAGCTCCCCTCAGCCATCCACCGTGAACACAGCCACCAACGTCTGCCGCCTTCGTCTGTCCTTGAAGCATGCTACTGAAGGCATTCAGTAGGCACTGCATGACGAGTTGCCATCTTTTGCGTACGTTGTGTTTCAATGCGCTTTCTACGATGTCGCCTTCCACTACTTGTCTCATTAGCCACCAGTGGATGCCTATGTCACCAGAAATAAATGTCTTTTTTCTAATACCTGCTACTTCACATTATTTTAGGCAAAATAACGTGTTTACCCGAAAAGGTTTTAAACGAATTTAAAGAATCAGTGTTTGTGTGAGCGGGTTTGCATCTAGTCCAGTTGCAAAGGCAGGACATCAAGGGGCTAGAGGATACAACGTAAGTGTCTTCACTGTCGACATGCAAAAGGTCTCCTCAATATCCTCCAATAAATTTGTTAAAATTAAGGTACAAAGGAGGAAGTCCAAGGAGCCAGTTTGAATGGATATCTGGGCATGGGTGAGATATGAATCAACACTGGGTGTAGGCATGTAACAACTCAACCAGGAGACATCACTCTTTCCATACTAGTCCATAAAAGCCTTAAGGCCTCATGCTGCAATATTATATTGCCAAAGTACTACGTCTTGATGCACTGAAAATGGATAGTGCTCAGTAACCTGACTCCTTGTTTGTCTGCGTGTGTTCAGCTTCTGGAGGCTGCTCCTTCGTTTCGCGGCATGGCATTCGCACTATGCTACTTGCCTCATAGTCATTCTGTACGTTAGTCAGTGGTGTGTTCGTTCACACCACTTCAGCCTGCTCCTGTATCAGTGAGGACGCAGAGTGCTGCTTTTAGGTGCCACCTTTGGAAAGGAGTTGGAATTTGCGCGTTTGGTGAGTGTGGGTGTGTGTTCGTGACCTGAAAACCAATATCAAATGAACCAGTGGTGAATGCAGAGCTCAAGTCAACAGCTACATCTGCATATAATTTGATTCATAAGTGAAATTGAGGCGTGAGGTGAAGATGAGAAATGGTGGAGAATGCTCTGAAAGCAAGGAGCTCATCAGGTGAGCGTGTGAATAGGCCGACGCATGTACTTATGAGCCACATCATCCCTCTACGCACCGTCGCCTCACAAGTAGGTCCGCGTGCATAAGCCAACGTGACATGTGAAATTGAACCTGTAGACACGCTTGACCGCCTCAGAAGCACTTGCCTTGACAACGTGAACGAAGACAGAAACTCTTTCTTATGCATGGAATTGTGCGCGAGGACAACTTTGCGTAAAGTAGAAATTTTCTCAAATTCACGAAATCTTCGCGTGACAGATAATTTTCGAAGATGACTTTAATGCATAATTCCTGTTTCCGGTTCGTTTTTCCCTTTCTCCATCATGCAGCGAAATATTCGGTATTCAGTTTTAATTGAAGGCTTGAACAATGTTTTCTGATTAATGAACTTGCGGTTGACTAACATTTCAGCCTGTCTTGCTCCCACGAAAAGCAAACAATCGCCTCTGGGATAGCCGGATGAATGCCGTTAATGTCAACTTTGCATCGACCGTTTCATTTTGTTGAAGGAACTACTCTCCACTTCATGACGCCTGACAACCATCTCATCACTTCTCATGGCTGCTTTCTGCCCGTGCTTCATTGGTGGATGTTGAAGGACAGTACCAAAATACAAAACCTACACTGAAGTGCTCACCATTAATGACAACTCTAGTCAATCATGGAAGCGACCCAAATGCCTTAGCATGGAAGCATTTTTGTGCAGTGAGGAATGAAGAATCGGCCAGACGATTGAATTTGTGGATGAATGGGTGCTGACTGCATGCCGTCTAGGCAGCGTGGGTGGAGGAAGTCAAGTATGCCAACCATCAATTGCCATTTCACCGTGCCGCGTGCACGCATCGCATGGCCCACGTAAGCCCACGAGTCCATGTTGACCTCCTACACGTTCACCTACTGACCTCCACGCTTTCACAACACTCTCCGTCACTTCTCATCTTCATTAATTTTATAATTTCTCTTCCCACTTAACATGGATGCAGATGTAGCTGCTGGCTTGAGGTCTGCATTCAACACAGAGTAATGGACGGTGAAATTGCTGACTGCTCACTGTAGCTATTTTCAATGCGTCACTCATTTGTTGTTGGTAATTGGCGCTGCCATGCAACAAGCAAGTTGTAACGCCTTTCCAAAAGAAGGTAGTGAAAGTGGTACACTCAGTGCGCATTGCTTACCATTCCTTTATCTTCGTCTCATTTTGTGATGTGATGCAGAGCCAAGGGCGGAACAGACTGGTGAAGGCATCAAGGTGGCCAGAGATGTGGCCTTACGAGGTAGTGAGAGAAGCTATTCAGCCCAGGGTGTTGGGGGAAAGGCAAAAGTATGGACACATTCGGGGACCGGGGAGGGTGACCTCATCGGTTCACGTGAGTGTGTCAAGCTAGCTTTGGGGTCGTGGAGACTGGACTTGAGTGTGTGTTTACGTCTGGGTCTGAGCCTAGTGCCTTTTCGATGCAATTCAGTCACTCACTTCACTCAGTTAAGCATAACTACCAGTGACCGGTTGACACCGCTTTCATAAGCAGCCAAGTGGACGAAACGTTTCGCGACTTCGGACAGCAGGGTCTCTCGGGATGCAAAGATGGCACTAGAATTGCAATGCAGTATTAAGCTCCCTTTGCACAATACTTGTCAGCTTACAAACCAAGTCGTCCATTTTACACTGTTTTGTCAAGCACGGGCAACTGGGTAGAGTCCGTTTTAGCACCAACAAAAATGGAGTGTAGTGTAAAGTATTTTATTTGTCATTCAACAATTATTTACCATATTTGCTGCATTCAATGAAAGTAGAAGCGAATGATTGACAAGCTGATCACTGTTCGGAGTTGTGAAGCCTGCAATAAAAATCACTGAGGTGTTTGGCAAACTCAAGCATTGAGCTGCAATACTCAGAGAAGGTGAAGTGGTTAGAGGAATGCGCAGACTTAGAAGAATGTTTAAGCAAGCACTAGAGCCATGGAAACTAGAAGTGTCGCAGTGGCTAAAGCAGCAGCGGTAGACCCCCCATTGGTGTTAATTGTGGGTGTAGTGGACGAAGCTGTTGAGGTGGTTGCTACAGGATTCGACGCAGATGGCCTCCTATTGGTGGTCGCAGGAATCTGGGTAGTCGTCCTACTCGTTGGCGTTGTGGAATTCGTGGTAATCGCAGAAGTCTGGGTAGGCGTACTGTTCGTTGGCATTGTGGAAGTCGTAGCAATCGCAGAAGTCCGGGTAAGACTGCTCTTCGTTGTGATTGTGGCTGTCGTTACGGCACTCGCAGTTGTGGTGGTCGATGTCTTCTCTTTAATCCAAAACAACAAGCTCACTTCAGTGTGCATTACCCCCTACATGACAACAAACTGTTGACAGCGCATAATGAGGCACTTTGGACTGCCCCATCAGACGGGTCTGAAGTAACGTAAATCCCTGCAGTCAACTTCATTGCAGAGGATGATAGAAAGTGAAGCTGTGTAATCATTTTGATTGTAGTAGTGGTAGTAAAGGTATGCCTTGATGGACTTGATTTTAATTGGTCCTGTTTACTTAGAAGTAATAGTTCAGCATTCGACATAAGGAGCAGAATAAACTCACCTTCTACCTCGCTTGCTGTAGTTGCCGTCACTTTGTCACTGCAGGCGTTACCTCCACGTTTACCTGGCACACCACTACCATAGTAAGCACAAACGGTGACAGAAGCGGTCTCTATTTTCGCCACTTCAGTGAAGGTGTGTTCTGTTCTCAATTTCGGAACGAGGGCACCAGTCGACGGAGCACCGTTGATTGAAAGCATGACAACATAGTTGGTGATATAATCGCTGTGTCGTGATGGCGGTCTCCAACTCACATGCACACTGCGTGAGTTGGTTATTTTAATCGTCACGTTCTGGGGAGCTTCGGGTGCTGCACAAATGGAAATGCACAAATTTGTCTTCATTAGTATGAAAGAGGACGATGAGTGTTTACTAGCGCTAGTGTTCTGCCTCATGCCCTCCTATGAAGTTGGATGCAGGCATTATGCTCAAGCATCAGGGTGAATGCACAGAAGCCGATGAGGATTGGTTTGTAAGACCTGCATCCCTTACTTCACTCCCTAGTAAATGAGGTAAAACGCTAGGAGGCGTTGGATGATGCAAGGAAATGAATGGGTGTACTCAGTGGCACCAAGTCGATTTGACTGTGACAAGATGGAATGTAAAGTGAGGCGATACAAACGAGTGGAAGCAGATAATTCATTTCTAGCACGATTGGACTCTTTGTGTGTTGGAAAACACTTGATATGCGTACCGAATATGCTAGTTAATTACCAATTCACACGCTACATCCCATTTGCCAAGTGCTTGTAGCCACGCATAGATGCAAGCAAAGCATGAGAAGGCGTCTTACCTCCGAACTCTTGGCAATCCCCACGCAGAAAGAAAGTGGCCAACAGCATGAAGCAGAGTGGAAGGGACATCTCTCCTCCTCTGCAAAAGACAGAACTTGTATTTACAACCCAACACACACATGTTCTTATAGGCATGTATTCCAGTGATGTGAGCCAATGGAATGGCCTACTCCTGACCTACGAAGCAACTAGTGCATTCACAGGCACGTCGTGGCACTACAGACACTATTGGGCCGTTTACGCAATTGTCTTGGGGTTGTCTGGTGCAAGACAGCCTTCAACTTCAACCTCTCTTGGGAGTTTCTGTCACTTGATTTGATCAGCTGCGATATTGTGAGCGCTGGGACTGCGAAAGTAGTAAATAGAGATGGAGAGGTAAAATGGGTGCATGCTTAGCTACCAGTCGTGGTGATTGAAGGATTCGATGCAGAGGCTTTGAGAGATCCTCCTTACAGGTACTACTTTCCACTCCATCTAGGAAATTGCATTCCTTGAATGATGACTTCAAACCTACACAAGCGCCAACTCTTCACTGTGCACAGTGTGGCCCTTATGACTGACGCATTAGGTTCTCGTGTCTCGTTTCCTGTGATCAAGAACATGGCAGAAGATGGGGATTATAAATTGAGGCAAGATTCGTGGCAGCGGTCAGCCGGCGTCCTTTTTACGCTCATTTGAAATGCATCCGGCGAATTCTTAGTCGTAGGTCAGTCTGTGATTGAATGGGCTGACCAGAATGACTTCTTGGCAAAGCGCCGCAGCCATTCCTACAAACCTCCAGTTACGTGCCTCCATCAGCAATGTGGGCTATTTATTTGATTAACTGAAGGCATAGAAGTGGCTCATAGATGCGTACCTTCTGTTTTGCCATCAATTATGAAGGCGTTTTCGATGGTGTAGCCAGAAATGTGGCTGTCAGTCGAGGCTGGTGGACGTCACGACACGTGCACTGTGTGTGAGTCGACTGTTTCCAGTTTTGCATTCCACAGAGCACGCAGATCTAAACAACGTTCTTGTAATGCGGCCCATGCGCTGCACTTTGTGCTCGAATGCGGAACTTCCATTCATCAATAGTCTCACAGTCATGCACTCCTTCAAAACACTTTGGCAGATGCATTAAAGGTGAAAATGAGGGGCAAACACAACGTCGCGTAGCAGCTCGCCAAGTCACTCGAGCAGTTCAGTGCCTCTAGACTAGGCCTTCACACCATGCTACTTGCCTAGCAAACCTTCTGTACGCCAGTGGGCAGTATGTTTTTCCACACCGTATGACCAGTTCCGATTTCTTGCTTTGCCTAGTTTCAACTTCCACTGTTTGTGTTATTAGCCAACAGTGGGTGCCACTGCCGTCAGCACTGAATGCTCCACTTTTTTCACCTCTTGGTTGGCACTGCTTTAGGTGAAGTAGTGTGCTTACTCTAAAAATGCATTCAAACGGATTTGATAAATCGGTGTTTGTGTGAGTGCATTCGCATGCAGTCGAGTTGCAGGGACGGGCATCAAGCGGATAGAGGATGCAATGTGGACGTCTTTGTTGTCTACGCGCACGTACAAAATAGGTGAGAGATGCGGTTGGGCACACTCGCATCCCATTCCAGTGATGACGACACTATCGACTGTAGCGTCCCGAGGCTCCCTTTACGGTAAAAGAAGGCGCAGTACTAGGGCAGAATACACATATTCTGGAAACAGAGGGCTTGGGGGCTGTTGGTACGGCCCGGAGGCCGACCAACCGGCACAGTACAATATGGCCACCCAAGTGACCGAAACTGGCAGTTCAAACAAACAAAAGCATTACACAGCCCCGCTTCTTTCGAGTATCGTCCCTGACGCTCCCCTTGGTCAGCCTCCCGCGTCAGCCATCACAACATAATCAGTGCTGCGAGAAGCACCCACGAGCTAACCGTCCCAGTCGTCGAGATTCGAACGCATGTGTTCCTGTAGTGCCACCTCTTCCGCGTAGCACTCAGTGCCGCAAGTGCGCGCTTCTCGGCCCTCCTCTCCCACGACAAGTGGTGCCATGAAAGATGGAGGTACGAATCGAAGTTTTCGAATGGGTCGAGACAAGCACAACACATATTGCGATTCCTGGAGAAGATGCCGTAGGAGAAACGCCAGGGCATCGTAGAAACCTGAGCAAATGTGGCGGTCGGGCGTCATAGGAACAAAATGCATGCGATCCAAGTGTGCAAAGCATGAAACCATGCCGTCGAATGGCGTGCTGCACATTCTACATCTGTGGATGCGCAATTTGACGAAGAACGACGAGTTGCCCAAGGAAAAAAGAGAAAGCTTAAAGAAGATGCTTGACCACAACGTCACAGGTCCCTCTTGGCAGTTCCACTGGGCTTGGAGTCCACGGCTAGTGTCGCTTCAGTTGTTAATAGCTTCCCTGTCGAACACGAGGGCGAGGAAGATGTCGAAGATGAACGTCGATCTCGACCCTTCTGTTACGAGATACCAAAGGTTCTCCCCTCCATAGCACATGCACCCCTTTCACAACGCCGACGTTTGCCAGAAGCGGCATGGAGCAGGATAAAATCCATCAAAGTCGGGTCCGCTTTCCGCTGCCACCAATGTAACGTCCCGAGGCTCCCTTTACGGTAATGGAAGGCGCAGTACTAGGGTAGAATACATGTATTCTGGAAACAGAGGGCTTGGGGGCTGTTGGTACGGCCCGGAGGCCGACCAACCGGCTCAGTATAATATGGCCACCCAAGTGACCGAAACCGGCAGTTCAAACAAACAAAGTATTACATCGACATTTGAAATTTGCCCTTGTTTATGTGCTGCAGTGGATCGGGGTGCAGAACGGAAGATGAGACAGAATTAGAGCCCTCTACACGTCTCCGGGCATAGTTGAGGAGGTGTATTCGGCACTTGTATCTTTGTTGGTTATAAAATTTGCCCTTTTTGCACAATAGACTTGAGCATCAATGCTGCTTTTGTCGAAGAAGAAGGCGTTTGCACAAAATTGGGTGGTGAAGCTCAAGTTAGTTGTAGTCGTTGCCCCACTAGATTCATGTCGTCTCTCTTCGCAAAAAAATTCATCTATAAGGCGCATTTTATTCAACCCCTGCGAAAGGGTCTGTCACTTCTGACCTAGAGACAGTAGTTGACATCATCGAATCCACTATGTGTGAAGAAGCGGCAACATGGTGCTTGAGCAGTCTTTACTATGTGGACGGATGGACGGCTATGAAATAAATGGATGGATAGGTAGGGAGGTGAATGGAAGAGTGGGTGATGGATGTGAGGGAGGTAGCTGAGGGAATAGGTGGACAAATGTAGTGTGGGAGGTGAAGGAACCTGCAGACTGGAGGTGCCACGAATTGACATCGCCAGCGTCGCAGTCGATAATTGCTGGTGGTACAGGTGAGTGATGAGTACATCTTAAAGTGAGGCCTCCACGATTTTGTGTGTCATGAACTGCTAAACTTGGCATGCAACCATGTGTAGACCCGAGAAAGGTATAAGGAATGCGTGGATGTAGAGAAGGAGGAGAATGTGTTTAACGAAAGAATAAAAGTTGCCCCTAACTAAGCTTTTGGTGCAAGGACGTGTACGCTAACTAAGCTGAAAGAAAGGGGGAAAGAAAGGAAGATAGAAAGGCTGTACAATGCTTGAGTAACCTTGCATCACCTCCTCTACTTCCGCTTACTCCTCCTCCTCCTCCTCCTCCTCTTCCTTCGCCTTCTCTGCATTCTGCTCTGCAGGGCGCCTCTAAGCCTTGTCGTGTTTACATTATCTCCCTCACCAGGTCTTTGTTTGCGACTTAAATTGGTTGACAATCTCCAGCTCCCAGCAGGACGTGCCCTCCAAGGCTTACCACCTAACTACCTAACCAGCAAAACGGGTGGTGGTTTGGTTTAGGGTGGGCTGGTTAAGTAGTAAAAGGAAGATATGTGGTGGCACTCTCGACGTCGGAGCTAGTCGTTCCATGATGATCAGATGACAAAATGTCTACCAAAACTGCTTTTCAGTGACTAACAACAACCAAGTTGACTATGACTTACACATTGCATTATCGTTTACAACAACTGCAGAGCTATTGTAAACAATTTCAAGCCTTATTTGTCCTCGTATATCAGTCCGATTAATAAGTTCCTGCTCTCAAATTTATGCCTACTCACTGATCTAGTTTGTCCACACATCTCCTTGTAAATTGAAAGCTTAAGTGAGTGAATTCAGCAACTAGTAAAATTTGATGCTGTTTACTAGCGCAAAACTTTACGCTCGTTTGTTTTACGCTGCAATGCTAAAAGCAGGTGATTTAAATTCACAAGTGCAGTTCGTAAACGGTGTGCTCTTTTCCTATACATTAATCCCTGGAGAAGTTTAATAAAACACGAAGCACTTGGTGCTCACTTATCAGCTGTCATCAGGAATTTTCTTCGCTTGTCGATCAGCTTCCTTTTATGCACAATTACTCGTGAAAGTAAACGCAAAGGCAAGTAGGATTACTGTCGAGTCACTTCTTAACTACTATAACTAACCAGGTGTTTGTTTTGCTGCAGGACACTTTTAGCGTGTAAGTAAGGCTGCTTTAGCAGTATGCTAAATGGTTTATTGTTACAGTGATGATGAATTTTTAATAATGCGGCCTGGTTTCTAGGGAAGATTTGTTTCCTTACTAAGTGCTTGGTGTTCATACTTTTTACTTTCGCTGCTATGTACTTATTCTAATTTTGCATACCGGTTTATCTGTTTCCTATATGCAATCACTTGTTGAAATAAGCGCCTAGGAAAGACTGCAGTTAGTGCTAAGACGTTGGTTTTTAAGTACAATCCCTAGTCGCGTTTGTTTTTTTGACTGCGCAGTGCTCCAAGTGGTCGATTGGAATCGCTATGTTGGTATATTGGATGGTTCGTTGTTTTAATGACGAAGGATTTTGATTGATGGGGTTTCGTTCGTTGAATGCAGCTAAAATCTACTGAACGCTTCGCTTCCCTTCTCCTTCTTTCTCCTTCCTCTTGCTAGAGGCGTTGTGGACCCTGACTTCGTTCGAAGAAAGTCAATTATCATCGGCCGGTGGAGCAGTTGTTTGTTAAGCATGGGGAGAATGCCGGACAGCAATGGATACGAATTGCGCCTTTGTCATTACTTTGGGCGGTTTGGATGGCTGGTTTATTGTACCTTGTCTCTCGCCAAGTTGGACTGTACGTGCGCAGGCTCTGATGTGATGCACGAGGTTATCTGTTGCTACGACATTGTCTGTTAGGATGGCTGATCTGGAGACTGGTGAAGCGTGATCGAATGTGAGCAGTTTTGATGTGCGAAATTGCGTGGGGCAATGGACTGCATTTTGTGGTGCAGCTCAACAACTTCCTGGTCACTTTGGAACACGTCGTATTGTTGCAGTTATGATGAGACTGGGTGAGTTGACTGCGTAACAAGTTTTGTTCCCTTTCCTGATATTCCTGATGAAGGGGTAATTGGAAGTGTTGTGCCTGCGGCCTTGCGCCACCATTCAGTGCTTGCAAAGAATTTTCACCTACCTTAGTTGGAGTTGCCAATGTCGAGTCTGTTAGACAGACACATGCAGTGTGATGTGGAAGGCCTTTCCACTGATGGGTGCTAGTGAAATGGTGTGTCCATTTGCCAGCACATTGCATGCCACATCGGACTTTGTAAGTTTGCAACTTAATCATTTTGCGAATGGCAAAATGCGACTCTCAAGTGCTTTGCCAATCAGCCACATATTTGATTGGTGCTGATGCTGCGGACGAAGTGCTTGCCTTGGACTTGTAGGTGTCTGTAGGGCTTTGTTATAGCAGGAAGGTGACATCCTTCACAATTGCATGCGGCTTTGGTTCGTGTGGGCGAATAATGCACAAATTAGTGCAAAAAATGGCTGTCGGATCAACAAACTTACCGTGAGCACTGCACCTAGGGGCAGCTGCGATGTGAGAAATGTGGGACAGATGCTGTGGCTGGCAGGTGAGGTGCGTTTGTGGAACGATGAGTGACGCGTTGGGCGAGCGTGTGTTGCCTTGACGTGGGGAGTGGAAGAGGATGGAGGGTGGGTTAGACACCCACGGAGGGGTGAGGCTGTCTGGCACTTGCGCTACTTGAGGCTCGATAAACGCGAAGTAGGACCAACTTCACAAATGGATGAGATGCCGATGGAAAGAGAGAGAGAGGGAGAGGGGGAGGGAGGAGTGTATTGTCAGGATGGTGGATGGTGGCGTCAATTACCAAATCACAGGGTAGTCGTCCATGCTCTTCCACAGTGGGGGGCGGTTCACGAGTAGAAAGGTGGTGTGAGAGCAGCCGGTCTAATGGTGGCGTTGATTTCGCACTTCCGCCACTACAAATCATGGAGGAGTTGTTGCGAACCTGGTGGAGGAGGTGATTAGGAAGAAGAGCGATTTGGTCGTGATGGGCTCATTGGAGGACTGTGTGAAGAATTGCCAGTGTCTACTTGAATAGAGAGTACTGGGTGGGCATCCTGTGGTCTATTTTCGCCGTTTCCTCCGCCATCTAGTAATGCCTACCTGTATCCTTTAGATAGAGGAGGTGGGCATCTTGTGGTGGGAAGAGCAGGGTACTGTGTGAATTGACCAAGTGGGTCCAACCCAGAAAACGACGTGGAGGAAGGAAGTGTCGGCGACTGGTGCTCTTGACTAGTCGACGTGCCTTTATCGAAGTGTGTCGATATTAGTGAATCTTCTGATTCTGCCCCTTTTCCACCTGCTCATTCTCCTCCTTCACCAGTTATGCCCTGGAGAGCGAGGTTGTGTGCCTTGCTCCAACTTCCCATTTCATGTTCCATAGTTTGGTGGACCCGCTGCCTGCCTGCCTGCCTGCCTACCTCATTGCCAACATCTCTCTTCCCTCCTTTGGGAGAGGGCCTCTACATGGTGGTCCACACAATAAGGGGTAAGAATGCGCACTCCTCCACCTACTCCTGCATGCGCACTTTTACTCTCTCTGTCTCAGTTTGTGTGTGCATTCTATCGTCCGTTTCATTCTTGTATTCTCCTAGGTGGTCGCTTGGACTGGCGGCGAAACTGTCTCGTCTTCGTCTCGAAAAGTGGCACTTCGTGGTGGGAGTGGAGGAGTGGTGCCTATGCCCCATTGTGCTGTGCATCTCACTCAGATACGCAAGAGAATGAAGAAGGCTGCGCATTGAAGTGGGGAAAGGTGTCACACCGGATGACGGCGGTTTGTCTGCCGTGTGGCCAGGATTTTCAAGTCGCCTGTGCAGCAGACACAGAAGCGTGGGACTTATCAAACGAAGTGGTGCAATGAGAGCAGCGTCGGATGAGGGATGCGCAGGTAGCGCAAATGCAGTCAGCAAATGTGCTGAAGCAGAAGACGCTTCGACGATTCCCTTGTTTGTTTACTGAAGGGAGACACAAGGCCAAAAGAGGTGAGCCAGTGGAGAGTAATGAAGGTGTGAGAGGAGGCGCAGTGAGGGAATGCAATCTAGTTAATCAATGTCTTCCAAGTCCCGAGTCCACGCGTCTGTGTCACTCTTCATTGGTTCTCACCGCCCACAGACCCACTTGTTCCTTTTCCTTGGCTTTCCTTCACTCTCCTTCTAAGCACACGTGTTCCTTCACCTTGTTGTTCCCGCTTGGCTTCTCTTCACTCCCTTTCCCTTCTTCCAATCACACGTGTGACTCTCTCACTCTCGTTTTGACTGGTCTGGCGTTTGTACCCACAGCTGAAACGACGATGAAACAGCGCGTCGAGGAGGTGCATGCTCTCTGTTTTCCACGTTAAACTTCTCCTTATTTTACATAAGTAAAGCGCCTTGGTCGATGGTGGGTGTAGCATTTAACCCAGTGGTGTACGCCTTTAGACACGTTGCTGAAGGCTTTAGTCATTGCAACAGTGCGTAGCGAAGGAGAAGCCTGTGCGTACGAAAACTGTCTTAAGGATGAGGTGGTGGGTGAAAGGCACTTGAACGACGAAAGCGTTGAGGATGGTTGAGTGGGCGCGTAGGTGAGTGCATGGATGTGTGGTTGGATAGATGGAAGGCTGGAATGTGTGTATGGGTGATTCCGTGGATGTGGAACAGTTTTAGGGAATCGAATGCAGTGAATAAGTGGATGGAGAGTGAATACATAAGGTTTGAAAAGAGGTGGTAATTTAGTGGTTGGAGAAACAAAGCCTAGCGAAATCACTTGCCTCATTCCTGCTGAGTGGAGGAGGCAGCTGGGTTCTCCTCTTTTTTGTGCCTGTAACATGACGACTTGATAAAAGAAAGGAAACTGACGTTATAGATAAAGTGTTGTCGATTGTCCGCGGAAATTGTTGTGTGTGTGAGTAACTTGACGATCGCCACTGACGTCTGTGTCCCCCCCTTGATTTTTGAAGCGTGCTACTGAAGTTATTAAGTAGACACTGCATGGCGAGTCTCGATTTATTGCATTCGTTGCGTCCATAGGCTTGCTGTGGTTGCTTCCGCCTCCTTTTGCAGAACTAGCCAGCAACGAACGTAAAACAATTGTTATTGTAGTGGAGTGAAACTAAATTTATCATATAGTGATGAACGTTAACCGAAATCTTTGCCTGCATAGACTCATGTCGTCAGATATGAAGAGGAAGCCGCGTTACGTGTCTCGCAAATACAAGCGCATAGAGCATTGACAATTCCATTTCTGTGTGTTTGTGTGCTAACAATCACTTTCTTACTACTCTGGTGAATTTGCTTGAAGTGTTTGACACGAGTGGGATACCTTGTCAGCAGACAAGCAAACTCCTCCCTGTCATCCCTGTCGCCATGATAATCACTCCTGATGCTGTCGCCTCTGACACGCAAAGCAGACATGATTTGTGGTGGGCGAAACGCTTGTCACCCATCCTTTCTTCCCTGCAGATACAATAAACCAACACTGCGAACGCGATGTCGTGAGGCATTCCTGACGAAGACTGGTCTGCTATCCGCCCGCAGAAGGCATCAGTGGCTGTAGACATGGCTGGGCATTGAGGGGAAACTGGCCACACTACTAGTGTAGAGTTATTGATCTTGCCACTGCCATTCTTTCGCCGCCAACTTACTCCTCAGTAATTTATATGGGAAGGTCGAAGCCAAATAGGATGGCATCAAGAGTTGGGCAGGGGACCACCATTTCCCACCATCTTCATCTAGGTTAACGCGGAGGCATAGTAAGTAAGGGAACTTTGAGAACAAGGTCAAGAACATCCAACACATGGCTGGCACCGCCACCACTACCAACTTGTTTCCACCTCTTCCACACACGCACGGATGATGCTGCTAGCTGGTCTTCTGTGCTGACTAGCAGTGTGCCACATTGCTCCTTCAATTTGAGGCACCACAGATAGCACCTCTACCAGTTCCGCGAGGTTGGGTAAGCTTCCAGCCGCAGGATCCACTAACTCATACTCACATCCGAGGTGCCAATGGAAAGTTGTGCAGTTTGCGCAGTTGAGTAGTGAACTAAAATAAGGATTCACTCTCTGATCTACTTCCTCCTCCTTGTCGACTGCGAGATGAGGAGCACTATGTATACCATCAAACTCTCCTTCTACCCGCATTTTTTAGGCAAAACTATGGTGGTGGTGGTGGTGGTGGTGGTGGTGGTGGTGGTGGTGGTGGTGGTGGTGGTGGTGGTGGTGGTGGTGGTGGTGGTGGTGGTGGTGGTGGTGGTGGAAGGCTCCCTCGCGAAACCTTCGACCACTTGGGGGAATGGGCATCGATTCCGTTTTTCAGGGTAGGAGAACACTGGTGCAGGGAATGATGTGACATGCCAGTAAATCAGACCACCACCCAGCAACACCAGCTGCCTCGTGCAGGCGATGTTGACGATGCGTTTTGTTACATCTCCCGCTCAATAGCTCGACAAGACTGGGTGATTAGGCTTAGGCAATGTGGCAGCCGCTACACCTAGGTTACTTGTTGTAACTGTGAGGATGGGCCTGTTGATGTGATCCAGGTCAATGTCAGTCGAGCCACCTCCTTCTCCATTATCAAGAATCCAGCTTTCATTAGGTCATTTCTTCCCCACAGATTAATTATGCCCTTTGGAATGTTTCGAGAGTTACCACATTGGTTACCGATGCTAGATGTATCCAGTCGATCATTGCCTGCGGGACACCATTGGAAATGGAAAAGATGGTTAGATCATGAGCGCTGGAAACACCCTTGACTACCTTTTGCTACCATAGAAGTGAGACGAAGCAGGAACATTCCATTAGATATTCCAGTGGGTCTCGAGTTACCACAGATGGCAGGACAGACAGCTTTCTAGATGTATTGGAACGATTTTTCTACAATGTCGATAATCTCCTAATTCTACGAGCGGCAATTCAAAGATTCTGTGTCAAATTCTACAACTACTACAACAGGTAGCTTCGCATTCGCTCCCTTCAGCTCCCTAACACTGTTTACTTTTGTATTCCCAGTGTTCACACAATGTCGCAGCTCATCCCATAAAAGAAAGAAGCAAAAAAATATGTTTTGGGTGAAGGTTATTTTGCACCAGCAGGCTCCTGTATGCCTCACAAAGAGAGAAAATCAGTAGGTCGCTGAAGAGAGGAGTAAATAGCTTTACATGGAAAAGGCTTTATTCAGTGTCTTTCTAAGAAGTAATAGGACTACTTTGCCTGTTTTTTTGTCCGTTTGTCCGTCCGTCTGTCTGTCTGCACGATTGCCGTTATGGTAGAGCTCAGCATAATGTCCCTGTCAACCTCTGTTTGGCGCACATCAGAGGCTCACCCTCAACCTGCATTGGGCACAAATGACAGCATTCATTCACTGACCACTTCCTAGTCCTCTCCAAAGGATTCGTGTCCTCCCTTCTCCTCTTTGCAACGCTGCTGTCTTTCGTTGATTACGCCGCGCTGTTCACAGTCACCACCTGTCTATATCATTTCACGTATAGAGTGCAGTACTCGTAACAAAAAGTGACGAAAGAAAGCGACGGATTGTTGCAAGGGTAAAATATAAAAGGCATTTCTGACTCACATCGCACGGGTGGGTGGAAAGTCGTCCTGCACAACGTCATCCGCGACGCCATCACGTACACTGAGCACACAAAGCACAAAGCCGTCGTTGTGGTGTACATGGCCGCCACCTCAAATGGTAGGACCATACCATCTAAGTCTTCGGTGGCTGGGCAGCATCATAATTGAAGTGTGCGTCGATGGATAGGGAGATTGCGGCCGGTCTTGTGCTGACTCCTCGTCAGCCCTCATTGGGATTGCCTTCAACACGCCATCGCGCATTGCATCCACATTTGATTGGTACACCAACGAGGACAACAAGACGCTGTCGGGAGGCAGCACTAGGGGTAGTGTAGGGGTATTTGGGAACACGCGACAACTCAGTGCTGGGCTACGTATGATGCAGATGCGTGGATGATGGAGGTGGTGTCAGACACTCGCCAGCTTGATCTTCGTGTACCTTAGTTCCTCTCCACTCCTCTTCTTTCCTCGATCCTCCTTCCTCTAGGTCACAAACTGCACAGGCTTCGTTCTTTACCTCAGCGCTTCATTGGGGCCCGTGCACTTTGTGACCTAGAGGAAAGAAGAGGAGTGGAGAGGAACTTCAAAGTGGGTTGGTATCGTAGCACAAGAAAGTTTGAGATGGCACTGTCAACATCAGAGGTAGTCGCGCGAAGACTATCAACTGACAAACCGCTGCACAAAATACCTACCAAAACTACTTTATAATGACTTCTAAGTCGAATTTGTCACATTAAATACACCCACATCTTATTGTTTTTACCGCCCTTTCTGTATACGCCTCCTGTCCTCCTAACACAGGTGTCCCTCCCTCTTCTTGTCTCTCCTACTCTTCTCTTCGCAATCCTTATGCATTCCATGCGCACATCACCCTCTTTCACAGTGCCTCCTTATTCACCCTCTCCGTATTCTCTCACACCCTCCACATGCACATGTCCTTCCTCTACTTAACTGCTCTGTCGTTTGAGCTTACTGATCAGCAACGAGTACGACGATAGCAGGATGTTGTGTAATCTTCACTTTCCAAATTCCGGTTAATCCTTTCGACATTACACATCATCATCTACCAGATAAAATGCTTTGTCTGATGGTGGGTGGAAGATGTCACCGAAAGTAGTACATCTGGCCACATGGTATCTGTGGATGTATTGGACGGTGCGGTAGAGCTTGGCAGAAGGGTCAGTTGTGCTCAAGTAAATGGTGCCATGGAAGAAGTGGTGCAGGAAAGGAAGGCATTCGAATGGTGAATGGGAGGAATGGGGAGATGAATGGATGAGTGGACGCAAAGAAGGATTGGAACAGAGGGGATGCATGGATGAATGTAGGGATTGATGGATGGATATGAGTAAAATACGCGAGCGACCGATGACTGGAGCAAAGAATGCCAGCTCAATGTAGGCTTGGATAGGAGGCGAATATGCAATGCTCAGTTTCGGGATTAAGAGTAGATGTTCTGTGGATGGGAGGTGAGGCACACCTCATTTTCCAACTCTCTTGACAAAAGTTAGTCGTGATGTGCCGATAGTTACGTGGGCGAATGGAGTCTGACCGATGGTGAGGGAAGACTACAGTGGGTTGTGAAATACCAGAGGAATACTACTGGCAACCGAAATGGATGCAGAGCGAAATAAGAGTGAAAAAGTGGTTGGTGACGAGAGTCGTGAATGTAAGGCATGTGAAGGAAGGGATGGATCGAGGAAGAACTTGGTGTATGGGAATGGGATGAGTGATAGGATGAATGGGATGTAGGGTAAAAGGGAGGACAAAAGTGAGGGAGAGACGGAGAGAGGGAGAGTGAGAGAGAGAGAAGAAGGAGGGTTGAGTGATGGACGTATGCTGGAATGGTGGAGGGATGGATGATGTGATAGGAGGAGGAATAGAGGACTGGATGGAGTCAGCAAGGAATCAAGTGGTTGTAAATCCATTCCCGTCCATGTTCTTATGGGTTGCGTCTGGTTGTATGTCGTTGGCAAGACATCCTGCACTACAAGTTGACACGTATCGCGCTGAAGGGCGTGAAGACTGCACCACAATTCTGGGGCTGCCCATGAATCCACAGAGACGTTGCTGTTTACGAGCCGCGAGAGCACTTGCCCACTTGGCTGCTCGTGCGAACAAAATAGGAATCGCCTTTCACTTGATCGTCCGCTCCTAGTTGTTTGGCCATTACTTCAAGGGCACTTCGATTGCGGCAACTGTTAAGTGGGAGGACGACGTCATTCGTTCACTGATATCTGCTCTTAAATGAGTCAGTTGAGTGATTGGATTGCATCACGGAGGCACTCGCACCCAGACCTATCACCCTTACCCGCCGCCCCCCCTCGCCCTCCCCCTCCCTCTCCCCCTCAGCCACACCCACACCCACACCCACACCAACAACCACACACTTACACACACTTACACACTTACACACACTTACACACTTACACACACTTACACACACACACACACGCAATCAAGCCCAGTCTGCACCACACCACAGTCTGATTGACACACGCACGCACGCATGTACGCACGCACGTACGCACGCAAGTTGACCGGTCAAGTCACCCATCCTGGTCTTCATATATGCCTATTGATGAAGTGCCTGTGGTGAACATGGCCTCCGCCTCAAATGGAAGGGTCATACCATTTAAGTCTTCGGTGGCTGGGCAGCATCATAATTGAAGTGTGCGTCGATGGATGGGGAGATTGCGGCCGGTCTTGTGCCGACTCCTCGTCAGCCCTCATTGGGATTGCCTTCAACACGCCATCGCGCATTGCATCCACATTTGATTGGTACACCAACGAGGACAACAAGACGCTGTCGGGAGGCAGCACTAGGGGTAGTGTAGGGGTATTTGGGAACACGCGACAACTCAGTGCTGGGCTACGTATGATGCAGATGCGTGGATGATGGAGGTGGTGTCAGACACTCGCCAGCTTGATCTTCGTGTACCTTAGTTCCTCTCCACTCCTCTTCTTTCCTCGATTCTCCTTCCTCTAGGTCACATCAATGAACACAATTAATGTGTTGAGATCTCCTCTCTTGTGTGTCAGGTCGTCGTGTCGACACTCTTGTATGACCGACGATTCTAGTCAGTACATTTTGCGCTGTTATTCACCAGCATTGCGGTGGAACGCCAAACGCTACACTCCTACACACTAAGAAGACTGGAATCAACTGCTTCCATAAAATACTCTTACCGAAGCATTTGAAGCGCGAAGGACGGGGAAGCGCACCATCGCATAGCACCTGGTGCCTTGTGCTACACAAATACCTCAGTGTCAGGAGACTGAGCGTTCGCACCATGCTAATTGTCTCATAGCTCTTCTGAACAGTAGTGAGTAGTATGCTCTGCCAGGACACTTGGCCTCATTACGACACCGATGCGCACTGAGTGCACTGCAGTTACGAGGTTCTTTTGCGAAGGACTTGTCATTCGCTTGACCCATGGCAGCGCCAATAACCGACACCAAATGATTTTACGCGCTACGAGTAGCTAAGATGAGCAGTTAGCGATGTCACCTCCTCTACATCATCAGTGATGAATGCACACCTCAAGTGAGCAGCTGCTCCTGCATCCAAGTTAAGGTGTAAGAGATGGAGTTGAGAAGAAAGGTGGAGTTGAGAAGTGGTGGAGAATGTTGTGAAAGCATAGAGGTCAGTAGGTGAGCATGCGAGAAGAAAACGTAGACATGTGGGCGTGCGTGAACTCAGTGGAGATGCATGCGCAGGCAGCATGATGAAGTAGCACCCAGAAATCATGTAGTTGGCACCCATGCACTCACACTTGCATTTATCAAACAACCACTTCATTCCTCACCCACTCCAACCATTTGCACCTCCACTTCTCCTTCTAGTCTTTCCTCCATTCATCCACCATTGCAGCATTCGTGGACGAGTGGACTATGAGGGATGGTGGGGAAGGAGATCTGTGAACGGTGGAAGACTGGAAGGAGATTACCGGCGAATGAAGTGGATGCAGTGCAAGTTGGCGATAAAGGGTGGGGTTTGGGAGAAGGTAAAGCAGATGGATGGAGGGATGCATGATATGTTGAAGTGCCCTTGAAGTAATGGCCAAACAACTAGGAGCGGACGATCAAGTGAAAGGCGATTCCTATTTTGTTCGCACGAGCAGCCAAGTGGGCAAGTGCTCCTGCGGCTCGTAAACAGCAACGTCTCTGTGGATTCATGGGCAGCCCCAGAATTGTGGTGCAGTCTTCACGCCCTTCAGCGCGATACGTGTCAACTTGTAGTGCAGGATGTCTTGCCAACGACATACAACCAGACGCAACCCATAAGAACATGGACGGGAATGGAGTGGGTAGTAAAGCATTTTATTTGTCAATCAGCAGTTGTTTACTACAGCTACTGAGTTTGTTGAGAGTGAAGGCTGATGGTTGTCACGCCGAACACTGTCCGGAGTTGGGAAGCCTGCAATGGGAATGGACAGTGTGTGAGGCAGATGCAAGCATTGAGGTGTGTTACTAGTAGTGGGTGAAATGGATGTTTAAGTGTACAGACTTACGAGATGGTTCATGCAAGCAGTAGAGCCATGGAAGCTAGAAGGGCTGCAGTGGCTAGAGTAGCGGAGGTTGATACACCAGTGGTGGTGGTTGTTGTAGGATTAGACGTGGACAACACCATTGTGGGGATTGTAGAAATCTCGGCAGGCGTGGTCTTCGTCGCGGTCGTGGGTGTCGTCGCGGGAATCTCAGTTGTGGTAGACGATTTATTCCCTTCAATTTGAAACAGCAACTTTACTCTACTGCATAGTGTAGGGCCTACATGTCAACAAATTGCTAACAGAGTCTACTGAAGCACTTTCCACTACTGCATGAGGCGTGTCTGATGCAGATACCGGCAGCAGATTTTATGGCAGAGGAAACTGCACAATGAGGCTGTAGAATCATTTTAGTGGCAGTTCTCAACAGGTGATATTGCGGGCGCGATTCTATTAATCCTGGCCACTTCGCAGTAATAAATTGGCCTTTGACAAAAGGAGCGTAGAGAACTCACATTGGTCCAGAGTTGGTGTAGTTGTTGTCACTGTAGCAGCGCAGACTATGTCAACATCTGCGCCTGCTTCGTCCCTAAGAATGTGCGCACAAGCAGCAGCACAAATGCGGCTTCCCGGCTGAAAACCATAAAGAGTTTGGGAAAATGCCAAGCCGACGCCAAGAGCCTTTTCCAGATATCCTTTGTCTCCCCATCGGACACTATAGCTGGCGACAAGCGCGTTGGGTTGAGACGGCTTTTGCCAACTCACGCGCACTTTGTAGGGGTCGAGTGGCTCAACACTCACGTTCTGGGGAGCCTTAAGATCTGCACAAATGAAAATGCATTGATGCGTCTGCATTAGTATAGAGGGAGTGGTAAAGCCTCATTTGTCCCAGTGTGGTGTGCCCCACATGTCCCCGTGTGAAGTGAGATGGGAGCACAGTGCTCAAGCATGAAAAGTGAATGCATGAAAGGAGACAAAAGGAGGTTTGAAAGACCTGTGTCAATTACTAAACCTACTAATGGATCAGGTGAGAAGTTTGAAGGTGCCAGCCAATGTGGGTGAGAGAATAAGCCTACTTAGTGGCAACAAGTTGACTTGACCTTGCTAAGAGGGAATGTGAAGTGATGCGATGCAATGCTATGCGAGGGAGTGGAAGCAGGCGAGTCATTCCCACCACACTTTGTCTATTCTAGTATTGAAAAACGCATGTTAGGCTGGTCGGATTGACTAATTTCAAGCGCCAAATGGTTACGTGTGCGTGTCAATGAAAGAAAAGAAAACGAATATATCTTACCTGCTGTCTGGGTGAAACCACCATGGAAGAGTGTAGTTGCCAACAGCGTGAAGCAGAGTGGAAGGGACATCGCTACTCCTCTGGAAAAGACAGAACTTCTACTCACAACCCACACACATGTGTGCTTATAAGCACGCAGTGTAGTGATGTAGGCCAATGGAATGGCCTGCTCCTGACCCACAAAGCTAACAGCGCACTCACAAGCACCCCGTGGAACCACACGCATTTCTGGATGGTTTGAGTGATTGTGTTGCGCCACTCTGGTGGGGTCGCCTGCTGGCGCAAAATAATCCCCACCCACGACGTCTTTTGGTTCTTTCTCTATTCTATGCGATGAGCTGCGACATTGTGTGAGCACTGGGAACGCAAAAGTAAGCAGTGTTAGGGAGCTAGAAGCAGTGATAGCGAAGCCATCTGTTGCTTTGATTGTCGAATTTGACACGGAGTCTTTGAAATATCCGCTCGTAGAAGTGGGGGAAGATCGTCATTGTAGAAAAATCGCCCCAATCCATCTAGAAAGCTGAGTGTCCTGCCTGACGCCTAGGGATCTTGCACTTCAGCCAACTCTTCACTGTGCGTGGTGAGGCGTTTGTGACTGCCTTGTTAAGCACTCTCGCCTCAATTCCTGCTTGCAGGCTCATGGCAGCAGACGGTGATCACGAATGAACTGAAGTTCTCTCTTCTAATTTATCCGTTGAATGTCAAGTCA
This sequence comes from Taenia multiceps, assembly GCA_001923025.3. Taxonomy (NCBI): domain Eukaryota; kingdom Metazoa; phylum Platyhelminthes; class Cestoda; order Cyclophyllidea; family Taeniidae; genus Taenia; species Taenia multiceps. Next base: position 2,308,792 of record CM010315.2, on the reverse strand, counting down.
TAGTTGGCCTTTTGGTTAACCGAGAAGGCCGCACTAACTTATAGCAAAGCACCCCATCTGCTGCCACAACCCCACTGCACAACAGGTGTATTCACCATTCCTCAATACCTCCACTTCAGTGTCTCCATCAGCACTGTCGGCTATGAGTTCTGTCAAGTGAAGGCATAGCAGTGGCTTAGGGGTGGAAGATCTGCTGTTTTGTCGTCAACCATGGAGACGCCTTCCGATGGTGCAGACGGTGATGAGGCTGGACTGTTGGTCTGAGCTGGCGAGTATCATGGCATGAGCACTGTGTTTGAGTCGTCGACTGCTTCCACTTTGGCATTCCGCAAGGCACGTGGATCTATGCAGCGTCCATGCAATAACAATGCATGGGTGATTGATGATTTCAGTGGCCACACTTTGTGCTTGCATTATGCGGCAGTGCGTTGGACCACCAATTGCTACACTCCTACACACTTGGATCTTTAAAATCACCTACTCCTTGAGAATGCTTTGACCAAAGCACTTAAAAGTGCGAAGGAGAAAGGAAAGCGAAGCGTCGTAGAGTGACCTGATGCCCAGTGTATCTATTTTCCAAGCTATACGAACACTGCAGTGTCAGGAGACTGGGCATTAGCACCATGCCAATTGTCTCATACCTCTTCTCAACGGTAGTGAGTAGTATGTTCTACCACACTGATTCACCGCATTACGACATCAGTGCTCACTGAGTGCACTACTTTCGCGAGCTTCTCACCGGCAGGAGTCACAATCTGCTTGTTCGGTGGCGGGCACCACGCGTCACCATGATGAGCAGTTAGCGATGTCACCTCCTCTACATCATCAGTGATGAATGCACACCTCAAGTGAGCAGCTGCTCCTGCATCCAAGTTAAGGTGTAAGAGATGGAGTTGAGAAGAAAGGTGGAGTTGAGAAGTGGTGGAGAATGTTGTGAAAGCATAGAGGTCAGTAGGTGAGCATGCGAGAAGAAAACGTAGACATGTGGGCGTGCGTGAACTCAGTGGAGATGCATGCGCAGGCAGCATGATGAAGTAGCACCCAGAAATCATGTAGTTGGCACCCATGCACTCACACTTGCATTTATCAAACAACCACTTCATTCCTCACCCACTCCAACCATTTGCACCTCCACTTCTCCTTCTAGTCTTTCCTCCATTCATCCACCATTGCAGCATTCGTGGACGAGTGGACTATGAGGGATGGTGGGGAAGGAGATCTGTGAACGGTGGAAGACTGGAAGGAGATTACCGGCGAATGAAGTGGATGCAGTGCAAGTTGGCGATAAAGGGTGGGGTTTGGGAGAAGGTAAAGCAGATGGATGGAGGGATGCATGATATGTTGAAGTGCCCTTGAAGTAATGGCCAAACAACTAGGAGCGGACGATCAAGTGAAAGGCGATTCCTATTGTGTTCGCACGAGCAGCCAAGTGGGCAAGTGCTCCCGCGGCTCGTAAACAGCAACGTCTCTGTGGATTCATGGGCAGCCCCAGAATTGTGGTGCAGTCTTCACGCCCTTCAGCGCGATACGTGTCAACTTGTAGTGCAGGATGTCTTGCCAACGACATACAACCAGACGCAACCCATAAGAACATGGACGGGAATGGAGTGGGTAGTAAAGCATTTTATTTGTCAATCAGCAGTTGTTTACTACAGCTACTGAGTTTGTTGAGAGTGAAGGCTGATGGTTGTCACGCCGAACACTGTCCGGAGTTGGGAAGCCTGCAATGGGAATGGACAGTGTGTGAGGCAGATGCAAGCATTGAGGTGTGTTACTAGTAGTGGGTGAAATGGATGTTTAAGTGTACAGACTTACGAGATGGTTCATGCAAGCAGTAGAGCCATGGAAGCTAGAAGGGCTGCAGTGGCTAGAGTAGCGGAGGTTGATACACCAGTGGTGGTGGTTGTTGTAGGATTAGACGTGGACAACACCATTGTGGGGATTGTAGAAATCTCGGCAGGCGTGGTCTTCGTCGCGGTCGTGGGTGTCGTCGCGGGAATCTCAGTTGTGGTAGACGATTTATTCCCTTCAATTTGAAACAGCAACTTTACTCTACTGCATAGTGTAGGGCCTACATGTCAACAAATTGCTAACAGAGTCTACTGAAGCACTTTCCACTACTGCATGAGGCGTGTCTGATGCAGATACCGGCAGCAGATTTTATGGCAGAGGAAACTGCACAATGAGGCTGTAGAATCATTTTAGTGGCAGTTCTCAACAGGTGATATTGCGGGCGCGATTCTATTAATCCTGGCCACTTCGCAGTAATAAATTGGCCTTTGACAAAAGGAGCGTAGAGAACTCACATTGGTCCAGAGTTGGTGTAGTTGTTGTCACTGTAGCAGCGCAGACTATGTCAACATCTGCGCCTGCTTCGTCCCTAAGAATGTGCGCACAAGCAGCAGCACAAATGCGGCTTCCCGGCTGAAAACCATAAAGAGTTTGGGAAAATGCCAAGCCGACGCCAAGAGCCTTTTCCAGATATCCTTTGTCTCCCCATCGGACACTATAGCTGGCGACAAGCGCGTTGGGTTGAGACGGCTTTTGCCAACTCACGCGCACTTTGTAGGGGTCGAGTGGCTCAACACTCACGTTCTGGGGAGCCTTAAGATCTGCACAAATGAAAATGCATTGATGCGTCTGCATTAGTATAGAGGGAGTGGTAAAGCCTCATTTGTCCCAGTGTGGTGTGCCCCACATGTCCCCGTGTGAAGTGAGATGGGAGCACAGTGCTCAAGCATGAAAAGTGAATGCATGAAAGGAGACAAAAGGAGGTTTGAAAGACCTGTGTCAATTACTAAACCTACTAATGGATCAGGTGAGAAGTTTGAAGGTGCCAGCCAATGTGGGTGAGAGAATAAGCCTACTTAGTGGCAACAAGTTGACTTGACCTTGCTAAGAGGGAATGTGAAGTGATGCGATGCAATGCTATGCGAGGGAGTGGAAGCAGGCGAGTCATTCCCACCACACTTTGTCTATTCTAGTATTGAAAAACGCATGTTAGGCTGGTCGGATTGACTAATTTCAAGCGCCAAATGGTTACGTGTGCGTGTCAATGAAAGAAAAGAAAACGAATATATCTTACCTGCTGTCTGGGTGAAACCACCATGGAAGAGTGTAGTTGCCAACAGCGTGAAGCAGAGTGGAAGGGACATCGCTACTCCTCTGGAAAAGACAGAACTTCTACTCACAACCCACACACATGTGTGCTTATAAGCACGCAGTGTAGTGATGTAGGCCAATGGAATGGCCTGCTCCTGACCCACAAAGCTAACAGCGCACTCACAAGCACCCCGTGGAACCACACGCATTTCTGGATGGTTTGAGTGATTGTGTTGCGCCACTCCGGTGGGGTCGCCTGCTGGCGCAAAATAATCCCCACCCACGACGTCTTTTGGTTCTTTCTCTATTCTATGCGATGAGCTGCGACATTGTGTGAGCACTGGGAACGCAAAAGTAAGCAGTGTTAGGGAGCTAGAAGCAGTGATAGCGAAGCCATCTGTTGCTTTGATTGTCGAATTTGACACGGAGTCTTTGAAATATCCGCTCGTAGAAGTGGGGGAAGATCGTCATTGTAGAAAAATCGCCCCAATCCATCTAGAAAGCTGAGTGTCCTGCCTGACGCCTAGGGATCTTGCACTTCAGCCAACTCTTCACTGTGCGTGGTGAGGCGTTTGTGACTGCCTTGTTAAGCACTCTCGCCTCAATTCCTGCTTGCAGGCTCATGGCAGCAGACGGTGATCACGAATGAACTGAAGTTCTCTCTTCTAATTTATCCGTTGAATGTCAAGTCATAGTTGGCCTTTTGGTTAACCGAGAAGGCCGCACTAACTTATAGCAAAGCACCCCATCTGCTGCCACAACCCCACTGCACAACAGGTGTATTCACCATTCCTCAATACCTCCACTTCAGTGTCTCCATCAGCACTGTCGGCTATGAGTTCTGTCAAGTGAAGGCATAGCAGTGGCTTAGGGGTGGAAGATCTGCTGTTTTGTCGTCAACCATGGAGACGCCTTCCGATGGTGCAGACGGTGATGAGGCTGGACTGTTGGTCTGAGCTGGCGAGTATCATGGCATGAGCACTGTGTTTGAGTCGTCGACTGCTTCCACTTTGGCATTCCGCAAGGCACGTGGATCTATGCAGCGTCCATGCAATAACAATGCATGGGTGATTGATGATTTCAGTGGCTACACTTTGTGCTTGCATTATGCGCCAGTGCGTTGGACCACCAATTGCTACACTCCTACACACTTGGATCTTTAAAATCACCTACTCCTTGAGAATGCTTTGACCAAAGCACTTAAAAGTGCGAAGGAGAAAGGAAAGCGAAGCGTCGTAGAGTGACCTGATGCCCAGTGTATCTATTTTCCAAGCTATACGAACACTGCAGTGTCAGGAGACTGGGCATTAGCACCATGCCAGGTGCTAGCACTGCCTCCTGAATACGTCTTGATATCCTCCTTGGTGCACCAATCAAACGTGGATGCAATGCGCGATGGCGTGTTGAAGGCAATCCCAATGAGGGCTGACGAGGAGTCAGCACAAGACCGGCCGCAATCTCCCCATCCATCGACGCACACTTCAATTATGATGCTGCCCAGCCACCGAAGACTTAGATGGTATGGTCCTACCATTTGAGGTGGCGGCCATGTACACCACAACGACGGCTTTGTGCTTTGTGTGCTCAGTGTACGTGATGGCGTCGCGGATGACGTTGTGCAGGACGACTTTCCACCCACCCGTATGAGGCGTTTATTGCTCATGCGGTGTGAGTCAGAAATGCCTTTTATATTTTACCCTTGCAACAATCCGTCGCTTTCTTTCGTCACTTTTTGTTACGAGTACTGCACTCTATACGTGAAATGATATAGACAGGTGGTGACTGTGAACAGCGCGGCGTAATCAACGAAAGACAGCAGCGTTGCAAAGAGGAGAAGGGAGGACACGAATCCTTTGGAGAGGACTAGGAAGTGGTCAGTGAATGAATGCTGTCATTTGTGCCCAATGCAGGTTGAGGGTGAGCCTCTGATGTGCGCCAAACAGAGGTTGACAGGGACATTATGCTGAGCTCTACCATAACGGCAATCGTGCAGACAGACAGACGGACGGACAAACGGACAAAAAAACAGGCAAAGTAGTCCTATTACCTCTTAGAAAGACACTGAATAAAGCCTTTTCCATGTAAAGCTATTTACTCCTCTCTTCAGCGACCTACTGATTTTCTCTCTTTGTGAGGCATACAGGAGCCCGATTGGGTCCAATCCTCTCTGATTTCACTTCATCACTGCTGTCAGCAGTCAGAGTGGGAGTCGCTGGGACATAAACAACGGCTCTAACTGACGCATTACACTCACTGTTAACAGGTAGAGCTCAATATACCCGTCTTCATAATGCCATCGACAAGAACGCATTGCTCTGGATGCTTCACAAGTGGTCTAGATCTCAGCCGCATTTGACGCCTAGCAGCAATGCTTCACACGGTGATGCTGACAGTACATTTACTAGAAAGTTTCAAGGTAGCGGCAAAATGAACTCAACTGCAATGCCTAGGACCTCTGTGTGGTTGAAGATTTACTGTGTGCATGAGTGCTCTTTCCTACTTTTCGCACGAAATCACCCAAAAGAGCGAGGAAGTCGTAGGTGGTGTAGCAAGAGGAGGGAGTGGAGTGCAGCAGTGGTAGTCGACACCGAGAAGTTGGTACGCGTTGAGACGACCAAAGGCATTAACACAGCCTAGCCAACCCGCAGACAGAAGGTACTACCCTCACCGACATGGCTTGCAACACCATTTGAAGCCTCCTAGGGAGCGAGGAATGAGAGAAGCCACAACGTCCTTTCCACTGACGCCGCAATCCACACGAGCTTTCACCCTGAGGTTGGATCTAAACATTCGTGATAATGATATCGGTGTTCGCCCTCCGCATTGTTCAAAATCAGTTCTGCTACAAAGTGAAGAATATTCGTCTTGGAGGGTTTGATGACAATTCAAGGCAGATTGCCTCTGGTAGCCTTAAAGCAATGATCTCCATGGCATCAGTTCACAAGTAGGGCCTGCGTGCGCAACACCACTAGCACTAGACCAACATCAAAAACGTCGCAATTAAGGCTTCATTCTTTCCCATTTTGGCAATGCTTCGACATCTAAAACTTGTTTCACTCTCTAATACTAGTTATTCCACCCATTGGCGTTGCGACCAGTTTGCAGCAATGCATCTGGTTGTGGGAGTGGACACCCATGTAAAGCAATCCACTTGGAGTGAATAATGAAGGAGGCAACGAGTGAATCATCTGACAGTCTGGCAATGCCATGTTTGCAAAAAGAATTCCAGTTTGACTGACACACCTTCGAGTTATGTGGAGTGGTGTCTAGACCTCCACCGTACCTGGTGTCTCAGCCTGCAGTCCATTTTACAGACAGTAATACCTCGGCTAGTTGGCTGCAGTCTTCGTTGTTTAGGGACACTGGGGGTGGCCGAATAGTCTCTGCTGGTTGAGCTGGACTAGGCTGGGCTAAACTGGGCTCTAAAATCCTGTCAGCAGCCCCAATACCCTGCTGTTTACCTAATGCATGTATCCTGCCCAAGATCACGCCTTCGTCCCTCTTTGGGAAGCCTCAGGAGGCCACACACACACACACACACTACTTGGTAATGATTGGTTCGTGACTAGCCGTTTGTTACAGTCACAATAAACAGGCAATGCAATTCGCATTAGTGGGGAAGCAAGCATTAATTTTATGCCTTCCAGAGAGCAGTGGGGCATCAGCCGAAGCTAGCTGCATCAAAACGAGGAGGGCTTTGCCTCACTCTTCTTGGTTATGGGAGGTGCAGATGGATGGCTGCTACTGACAACACGACGAAAGAATAAGACGACGTAACAAACCTCAGTGAAGGTTAACCAGATTGATTAATCATGCCGCCCTAGAGCCACATCAATCGGGTTTATGACCAAAGAGCACCTCTCAGGTACACTGAAAGTCGTCAATGGACCTCAAGGCCAACCAAGTCTCCAACACATTCCTTGCATGTGCGACACAAAGGTTTGCTGTGCATTTGAGACCTGTTGGTTGGATGGTTGGTGAATTGTGATAGAGAAGCGGCTTTCATTTGGCGTCCAAGCGTGTCATTTGGTATTTCCAAAAGGTACATTCCGAATCAGCAATGCGTTGCAAAATTCAAACAGATTGGTGGGCCTACTGAAGACCAGTAAACGGTAGCGAGTGAAACTTGCCGTACGTGACGCAAGGTGCCTGGAATCTGACTTTCTTGTTAATCACTCATAGCACTCATTGAGGAAGGGAATGTGGGAATGGATGGTAGGGGGGGGGGGGGGAGTGGGGCCAGTCATAGCACCAGACGCGTACTAGGTTAGCATCATCCGCTCTCTCTCTCCACCATTCAGCTCGCTGTCATGCACACACACACACACACACACACACACACCTCCGCTTAACGATCACCTTCCTTACTCAGAGAAGGTCAGTGACAAAGACCTCCGCTTTGACATCGTCCTCTCCCCACTTAGTGGGCTTTGTTTGCCACCTCGTCCTTTAAAGAGCGGACTTGCCTTTATTGTCGTGGACACTCATATCGACCAATTCAATCAAACTGCACAGGCTGCGGTGAAGTGCTAAGGTGTGGAACGAATTCCGACAGAGGAATAGCACAATTTCTTGAAGACTACGGTGATTCTAAAGTAAATGTGACCTTCAGGGTGAATTGACGAGGTGAAGCTAGGCCCTTTATAGGTACTTCATCTCAGTCCCTCCCTCCCTGCATGCCTCCTCTTCATTGTCCTGCATCCACCCAACACTCCCTTCAACATATCATGCATCCCTCCATCCATCTGCTTTACCTTCTCCCAAACCCCACCCTTTATCGCCAACTTGCACTGCATCCACTTCATTCGCCGGTAATCTCCTTCCAGTCTTCCACCGTTCACAGATCTCCTTCCCCACCATCCCTCATAGTCCACTCGTCCACAAATGCTGCAATGGTGGATGAATGGAGGAAAGACTAGAAGGAGAAGTGGAGGTGCAAATGGTTGGAGTGGGTGAGGAATGAAGTGGTTGTTTGATAAATGCAAGTGTGAGTGCATGGGTGCCAACTACATGATTTCTGGGTGCTACTTCATCATGCTGCCTGCGCATGCATCTCCACTGAGTTCACGCACGCCCACATGTCTACGTTTTCTTCTCGCATGCTCACCTACTGACCTCTATGCTTTCACAACATTCTCCACCACTTCTCAACTCCACCTTTCTTCTCAACTCCATCTCTTACACCTTAACTTGGATGCAGGAGCAGCTGCTCACTTGAGGTGTGCATTCATCACTGATGATGTAGAGGAGGTGACATCGCTAACTGCTCATCATGGTGACGCGTGGTGCCCGCCACCGAACAAGCAGATTGTGACTCCTGCCGGTGAGAAGCTCGCGAAAGTAGTGCACTCAGTGAGCACTGATGTCGTAATGCGGTGAATCAGTGTGGTAGAACATACTACTCACTACCGTTGAGAAGAGGTATGAGACAATTGGCATGGTGCTAATGCCCAGTCTCCTGACACTGCAGTGTTCGTATAGCTTGGAAAATAGATACACTGGGCATCAGGTCACTCTACGACGCTTCGCTTTCCTTTCTCCTTCGCACTTTTAAGTGCTTTGGTCAAAGCATTCTCAAGGAGTAGGTGATTTTAAAGATCCAAGTGTGTAGGAGTGTAGCAATTGGTGGTCCAACGCACTGCCGCATAATGCAAGCACAAAGTGTGGCCACTGAAATCATCAATCACCCATGCATTGTTATTGCATGGACGCTGCATAGATCCACGTGCCTTGCGGAATGCCAAAGTGGAAGCAGTCGACGACTCAAACACAGTGCTCATGCCATGATACTCGCCAGCTCAGACCAACAGTCCAGCCTCATCACCGTCTGCACCATCGGAAGGCGTCTCCATGGTTGACGACAAAACAGCAGATCTTCCACCCCTAAGCCACTGCTATGCCTTCACTTGACAGAACTCATAGCCGACAGTGCTGATGGAGACACTGAAGTGGAGGTATTGAGGAATGGTGAATACACCTGTTGTGCAGTGGGGTTGTGGCAGCAGATGGGGTGCTTTGCTATAAGTTAGTGCGGCCTTCTCGGTTAACCAAAAGGCCAACTATGACTTGACATTCAACGGATAAATTAGAAGAGAGAACTTCAGTTCATTCGTGATCACCGTCTGCTGCCATGAGCCTGCAAGCAGGAATTGAGGCGAGAGTGCTTAACAAGGCAGTCACAAACGCCTCACCACGCACAGTGAAGAGTTGGCTGAAGTGCAAGATCCCTAGGCGTCAGGCAGGACACTCAGCTTTCTAGATGGATTGGGGCGATTTTTCTACAATGACGATCTTCCCCCACTTCTACGAGCGGATATTTCAAAGACTCCGTGTCAAATTCGACAATCAAAGCAACAGATGGCTTCGCTATCACTGCTTCTAGCTCCCTAACACTGCTTACTTTTGCGTTCCCAGTGCTCACACAATGTCGCAGCTCATCGCATAGAATAGAGAAAGAACCAAAAGACGTCGTGGGTGGGGATTATTTTGCGCCAGCAGGCGACCCCACCGGAGTGGCGCAACACAATCACTCAAACCATCCAGAAATGCGTGTGGTTCCACGGGGTGCTTGTGAGTGCGCTGTTAGCTTTGTGGGTCAGGAGCAGGCCATTCCATTGGCCTACATCACTACACTGCGTGCTTATAAGCACACATGTGTGTGGGTTGTGAGTAGAAGTTCTGTCTTTTCCAGAGGAGTAGCGATGTCCCTTCCACTCTGCTTCACGCTGTTGGCAACTACACTCTTCCATGGTGGTTTCACCCAGACAGCAGGTAAGATATATTCGTTTTCTTTTCTTTCATTGACACGCACACGTAACCATTTGGCGCTTGAAATTAGTCAATCCGACCAGCCTAACATGCGTTTTTCAATACTAGAATAGACAAAGTGTGGTGGGAATGACTCGCCTGCTTCCACTCCCTCGCATAGCATTGCATCGCATCACTTCACATTCCCTCTTAGCAAGGTCAAGTCAACTTGTTGCCACTAAGTAGGCTTATTCTCTCACCCACATTGGCTGGCACCTTCAAACTTCTCACCTGATCCATTAGTAGGTTTAGTAATTGACACAGGTCTTTCAAACCTCCTTTTGTCTCCTTTCATGCATTCACTTTTCATGCTTGAGCACTGTGCTCCCATCTCACTTCACACGGGGACATGTGGGGCACACCACACTGGGACAAATGAGGCTTTACCACTCCCTCTATACTAATGCAGACGCATCAATGCATTTTCATTTGTGCAGATCTTAAGGCTCCCCAGAACGTGAGTGTTGAGCCACTCGACCCCTACAAAGTGCGCGTGAGTTGGCAAAAGCCGTCTCAACCCAACGCGCTTGTCGCCAGCTATAGTGTCCGATGGGGAGACAAAGGATATCTGGAAAAGGCTCTTGGCGTCGGCTTGGCATTTTCCCAAACTCTTTATGGTTTTCAGCCGGGAAGCCGCATTTGTGCTGCTGCTTGTGCGCACATTCTTAGGGACGAAGCAGGCGCAGATGTTGACATAGTCTGCGCTGCTACAGTGACAACAACTACACCAACTCTGGACCAATGTGAGTTCTCTACGCTCCTTTTGTCAAAGGCCAATTTATTACTGCGAAGTGGCCAGGATTAATAGAATCGCGCCCGCAATATCACCTGTTGAGAACTGCCACTAAAATGATTCTACAGCCTCATTGTGCAGTTTCCTCTGCCATAAAATCTGCTGCCGGTATCTGCATCAGACACGCCTCATGCAGTAGTGGAAAGTGCTTCAGTAGACTCTGTTAGCAATTTGTTGACATGTAGGCCCTACACTATGCAGTAGAGTAAAGTTGCTGTTTCAAATTGAAGGGAATAAATCGTCTACCACAACTGAGATTCCCGCGACGACACCCACGACCGCGACGAAGACCACGCCTGCCGAGATTTCTACAATCCCCACAATGGTGTTGTCCACGTCTAATCCTACAACAACCACCACCACTGGTGTATCAACCTCCGCTACTCTAGCCACTGCAGCCCTTCTAGCTTCCATGGCTCTACTGCTTGCATGAACCATCTCGTAAGTCTGTACACTTAAACATCCATTTCACCCACTACTAGTAACACACCTCAATGCTTGCATCTGCCTCACACACTGTCCATTCCCATTGCAGGCTTCCCAACTCCGGACAGTGTTCGGCGTGACAACCATCAGCCTTCACTCTCAACAAACTCAGTAGCTGTAGTAAACAACTGCTGATTGACAAATAAAATGCTTTACTACCCACTCCATTCCCGTCCATGTTCTTATGGGTTGCGTCTGGTTGTATGTCGTTGGCAAGACATCCTGCACTACAAGTTGACACGTATCGCGCTGAAGGGCGTGAAGACTGCACCACAATTCTGGGGCTGCCCATGCATCCACAGAGACGTTGCTGTTTACGAGCCGCGGGAGCACTTGCCCACTTGGCTGCTCGTGCGAACACAATAGGAATCGCCTTTCACTTGATCGTCCGCTCCTAGTTGTTTGGCCATTACTTCAAGGGCACTTCAACATATCATGCATCCCTCCATCCATCTGCTTTACCTTCTCCCAAACCCCACCCTTTATCGCCAACTTGCACTGCATCCACTTCATTCGCCGGTAATCTCCTTCCAGTCTTCCACCGTTCACAGATCTCCTTCCCCACCATCCCTCATAGTCCACTCGTCCACGAATGCTGCAATGGTGGATGAATGGAGGAAAGACTAGAAGGAGAAGTGGAGGTGCAAATGGTTGGAGTGGGTGAGGAATGAAGTGGTTGTTTGATAAATGCAAGTGTGAGTGCATGGGTGCCAACTACATGATTTCTGGGTGCTACTTCATCATGCTGCCTGCGCATGCATCTCCACTGAGTTCACGCACGCCCACATGTCTACGTTTTCTTCTCGCATGCTCACCTACTGACCTCTATGCTTTCACAACATTCTCCACCACTTCTCAACTCCACCTTTCTTCTCAACTCCATCTCTTACACCTTAACTTGGATGCAGGAGCAGCTGCTCACTTGAGGTGTGCATTCATCACTGATGATGTAGAGGAGGTGACATCGCTAACTGCTCATCATGGTGACGCGTGGTGCCCGCCACCGAACAAGCAGATTGTGACTCCTGCCGGTGAGAAGCTCGCGAAAGTAGTGCACTCAGTGAGCACTGATGTCGTAATGCGGTGAATCAGTGTGGTAGAACATACTACTCACTACCGTTGAGAAGAGGTATGAGACAATTGGCATGGTGCTAATGCCCAGTCTCCTGACACTGCAGTGTTCGTATAGCTTGGAAAATAGATACACTGGGCATCAGGTCACTCTACGACGCTTCGCTTTCCTTTCTCCTTCGCACTTTTAAGTGCTTTGGTCAAAGCATTCTCAAGGAGTAGGTGATTTTAAAGATCCAAGTGTGTAGGAGTGTAGCAATTGGTGGTCCAACGCACTGCCGCATAATGCAAGCACAAAGTGTGGCCACTGAAATCATCAATCACCCATGCATTGTTATTGCATGGACGCTGCATAGATCCACGTGCCTTGCGGAATGCCAAAGTGGAAGCAGTCGACGACTCAAACACAGTGCTCATGCCATGATACTCGCCAGCTCAGACCAACAGTCCAGCCTCATCACCGTCTGCACCATCGGAAGGCGTCTCCATGGTTGACGACAAAACAGCAGATCTTCCACCCCTAAGCCACTGCTATGCCTTCACTTGACAGAACTCATAGCCGACAGTGCTGATGGAGACACTGAAGTGGAGGTATTGAGGAATGGTGAATACACCTGTTGTGCAGTGGGGTTGTGGCAGCAGATGGGGTGCTTTGCTATAAGTTAGTGCGGCCTTCTCGGTTAACCAAAAGGCCAACTATGACTTGACATTCAACGGATAAATTAGAAGAGAGAACTTCAGTTCATTCGTGATCACCGTCTGCTGCCATGAGCCTGCAAGCAGGAATTGAGGCGAGAGTGCTTAACAAGGCAGTCACAAACGCCTCACCACGCACAGTGAAGAGTTGGCTGAAGTGCAAGATCCCTAGGCGTCAGGCAGGACACTCAGCTTTCTAGATGGATTGGGGCGATTTTTCTACAATGACGATCTTCCCCCACTTCTACGAGCGGATATTTCAAAGACTCCGTGTCAAATTCGACAATCAAAGCAACAGATGGCTTCGCTATCACTGCTTCTAGCTCCCTAACACTGCTTACTTTTGCGTTCCCAGTGCTCACACAATGTCGCAGCTCATCGCATAGAATAGAGAAAGAACCAAAAGACGTCGTGGGTGGGGATTATTTTGCGCCAGCAGGCGACCCCACCAGAGTGGCGCAACACAATCACTCAAACCATCCAGAAATGCGTGTGGTTCCACGGGGTGCTTGTGAGTGCGCTGTTAGCTTTGTGGGTCAGGAGCAGGCCATTCCATTGGCCTACATCACTACACTGCGTGCTTATAAGCACACATGTGTGTGGGTTGTGAGTAGAAGTTCTGTCTTTTCCAGAGGAGTAGCGATGTCCCTTCCACTCTGCTTCACGCTGTTGGCAACTACACTCTTCCATGGTGGTTTCACCCAGACAGCAGGTAAGATATATTCGTTTTCTTTTCTTTCATTGACACGCACACGTAACCATTTGGCGCTTGAAATTAGTCAATCCGACCAGCCTAACATGCGTTTTTCAATACTAGAATAGACAAAGTGTGGTGGGAATGACTCGCCTGCTTCCACTCCCTCGCATAGCATTGCATCGCATCACTTCACATTCCCTCTTAGCAAGGTCAAGTCAACTTGTTGCCACTAAGTAGGCTTATTCTCTCACCCACATTGGCTGGCACCTTCAAACTTCTCACCTGATCCATTAGTAGGTTTAGTAATTGACACAGGTCTTTCAAACCTCCTTTTGTCTCCTTTCATGCATTCACTTTTCATGCTTGAGCACTGTGCTCCCATCTCACTTCACACGGGGACATGTGGGGCACACCACACTGGGACAAATGAGGCTTTACCACTCCCTCTATACTAATGCAGACGCATCAATGCATTTTCATTTGTGCAGATCTTAAGGCTCCCCAGAACGTGAGTGTTGAGCCACTCGACCCCTACAAAGTGCGCGTGAGTTGGCAAAAGCCGTCTCAACCCAACGCGCTTGTCGCCAGCTATAGTGTCCGATGGGGAGACAAAGGATATCTGGAAAAGGCTCTTGGCGTCGGCTTGGCATTTTCCCAAACTCTTTATGGTTTTCAGCCGGGAAGCCGCATTTGTGCTGCTGCTTGTGCGCACATTCTTAGGGACGAAGCAGGCGCAGATGTTGACATAGTCTGCGCTGCTACAGTGACAACAACTACACCAACTCTGGACCAATGTGAGTTCTCTACGCTCCTTTTGTCAAAGGCCAATTTATTACTGCGAAGTGGCCAGGATTAATAGAATCGCGCCCGCAATATCACCTGTTGAGAACTGCCACTAAAATGATTCTACAGCCTCATTGTGCAGTTTCCTCTGCCATAAAATCTGCTGCCGGTATCTGCATCAGACACGCCTCATGCAGTAGTGGAAAGTGCTTCAGTAGACTCTGTTAGCAATTTGTTGACATGTAGGCCCTACACTATGCAGTAGAGTAAAGTTGCTGTTTCAAATTGAAGGGAATAAATCGTCTACCACAACTGAGATTCCCGCGACGACACCCACGACCGCGACGAAGACCACGCCTGCCGAGATTTCTACAATCCCCACAATGGTGTTGTCCACGTCTAATCCTACAACAACCACCACCACTGGTGTATCAACCTCCGCTACTCTAGCCACTGCAGCCCTTCTAGCTTCCATGGCTCTACTGCTTGCATGAACCATCTCGTAAGTCTGTACACTTAAACATCCATTTCACCCACTACTAGTAACACACCTCAATGCTTGCATCTGCCTCACACACTGTCCATTCCCATTGCAGGCTTCCCAACTCCGGACAGTGTTCGGCGTGACAACCATCAGCCTTCACTCTCAACAAACTCAGTAGCTGTAGTAAACAACTGCTGATTGACAAATAAAATGCTTTACTACCCACTCCATTCCCGTCCATGTTCTTATGGGTTGCGTCTGGTTGTATGTCGTTGGCAAGACATCCTGCACTACAAGTTGACACGTATCGCGCTGAAGGGCGTGAAGACTGCACCACAATTCTGGGGCTGCCCATGCATCCACAGAGACGTTGCTGTTTACGAGCCGCGGGAGCACTTGCCCACTTGGCTGCTCGTGCGAACACAATAGGAATCGCCTTTCACTTGATCGTCCGCTCCTAGTTGTTTGGCCATTACTTCAAGGGCACTTCAACATATCATGCATCCCTCCATCCATCTGCTTTACCTTCTCCCAAACCCCACCCTTTATCGCCAACTTGCACTGCATCCACTTCATTCGCCGGTAATCTCCTTCCAGTCTTCCACCGTTCACAGATCTCCTTCCCCACCATCCCTCATAGTCCACTCGTCCACGAATGCTGCAATGGTGGATGAATGGAGGAAAGACTAGAAGGAGAAGTGGAGGTGCAAATGGTTGGAGTGGGTGAGGAATGAAGTGGTTGTTTGATAAATGCAAGTGTGAGTGCATGGGTGCCAACTACATGATTTCTGGGTGCTACTTCATCATGCTGCCTGCGCATGCATCTCCACTGAGTTCACGCACGCCCACATGTCTACGTTTTCTTCTCGCATGCTCACCTACTGACCTCTATGCTTTCACAACATTCTCCACCACTTCTCAACTCCACCTTTCTTCTCAACTCCATCTCTTACACCTTAACTTGGATGCAGGAGCAGCTGCTCACTTGAGGTGTGCATTCATCACTGATGATGTAGAGGAGGTGACATCGCTAACTGCTCATCTTAGCTACTCGTAGCGCGTAAAATCATTTGGTGTCGGTTATTGGCGCTGCCATGGGTCAAGCGAATGACAAGTCCTTCGCAAAAGAACCTCGTAACTGCAGTGCACTCAGTGCGCATCGGTGTCGTAATGAGGCCAAGTGTCCTGGCAGAGCATACTACTCACTACTGTTCAGAAGAGCTATGAGACAATTAGCATGGTGCGAACGCTCAGTCTCCTGACACTGAGGTATTTGTGTAGCACAAGGCACCAGGTGCTATGCGATGGTGCGCTTCCCCGTCCTTCGCGCTTCAAATGCTTCGGTAAGAGTATTTTATGGAAGCAGTTGATTCCAGTCTTCTTAGTGTGTAGGAGTGTAGCGTTTGGCGTTCCACCGCAATGCTGGTGAATAACAGCGCAAAATGTACTGACTAGAATCGTCGGTCATACAAGAGTGTCGACACGACGACCTGACACACAAGAGAGGAGATCTCAACACATTAATTGTGTTCATTGATGTGACCTAGAGGAAGGAGAATCGAGGAAAGAAGAGGAGTGGAGAGGAACTAAGGTACACGAAGATCAAGCTGGCGAGTGTCTGACACCACCTCCATCATCCACGCATCTGCATCATACGTAGCCCAGCACTGAGTTGTCGCGTGTTCCCAAATACCCCTACACTACCCCTAGTGCTGCCTCCCGACAGCGTCTTGTTGTCCTCGTTGGTGTACCAATCAAATGTGGATGCAATGCGCGATGGCGTGTTGAAGGCAATCCCAATGAGGGCTGACGAGGAGTCGGCACAAGACCGGCCGCAATCTCCCCATCCATCGACGCACACTTCAATTATGATGCTGCCCAGCCACCGAAGACTTAAATGGTATGACCCTTCCATTTGAGGCGGAGGCCATGTTCACCACAGGCACTTCATCAATAGGCATATATGAAGACCAGGATGGGTGACTTGACCGGTCAACTTGCGTGCGTACGTGCGTGCGTACATGCGTGCGTGCGTGTGTCAATCAGACTGTGGTGTGGTGCAGACTGGGCTTGATTGCGTGTGTGTGTGTGTAAGTGTGTGTAAGTGTGTAAGTGTGTGTAAGTGTGTAAGTGTGTGTAAGTGTGTGGTTGTTGGTGTGGGTGTGGGTGTGGGTGTGGCTGAGGGGGAGAGGGAGGGGGAGGGCGAGGGGGGGCGGCGGGTAAGGGTGATAGGTCTGGGTGCGAGTGCCTCCGTGATGCAATCCAATCACTCAACTGACTCATTTAAGAGCAGATATCAGTGAACGAATGACGTCGTCCTCCCACTTAACAGTTGCCGCAATCGAAGTGCCCTTGAAGTAATGGCCAAACAACTAGGAGCGGACGATCAAGTGAAAGGCGATTCCTATTTTGTTCGCACGAGCAGCCAAGTGGGCAAGTGCTCTCGCGGCTCGTAAACAGCAACGTCTCTGTGGATTCATGGGCAGCCCCAGAATTGTGGTGCAGTCTTCACGCCCTTCAGCGCGATACGTGTCAACTTGTAGTGCAGGATGTCTTGCCAACGACATACAACCAGACGCAACCCATAAGAACATGGACGGGAATGGAGTGGGTAGTAAAGCATTTTATTTGTCAATCAGCAGTCGTTTACTACAGCTACTGAGTTTGTTGAGAGTGAAGGCTAATGGTTGTCACGCTGAACACTGTCCGGAGTTGGGAAGCCTGCAATGGGAATGGACAGTGTGTGAGGCAGATGCAAGCATTGAGGTGTGTTACTAGTAGTGGGTGAAATGGATGTTTAAGTGTACAGACTTACGAGATGGTTCATGCAAGCAGTAGAGCCATGGAAGCTAGAAGGGCTGCAGTGGCTAGAGTAGCGGAGGTTGATACACCAGTGGTGGTGGTTGTTGTAGGATTAGACGTGGACAACACCATTGTGGGGATTGTAGAAATCTCGGCAGGCGTGGTCTTCGTCGCGGTCGTGGGTGTCGTCGCGGGAATCTCAGTTGTGGTAGACGATTTATTCCCTTCAATTTGAAACAGCAACTTTACTCTACTGCATAGTGTAGGGCCTACATGTCAACAAATTGCTAACAGAGTCTACTGAAGCACTTTCCACTACTGCATGAGGCGTGTCTGATGCAGATACCGGCAGCAGATTTTATGGCAGAGGAAACTGCACAATGAGGCTGTAGAATCATTTTAGTGGCAGTTCTCAACAGGTGATATTGCGGGCGCGATTCTATTAATCCTGGCCACTTCGCAGTAATAAATTGGCCTTTGACAAAAGGAGCGTAGAGAACTCACATTGGTCCAGAGTTGGTGTAGTTGTTGTCACTGTAGCAGCGCAGACTATGTCAACATCTGCGCCTGCTTCGTCCCTAAGAATGTGCGCACAAGCAGCAGCACAAATGCGGCTTCCCGGCTGAAAACCATAAAGAGTTTGGGAAAATGCCAAGCCGACGCCAAGAGCCTTTTCCAGATATCCTTTGTCTCCCCATCGGACACTATAGCTGGCGACAAGCGCGTTGGGTTGAGACGGCTTTTGCCAACTCACGCGCACTTTGTAGGGGTCGAGTGGCTCAACACTCACGTTCTGGGGAGCCTTAAGATCTGCACAAATGAAAATGCATTGATGCGTCTGCATTAGTATAGAGGGAGTGGTAAAGCCTCATTTGTCCCAGTGTGGTGTGCCCCACATGTCCCCGTGTGAAGTGAGATGGGAGCACAGTGCTCAAGCATGAAAAGTGAATGCATGAAAGGAGACAAAAGGAGGTTTGAAAGACCTGTGTCAATTACTAAACCTACTAATGGATCAGGTGAGAAGTTTGAAGGTGCCAGCCAATGTGGGTGAGAGAATAAGCCTACTTAGTGGCAACAAGTTGACTTGACCTTGCTAAGAGGGAATGTGAAGTGATGCGATGCAATGCTATGCGAGGGAGTGGAAGCAGGCGAGTCATTCCCACCACACTTTGTCTATTCTAGTATTGAAAAACGCATGTTAGGCTGGTCGGATTGACTAATTTCAAGCGCCAAATGGTTACGTGTGCGTGTCAATGAAAGAAAAGAAAACGAATATATCTTACCTGCTGTCTGGGTGAAACCACCATGGAAGAGTGTAGTTGCCAACAGCGTGAAGCAGAGTGGAAGGGACATCGCTACTCCTCTGGAAAAGACAGAACTTCTACTCACAACCCACACACATGTGTGCTTATAAGCACGCAGTGTAGTGATGTAGGCCAATGGAATGGCCTGCTCCTGACCCACAAAGCTAACAGCGCACTCACAAGCATCCCGTGGAACCACACGCATTTCTGGATGGTTTGAGTGATTGTGTTGCGCCACTCCGGTGGGGTCGCCTGCTGGCGCAAAATAATCCCCACCCACGACGTCTTTTGGTTCTTTCTCTATTCTATGCGATGAGCTGCGACATTGTGTGAGCACTGGGAACGCAAAAGTAAGCAGTGTTAGGGAGCTAGAAGCAGTGATAGCGAAGCCATCTGTTGCTTTGATTGTCGAATTTGACACGGAGTCTTTGAAATATCCGCTCGTAGAAGTGGGGGAAGATCGTCATTGTAGAAAAATCGCCCCAATCCATCTAGAAAGCTGAGTGTCCTGCCTGACGCCTAGGGATCTTGCACTTCAGCCAACTCTTCACTGTGCGTGGTGAGGCGTTTGTGACTGCCTTGTTAAGCACTCTCGCCTCAATTCCTGCTTGCAGGCTCATGGCAGCAGACGGTGATCACGAATGAACTGAAGTTCTCTCTTCTAATTTATCCGTTGAATGTCAAGTCATAGTTGGCCTTTTGGTTAACCGAGAAGGCCGCACTAACTTATAGCAAAGCACCCCATCTGCTGCCACAACCCCACTGCACAACAGGTGTATTCACCATTCCTCAATACCTCCACTTCAGTGTCTCCATCAGCACTGTCGGCTATGAGTTCTGTCAAGTGAAGGCATAGCAGTGGCTTAGGGGTGGAAGATCTGCTGTTTTGTCGTCAACCATGGAGACGCCTTCCGATGGTGCAGACGGTGATGAGGCTGGACTGTTGGTCTGAGCTGGCGAGTATCATGGCATGAGCACTGTGTTTGAGTCGTCGACTGCTTCCACTTTGGCATTCCGCAAGGCACGTGGATCTATGCAGCGTCCATGCAATAACAATGCATGGGTGATTGATGATTTCAGTGGCTACACTTTGTGCTTGCATTATGCGCCAGTGCGTTGGACCACCAATTGCTACACTCCTACACACTTGGATCTTTAAAATCACCTACTCCTTGAGAATGCTTTGACCAAAGCACTTAAAAGTGCGAAGGAGAAAGGAAAGCGAAGCGTCGTAGAGTGACCTGATGCCCAGTGTATCTATTTTCCAAGCTATACGAACACTGCAGTGTCAGGAGACTGGGCATTAGCACCATGCCAGGTGCTAGCACTGCCTCCTGAATACGTCTTGATATCCTCCTTGGTGCACCAATCAAACGTGGATGCAATGCGCGATGGCGTGTTGAAGGCAATCCCAATGAGGGCTGACGAGGAGTCAGCACAAGACCGGCCGCAATCTCCCCATCCATCGACGCACACTTCAATTATGATGCTGCCCAGCCACCGAAGACTTAGATGGTATGGTCCTACCATTTGAGGTGGCGGCCATGTACACCACAACGACGGCTTTGTGCTTTGTGTGCTCAGTGTACGTGATGGCGTCGCGGATGACGTTGTGCAGGACGACTTTCCACCCACCCGTATGAGGCGTTTATTGCTCATGCGGTGTGAGTCAGAAATGCCTTTTATATTTTACCCTTGCAACAATCCGTCGCTTTCTTTCGTCACTTTTTGTTACGAGTACTGCACTCTATACGTGAAATGATATAGACAGGTGGTGACTGTGAACAGCGCGGCGTAATCAACGAAAGACAGCAGCGTTGCAAAGAGGAGAAGGGAGGACACGAATCCTTTGGAGAGGACTAGGAAGTGGTCAGTGAATGAATGCTGTCATTTGTGCCCAATGCAGGTTGAGGGTGAGCCTCTGATGTGCGCCAAACAGAGGTTGACAGGGACATTATGCTGAGCTCTACCATAACGGCAATCGTGCAGACAGACAGACGGACGGACAAACGGACAAAAAAACAGGCAAAGTAGTCCTATTACCTCTTAGAAAGACACTGAATAAAGCCTTTTCCATGTAAAGCTATTTACTCCTCTCTTCAGCGACCTACTGATTTTCTCTCTTTGTGAGGCATACAGGAGCCCGATTGGGTCCAATCCTCTCTGATTTCACTTCATCACTGCTGTCAGCAGTCAGAGTGGGAGTCGCTGGGACATAAACAACGGCTCTAACTGACGCATTACACTCACTGTTAACAGGTAGAGCTCAATATACCCGTCTTCATAATGCCATCGACAAGAACGCATTGCTCTGGATGCTTCACAAGTGGTCTAGATCTCAGCCGCATTTGACGCCTAGCAGCAATGCTTCACACGGTGATGCTGACAGTACATTTACTAGAAAGTTTCAAGGTAGCGGCAAAATGAACTCAACTGCAATGCCTAGGACCTCTGTGTGGTTGAAGATTTACTGTGTGCATGAGTGCTCTTTCCTACTTTTCGCACGAAATCACCCAAAAGAGCGAGGAAGTCGTAGGTGGTGTAGCAAGAGGAGGGAGTGGAGTGCAGCAGTGGTAGTCGACACCGAGAAGTTGGTACGCGTTGAGACGACCAAAGGCATTAACACAGCCTAGCCAACCCGCAGACAGAAGGTACTACCCTCACCGACATGGCTTGCAACACCATTTGAAGCCTCCTAGGGAGCGAGGAATGAGAGAAGCCACAACGTCCTTTCCACTGACGCCGCAATCCACACGAGCTTTCACCCTGAGGTTGGATCTAAACATTCGTGATAATGATATCGGTGTTCGCCCTCCGCATTGTTCAAAATCAGTTCTGCTACAAAGTGAAGAATATTCGTCTTGGAGGGTTTGATGACAATTCAAGGCAGATTGCCTCTGGTAGCCTTAAAGCAATGATCTCCATGGCATCAGTTCACAAGTAGGGCCTGCGTGCGCAACACCACTAGCACTAGACCAACATCAAAAACGTCGCAATTAAGGCTTCATTCTTTCCCATTTTGGCAATGCTTCGACATCTAAAACTTGTTTCACTCTCTAATACTAGTTATTCCACCCATTGGCGTTGCGACCAGTTTGCAGCAATGCATCTGGTTGTGGGAGTGGACACCCATGTAAAGCAATCCACTTGGAGTGAATAATGAAGGAGGCAACGAGTGAATCATCTGACAGTCTGGCAATGCCATGTTTGCAAAAAGAATTCCAGTTTGACTGACACACCTTCGAGTTATGTGGAGTGGTGTCTAGACCTCCACCGTACCTGGTGTCTCAGCCTGCAGTCCATTTTACAGACAGTAATACCTCGGCTAGTTGGCTGCAGTCTTCGTTGTTTAGGGACACTGGGGGTGGCCGAATAGTCTCTGCTGGTTGAGCTGGACTAGGCTGGGCTAAACTGGGCTCTAAAATCCTGTCAGCAGCCCCAATACCCTGCTGTTTACCTAATGCATGTATCCTGCCCAAGATCACGCCTTCGTCCCTCTTTGGGAAGCCTCAGGAGGCCACACACACACACACACACACTACTTGGTAATGATTGGTTCGTGACTAGCCGTTTGTTACAGTCACAATAAACAGGCAATGCAATTCGCATTAGTGGGGAAGCAAGCATTAATTTTATGCCTTCCAGAGAGCAGTGGGGCATCAGCCGAAGCTAGCTGCATCAAAACGAGGAGGGCTTTGCCTCACTCTTCTTGGTTATGGGAGGTGCAGATGGATGGCTGCTACTGACAACACGACGAAAGAATAAGACGACGTAACAAACCTCAGTGAAGGTTAACCAGATTGATTAATCATGCCGCCCTAGAGCCACATCAATCGGGTTTATGACCAAAGAGCACCTCTCAGGTACACTGAAAGTCGTCAATGGACCTCAAGGCCAACCAAGTCTCCAACACATTCCTTGCATGTGCGACACAAAGGTTTGCTGTGCATTTGAGACCTGTTGGTTGGATGGTTGGTGAATTGTGATAGAGAAGCGGCTTTCATTTGGCGTCCAAGCGTGTCATTTGGTATTTCCAAAAGGTACATTCCGAATCAGCAATGCGTTGCAAAATTCAAACAGATTGGTGGGCCTACTGAAGACCAGTAAACGGTAGCGAGTGAAACTTGCCGTACGTGACGCAAGGTGCCTGGAATCTGACTTTCTTGTTAATCACTCATAGCACTCATTGAGGAAGGGAATGTGGGAATGGATGGTAGGGGGGGGGGGGGAGTGGGGCCAGTCATAGCACCAGACGCGTACTAGGTTAGCATCATCCGCTCTCTCTCTCCACCATTCAGCTCGCTGTCATGCACACACACACACACACACACACACACACCTCCGCTTAACGATCACCTTCCTTACTCAGAGAAGGTCAGTGACAAAGACCTCCGCTTTGACATCGTCCTCTCCCCACTTAGTGGGCTTTGTTTGCCACCTCGTCCTTTAAAGAGCGGACTTGCCTTTATTGTCGTGGACACTCATATCGACCAATTCAATCAAACTGCACAGGCTGCGGTGAAGTGCTAAGGTGTGGAACGAATTCCGACAGAGGAATAGCACAATTTCTTGAAGACTACGGTGATTCTAAAGTAAATGTGACCTTCAGGGTGAATTGACGAGGTGAAGCTAGGCCCTTTATAGGTACTTCATCTCAGTCCCTCCCTCCCTGCATGCCTCCTCTTCATTGTCCTGCATCCACCCAACACTCCCTTCAACATATCATGCATCCCTCCATCCATCTGCTTTACCTTCTCCCAAACCCCACCCTTTATCGCCAACTTGCACTGCATCCACTTCATTCGCCGGTAATCTCCTTCCAGTCTTCCACCGTTCACAGATCTCCTTCCCCACCATCCCTCATAGTCCACTCGTCCACAAATGCTGCAATGGTGGATGAATGGAGGAAAGACTAGAAGGAGAAGTGGAGGTGCAAATGGTTGGAGTGGGTGAGGAATGAAGTGGTTGTTTGATAAATGCAAGTGTGAGTGCATGGGTGCCAACTACATGATTTCTGGGTGCTACTTCATCATGCTGCCTGCGCATGCATCTCCACTGAGTTCACGCACGCCCACATGTCTACGTTTTCTTCTCGCATGCTCACCTACTGACCTCTATGCTTTCACAACATTCTCCACCACTTCTCAACTCCACCTTTCTTCTCAACTCCATCTCTTACACCTTAACTTGGATGCAGGAGCAGCTGCTCACTTGAGGTGTGCATTCATCACTGATGATGTAGAGGAGGTGACATCGCTAACTGCTCATCATGGTGACGCGTGGTGCCCGCCACCGAACAAGCAGATTGTGACTCCTGCCGGTGAGAAGCTCGCGAAAGTAGTGCACTCAGTGAGCACTGATGTCGTAATGCGGTGAATCAGTGTGGTAGAACATACTACTCACTACCGTTGAGAAGAGGTATGAGACAATTGGCATGGTGCTAATGCCCAGTCTCCTGACACTGCAGTGTTCGTATAGCTTGGAAAATAGATACACTGGGCATCAGGTCACTCTACGACGCTTCGCTTTCCTTTCTCCTTCGCACTTTTAAGTGCTTTGGTCAAAGCATTCTCAAGGAGTAGGTGATTTTAAAGATCCAAGTGTGTAGGAGTGTAGCAATTGGTGGTCCAACGCACTGGCGCATAATGCAAGCACAAAGTGTGGCCACTGAAATCATCAATCACCCATGCATTGTTATTGCATGGACGCTGCATAGATCCACGTGCCTTGCGGAATGCCAAAGTGGAAGCAGTCGACGACTCAAACACAGTGCTCATGCCATGATACTCGCCAGCTCAGACCAACAGTCCAGCCTCATCACCGTCTGCACCATCGGAAGGCGTCTCCATGGTTGACGACAAAACAGCAGATCTTCCACCCCTAAGCCACTGCTATGCCTTCACTTGACAGAACTCATAGCCGACAGTGCTGATGGAGACACTGAAGTGGAGGTATTGAGGAATGGTGAATACACCTGTTGTGCAGTGGGGTTGTGGCAGCAGATGGGGTGCTTTGCTATAAGTTAGTGCGGCCTTCTCGGTTAACCAAAAGACCAACTATGACTTGACATTCAACGGATAAATTAGAAGAGAGAACTTCAGTTCATTCGTGATCACCGTCTGCTGCCATGAGCCTGCAAGCAGGAATTGAGGCGAGAGTGCTTAACAAGGCAGTCACAAACGCCTCACCACGCACAGTGAAGAGTTGGCTGAAGTGCAAGATCCCTAGGCGTCAGGCAGGACACTCAGCTTTCTAGATGGATTGGGGCGATTTTTCTACAATGACGATCTTCCCCCACTTCTACGAGCGGATATTTCAAAGACTCCGTGTCAAATTCGACAATCAAAGCAACAGATGGCTTCGCTATCACTGCTTCTAGCTCCCTAACACTGCTTACTTTTGCGTTCCCAGTGCTCACACAATGTCGCAGCTCATCGCATAGAATAGAGAAAGAACCAAAAGACGTCGTGGGTGGGGATTATTTTGCGCCAGCAGGCGACCCCACCAGAGTGGCGCAACACAATCACTCAAACCATCCAGAAATGCGTGTGGTTCCACGGGGTGCTTGTGAGTGCGCTGTTAGCTTTGTGGGTCAGGAGCAGGCCATTCCATTGGCCTACATCACTACACTGCGTGCTTATAAGCACACATGTGTGTGGGTTGTGAGTAGAAGTTCTGTCTTTTCCAGAGGAGTAGCGATGTCCCTTCCACTCTGCTTCACGCTGTTGGCAACTACACTCTTCCATGGTGGTTTCACCCAGACAGCAGGTAAGATATATTCGTTTTCTTTTCTTTCATTGACACGCACACGTAACCATTTGGCGCTTGAAATTAGTCAATCCGACCAGCCTGACATGCGTTTTTCAATACTAGAATAGACAAAGTGTGGTGGGAATGACTCGCCTGCTTCCACTCCCTCGCATAGCATTGCATCGCATCACTTCACAT
This sequence comes from Taenia multiceps, assembly GCA_001923025.3. NCBI lineage: Eukaryota > Metazoa > Platyhelminthes > Cestoda > Cyclophyllidea > Taeniidae > Taenia > Taenia multiceps. Next base: position 2,282,819 of record CM010315.2, on the reverse strand, counting down.
TCCCTCTTAGCAAGGTCAAGTCAACTTGTTGCCACTAAGTAGGCTTATTCTCTCACCCACATTGGCTGGCACCTTCAAACTTCTCACCTGATCCATTAGTAGGTTTAGTAATTGACACAGGTCTTTCAAACCTCCTTTTGTCTCCTTTCATGCATTCACTTTTCATGCTTGAGCACTGTGCTCCCATCTCACTTCACACGGGGACATGTGGGGCACACCACACTGGGACAAATGAGGCTTTACCACTCCCTCTATACTAATGCAGACGCATCAATGCATTTTCATTTGTGCAGATCTTAAGGCTCCCCAGAACGTGAGTGTTGAGCCACTCGACCCCTACAAAGTGCGCGTGAGTTGGCAAAAGCCGTCTCAACCCAACGCGCTTGTCGCCAGCTATAGTGTCCGATGGGGAGACAAAGGATATCTGGAAAAGGCTCTTGGCGTCGGCTTGGCATTTTCCCAAACTCTTTATGGTTTTCAGCCGGGAAGCCGCATTTGTGCTGCTGCTTGTGCGCACATTCTTAGGGACGAAGCAGGCGCAGATGTTGACATAGTCTGCGCTGCTACAGTGACAACAACTACACCAACTCTGGACCAATGTGAGTTCTCTACGCTCCTTTTGTCAAAGGCCAATTTATTACTGCGAAGTGGCCAGGATTAATAGAATCGCGCCCGCAATATCACCTGTTGAGAACTGCCACTAAAATGATTCTACAGCCTCATTGTGCAGTTTCCTCTGCCATAAAATCTGCTGCCGGTATCTGCATCAGACACGCCTCATGCAGTAGTGGAAAGTGCTTCAGTAGACTCTGTTAGCAATTTGTTGACATGTAGGCCCTACACTATGCAGTAGAGTAAAGTTGCTGTTTCAAATTGAAGGGAATAAATCGTCTACCACAACTGAGATACCCGCAACGACTCCCATGACCACATCAAATGCCATTACACCCACAACCACCACCACTGGCGCATCTGTCTCCGCTACTCTAGGCACCGCAGCCCTTCTAGCTTCCATGGTTCTACTGCTTGCATGAACCATCTCGTAAGTCTGTACACTTAAACATCCATTTCACCTACTACTAGTACCACACCCCAATGCTTGCATCTGCCTCACACACTGTCCATTTCCATTGCAGGCTTCACAACACCGGACAATGGCCGGCGTGACAACCATCAGCCTTCACTCTCAACAAACTCAGTAGCTGTAGTAAACGACTGCTGATTGACAAATAAAATGCTTTACTACCAACTCCATTCCCGTCCACGTTCTTATGGGTTGCGTCTGGTTGTATGTCGTTGGCAAGACATCCTGCACTACAAGTTGACACGTATCGCGCTGAAGGGCGTGAAGACTGCACCACAATTCTGGGGCTGCCCATGAATCCACAGAGACGTTGCTGTTTACGAGCCGCAGGAGCACTTGCCCACTTGGCTGCTCGTGCGAACACAATAGGAATCGCCTTTCACTTGATCGTCCGCTCCTAGTTGTTTGGCCATTACTTCAAGGGCACTACGATTGCGGCAACAGTTGGGTGGGAGGACGACGTCATTCGTTCACTGCTATCTGCATCAGGGAGGCACTCGCGCTTAGACCTATCGTCCTTCCCTTTTTCTCCTCCTTTTCCTCCTCCTCCTCCCCACACACCCACCCACTCACACACACACACGTACACACACACACACACACGCACAGACACACACACCAAACTTTGGGTAATCACTTTGATTGAAAACCGAGCAATGCTTTCTGGTTGAGGGATTTGCTGATGACTGCCATTTCAGCCTGTCTTGCGCCCGCAAACAGCAACAAACCGCCTCTAGGTCAGCTACTCCTTCTTTACTGCACTATAAGGCTCCATATTCACCACTGAGCAGAATGGAAATCACTCCGACTGCTGTGATTTCTATAGTTTTCGCGCGACTATCTCTGACGTCGACAGTGCCATCTCAAACTTTCTAGTGCTACGCTACCAACTCGCTTTGAAGTTAATGGCCACAAATTTAGTTCGTCTGTCGGCCCTGCAAATGCCTGGGTAGGCACCTTCTGCTAGGATTTGTAGTTTTTAATGTATCTTTATCGTGGCCAGAAACATGGCGAAGGCAGCAATGCTAAGTTTACAAGATTTAGAGGTGTCCTGCAGAATAGTAGACGTAAAAGGTGGGAAAAGTGGTGAAGGAGGAGGAGGAGGAGGAGGAGGTGGAGGAGGGGTGAGAGGCGGAAGAGGGATGGGAAGAAGTGGTATTATAGGATGAACCAAGCTTTGTGCAGTCTTCCCTTCTTCCCTCCCTCCTACTTGGCATATATGTTCCCTCACTAAAACAGTTATTTAATTATTTAGTTAGTTGGGGGCATTCCATACACTTAGCGTTGGAGATCTCATTCAAAGTCTCACTCATACTCGTACGATTAGCATTTGCTAACTGTGACCTCGTCCACCCCGTCATCTGCGCGCATTTCCAAAGCAAACGCAACGTCTTCTCTAAGCTTGTGTGCTTTGTCCTTGTCTTCGGCTACAAGCTCTTGCAGCAGATGAATTGTCCGCGAGTATATGCCCTAGGATTGTTTGGGAGGGGCTCACATTCTTTGTCGCCTTCATCGGTCTCCAATGCGTTCTACTGAAATCATTAAGTAGACAGTGCATGACGGGTTCGGATTTATTGCATGGTTTATGTTTGCGTGCTTTCTGCGGTTCCTTCTCCCCCTACTCGTGTTTTGGCCACCAACGGTTGCCAATGCCTCCGCACGTAAATGTTTCACTTCCATCACCTCTTAGTTAACATTACTTTGGATCGGGTAATGTGTTTAGTATAACGTCGTTTTAAACGAATTTACTAAATCCGTCTTTGTGTAAATGGACTTGCATCCAGTCGAGTTGCAAAGACGGGGGACATCAAGGGGTAGAAAATGCAATGTGGGTGTCTCCATAGTCGGCGCGCATGCGTCAAGTGGGCGAAATATGAGGTTGGACACACGTGCCTCCCACCGCAGTGATGGAGACACTGCCGCATCCATGTTCGCTTAATTGGCTTCCCAAATTACACCGCTTGCCAACACATTTGAAGTCTGCCTGTGTGCGTGTGTGGCAGTTGCTTGAGCTGCAGATCTTTCTGGAAGATCTGCCGATTGCGGTAGAAATAGAGCACGAAGCAAGTGGTAGCAACACAAATAATTGCTGTTGGTTGGTTTGAACCCCACCCTACTCTGTAGAGATGAAGGTCAGTTGGAATGGTTGCCTTACCTGACACATATGGGTTGACTTCGTTAAAATTAGGAAAGAAACCACACTCTATTCAATATATGTGTGTAGGTCGGTCAATTCTGATGTAGTGCCAGTGGTTTACATCAGATCACTCACTGTGAGTAAGCGAAAGGCAGTCTCCCTCCTCCTCCTCCTCCACCTCCTCCTTTTCTCTCCTCCTCCTCTTACTCATAATCCAGTGCAGGGCGCCTCCTCATCGTGTTGTGTTAGCATTATCAACCTTGCCACGTTTAGTTGCGATGGAAATGCGATAGCAAACTTCAACGCCTTTCAGAACGTGCCTTCCCACGTTTAACACCCAAAAAACTAATTAACATAATGGGCGGTGGTTCAGTTCGGGGTGTGCTGGCAGCGTATTAAAGGAAAGTTATGCGATGGCACTGTCGACGCTACATGAAACGCTAATCAAAACTGCTTTAAATGACTTTGGAATCTGCTTTTGTCACAACAAACGCATCATTGAACCATTAAACTACTACTTAAGAGCAATGCTTGCAATGCTTTGTTTGTTTGGACTGCCGGTTTGGGTCACCTGGGTGGCCATATGGTACCAGCCCGATGTCTGGACTACAGGCCATGCCATCAGCCCACAATTCATCTGCTTCCAGAATATGTGCATTTTGCGCTGGCACCAAGCCTCCTTTTACCTCAAAGGAATTCTCATAAAGCTACGTTGGTGGCAGCGGGTAGTAAACTCAAATTTAATGGACTTCAATCCTCCTCCTCACCGCCACTAGCGAGCTACAAATGGGAGAATCTCCGACATCTCGTGACAGAAGGACTGAGATCTACCCTCGTCTCTGGCACATTCTCCGCCCTCGTGTTCTGCAAGAAAGCTATTAACAAGTAAAGCCACACTAGCCACGAACTCCAAGTCCAGTGAAACTGCCGAGAGGGATCAGCCGCGTTGTGGTGAGCTCTTTCCCAGCTTCTCGGACAACGCGCATCCCTTCGCCGAAATGTGTATCTACAGATATTGATTGTGCGGAACGGCATACGGTAGCCCCATTTGCCCAGGGCCCTACGATACCATCGGGCTTCTCCTACGGCATCAAAAGGCCTGGGATCGAATTACATGTTGCGTGTGTCTCGATCCTTCCGAATCCCAGGATTCCTACCTCCATCATTTCTTCAGAACGCATTATCGTGAGAGTGGCGAATTCAGAAAAACGTATTTGATTTACCAAGTGCTACGCAGAGTTTATGGCACTGTAAGAAGACACGCACTCGAATTTCGATGACAGGCATGGTTAGCTCGTGGATGCTTCTCGCAGCACTGATTACTTTGTGATGGCTGACACGGGAGGCTGACCGAGGGGAGCGTTGCAGACAACATTCGGACAAAGAGAGAGGCTGTGTAGTATTCTGTTTCTTCGCACTGCTGGTTCCGGTCACTTGGGTGTCCGTGATGCACTAGACGGTTGGCTGGCCTCCAAACCATGAGAGCAGCCCCAATCACTCCGTTTCCAGTTTTATGTAGGCTTCCCTCGTTTACCTTAAAGGAAGTCACAGAACGCCATCATCCTAAACAAGTCATATCTGTGAAGAAGATATGCCGTTATGCTTTGTTTGTTCGAACTACCGGTTTGGGTCACTTGGGTGACCACCTTGTTCTAGCCGGTTGGTCGGCCTCCGGGCCGTGCCAACAGCCCCCAAGTCCTCTGTTCGCGGAATATATATGTTCTGCCCTAGTACTGCGCCTTCTTTTACATTAAGGGGAGCCTCGAGACGCTACTACACTGATTTAGTTTTAATTTTTAGGCGCTATTTACCCCCTCTACCCTTTATTTGCTCCACTAATTATTTCTTGCTTTCTGATTTATGCTTGCCTTTTTATCTACCTTGTCCGTGCGTTCACTTGTTAAATTAACTGCCTAAGTGAGTAAATTTAGCCTCTGGTAGAATTTGGTGTCACTTATTGGCACACAATTTCAAAGCTCAGTTGTTTTACGTTGCGATGCTAACGACCCCTACCTTAAGGTTGTCAGTGCAGTGTATAAGTGGTTTGATGTTCGCATAGCGACTAAGCATTGGGAAATAGGTTGAAAGCTCACGAAGCATTTATCACTCACTTATCAGCTGTCGTAGACATTTTTATCTAGTCATAGAACGACTTTAGTAGTGTGTCGATGGTTCGTTATTATGGTGACGATGGCTTTTGAGTTATGAGGAGCGATTTGTTGAATGTAGCTGGAAATCTACCAAACACTTCGCTCTTCTTTTTCTTCATCTTTTCTTGTTAAAAATGTTATGGGCCCTGACTTCGTTTGACGAAAGTTGATTGGCATCGGCCGATGGAGCATTTGTTCGGTAAGCATGAAGGCAATACCGAGCAGCACAAAGTGCGAATGGTGCCTTTGTCATTGCTTTGGACGGTTCGGATGGCTAATTTAGTAGACCCTGTCTCTCTCCAAGTTGGTCTGTACATGCTCGGATTTCAATGGACTTCATAGGATTAGCTGACTCAACTTCGTCTGACAGAATTGGGGATCCGGCGACTGGAGAAGCGTACTCGAATGTCAGCTGATTTGAGCTGAGGAGCGGAGTCAGGCAATGGATCGCCCGGCCATTTAGGAATATGCTGCATTGTTACAATTACGTTGAGACTGGGTGGGTTGACTGCGTGACAAGTTCTATTCCCTTTCATGACATATGCGTCCAACTTTGTCTCTTTAATAAATGCTTGCATGGACTTATCACCTAACTCACTTGGATCTGTCAATGTCAAGCTTGCAATAATAGACGGGTGCGGTGTGATGTGGAAGGGTGTTGTGTTGACGAGTGCTGGTGAATGGGAAGGAATAGGCTTGCTTTATTGAGTCATTAGCAGAGGAGGCTGGTGTGTCCATTTGGGGGCCAAGCGCACCCCTTGCTGAACTATGCAAGAATCCAACTGATTCATTTTCCCAATGGCAAAATGTGACTCAATTGTTTTGTCGGTGAGTCACTTGTCGAGAGGTGCAGATGCTGCGGGCAAAATGCTTACCTCGAACCTGCATCAGCCGCTCATGGAGCTTCGTCACAGCGGTAAGTGGGCATCCACCACAAGCAAGTACATGCGGTTTTTTTTATAGTGGGAGAACAATGCATAAATTTATGCGTAAAACAGTTGCGGTGGTAGATTCGAGATCGTCGGAATGATAAGTGGCACAGGGTATGTTTTCAACTGCTCTGCGCAGAATGCGGACAATCAGCAACAGAAGAGGAGACTGGGGGTTCTTTTTGCATGCTAAGCCCACTGCGGATTGGCTGCCGCCTTTGGTTGAAGGTGGAGAGCTTCATCTCGGAGGAAGAGGAAACAAATGGTGATGCAACCAGCCAAAGAAGGTGAGCTGTTTTGGTTTACGCATTCTGTTGTGGAGACCATGGTTGTAATGGCGTTGGGAGCCGTGAAATGGAGAAAGCCTACTGCGTCTGTAAATTAGGCCACCAGATGCGTTGGTTCCCGTCCACAGAACGGCCACCTACACTACGGGTACTGTCACTACCATAGCTTTGGCATCAACCCCACCGGTCACCCACCAACAATGAGAGCTCTTTCCGCAACAGCTTGTGTAGACGTGTTGAGTGAGAATGAGGAAGTTGGTTTAAATAAAAGTGTAGACAGTGAGCCCCTCCACTGAGGAAGGCAGTAGCTACGGGTCCGCCCACCCATCTGTTCAGCCTGAAAGTTGACACCGAACAGGCGCATTAGCTTGATGAAGTCACAATATCTAAGCTTGCGTCCCAACTTTCTGTGGTGCTTGTCCGATATATGAGTGTCACATAAATGTGGCGCTGGTGTTATTAAGGCTAGCTGTACTGAATCGTGTGTTGCATTCGGAGTGTTTGGATGGGCCAGTCCTCTGGATGGATGGAAGGTGACCTATAGGAAAGAATTATATCCGTCCTTATTTGAGGCTTTCTTTGATTGGCAATTGCATTACCTGTGACAAACGAGGACAGTTTTGCTATTTCTGATCAGCCAAACACTCAGAGCAACGTAATCAGAGTCGCTTAGCAGGACGTCCAGAGCTCAGCAATGGGTTACTGCTCACTAAGATGCTTTTGGAGGAAGGGTGCGCATCGTGATTTTGTGCCGCTGTATTGCAAAACATTGTCGTCCTCTGCCCCCTCCACCTCTTACACGCTTTCACACCAGAAATTAGCTTTTTTAAGTTAACTCCGTTGATCATGTATTGACCTAATGCCCAAAAATTGACGACGAGTTGGTGCTGCAAGGACGAAGACCAGGTAAAATTGCTAGCCTACTTCCCGCAGATTAGAGGGGGCAGCTATGTGCTAGTCATTTTACTGCCTGCAAAATGACTACTTGATTGAAATGGAAACTGATTTCGTCGATCACGTGTTGTCATTTGAACGCAGAGGTGTTGTGGTGTGAGTGAATAAATTGAACACAGCCTTCTACGTCTGTCGCCTTCTTCCATCTCCGAAGCGCTCTACTGAAGTTATTAAGTAGACACTACGTTCCGAGTTCCGCTTGCCTGCATAACCCGTGCTAATGTGCTTCATGAATGAATTGCACTTTCTGCTGTACCCCAACAACTACCTAGGCACTTTGGGAAAGCATCGTCCAACGCGTCTTAAAGAAGTGAGTGAACTTAAGAGCCTAGTATTCAAAAGTGTAGCATTTGGCGGTCGACCTCACGAACGCACACGAGTCCACGTTTACCTCATTTACATTTTGCATTACTGACCTCTATGCTTCCACAACAGTTTTCATCATTTTCATTTTCAGCCCAACACTTAATTTATCTTTAAATTTAACTTGGAGACAGATGCGGCTGCCGACTTGAGGTCTTTGTTCGTCACTGATGAAGAGGCCGTGGAATTGCTGATTGGAGGGGGAAGGAGTATCTGTATCTGTGCAAATCACCTACTCGCAATATCGCAGCTAATCCGAAAGGAGACAGAAACTGCCAAAAAGAGGTTGTGGGCGAACACTAGTTTGCTTCGATGGGTATCCTTACCAGAGAACAACAAAACAATCGATGTTAACTTTACGAATGTTAAGGGCGAAATCTTGTGAGGAGTGCGGCGTGGGTAGAAAGCACCTTGTGGCTTCTCCCACTCCTCGCTCTCTAGACGGCTTCAAGTGGTGTTGCAAGTCATGTCAATGAGGGTAGTCCCTTCTGCCCGAGGGCTGGCTGGGCTGTGTTAATGCCGTTGGTCGTCTCAACGCGTACCACCTTCTTCGCGTTGACTATCACTGCTGCACTCCACTCCCTCCTCTTGCTACACCACATCCCACTTCCTCGCTCTTCAAGTGACTTCGTGCGAACAGTGGGGAAGAGCACTCATGTACACAGTAAATGAAACAATCGTGAAAAGATCGTGGGCAGTGGGGTTAATTTTACCGCTGCTCTGAAACGTTCGAGTGAGTGTGCTGTCGGCATCACATTGTGACGCAGTGCTGCTAGCCATCAAATACGGCCGAGATCTAGACCATTTGTGAAGCATCCAGAGTAATGCGTTCGTGTCGATGGCATTATGAAGACGGGTAAATTGAGCCGCGATGTGTCAGTTGGAGCCGTTGTACATGGCCCAGCGACTCCCATTCTGACTACAGACAGTAGTGATGAAGTAAAATCAGAGAGGATTATTCCCATTCTGGCTGCTGTATGCCTCATAAAGAGAGAAACTCAGTATGTCGCTGAAGAGAGGAGTAAATAATTTTACACAGAGGAGGCTTTTTCAGTGCATTTCTAAGAAAGGGTAGGACCACCCTGTCTGTCTGGCCGCCTGTCTACATGTTTGCCTTTATAGTAGAGCTCAGTATACTGTATCTGTCAATCTCCGTTCGGCACACATCAGAAGCTTCTCCTCAACTTGCATTGGGCACGATTGACAGTAGGTGAAATTTCAACGGAGAGGCAGGTCTCTCTCCTCATCCACACTATGCCATCACTTATCATTCCCAATCCCTTCGAAAATTCGTGTCTTCTCTTAGCAAAGTAGCAACGTCGCCGGCTTTCGTTGATTTGTTTTGCCACGCTGGTCACGATCAATCCTTGCCTATTCTACTGCAGGCATGTTGTGCTGTGGTCGTAATAAACAGTGGCGAAAGTAGACAACCAATTGTTGCAAAGGCAAGCTTTAAAATGCATTTCTGACCCTCATTGCATGCGTGAGAAAGGCCTAATATGGATGGGTTGCAAGTCTTCCTGCACAACATCATCCACGACGCCGTCACTGTGGTGGACGTGGCCTCTGTCTCAAATGACAGGACCACACCATCGAAGTCTTGGGTGGCTAGGAGGCATCACAGTTAAAGCGTGAGTGGATGGATGGGGTGATTGCAGCCGGTCTTGTGCCGACTCCTCGTCAGCCCTCATTAGGATTGCCTTCAACACCACATCGCGCATTGCATTCGCATTAGATTGGTGCATCAACGAGGGCAACAAGACGTTGTAGGGAGGCAGTACTAGGGGTAGTGGAGGGGGATTTGTGAACGAGCGACAAATCAGAGTGCGGCTACGTGTGACGCAGATGCGTGGTTAGTGGAGGTGGTGTTAGACACTCGTCAGCTAGGTTCTGCTGTGCCCTCGTTCCTCTCCACCCCTACGCACTGCCCCCTCCTTTCCCCAGGTCATCTCAGTGAAGCCTAGTAATGCCTTGAGATCTCCTCTCTTGTGTGTCAGGTCGTCGCGTCAACACTTTCGTGCTCTTTACGCGTGTTACATGACCGCCAAAATGGAGAAGATTGGGTTCGCCCACTGCCTCCACCCACTTTGCGTCCTTCTTTTTTGCCTCAACCCTATCCACTTCCGTAGAGGCCAAAATGGAGCGCTGTACCGTCGGAACATGGGTCACTGACAAGTCCACATCTGCCTTCCTCATCGACCATGTTGTTGTCGGTGGTGCTGTTATCATTGCCCATGACACCTTGTAGGCTCTTGTCAATTGCAAGGATGCTGGGAGTGATCACAGAGGCGCCCTTTAGTGGACGTGTTGATGGCAAGATAAGGACTGGTGAAGTGGATGTGCAGGCAGATGGATTTGTGGGTAGGCAGGTGGATATGGGATGGTTGGATGAGTGACGTTAACGCTAACATTGCAATGACCGCTTCACTTTTATGAAGGAACCTTCCACGACTTTATGCTGCGTGAGAGCAATCGCATCACGTGTCATGGTTGCCTTCTACTTGCGCCTACCTGGTGGATGTTAAAGGTGTGGACCAGAGTGCAAAGGTCTACACTGAAGTGCTCACTATTAATGGCAACTCCAGTCAACCATGCAAGCCATCCACTCTTCTCAATGTGGAGACATCTTTTGTGCAGTGAGGAAGGAAGAGGTGATTAGAAGAGTGAATTTGTGAGTGGATGGGTGCTGGGTGTCGACTCTATGCCGCCTGGGCACTGTGGAGATAGGCAGACAACCATAACAACCATCGATTGCCATTTCACCATGCTGCGTGCATGCATCACATGGACTGTGTATACACGCCCACGAGTCCATGTCGGCTTCTCACACATTCATCTGCTGACCTCTATGCCTTCACATCACTCTCCGTCATTTCTCATCTTCATCACATTTTATCATTTCTCTTACCACTTAACTTGGTTGCAGATGTGGCTGCTGGCTTGAGGTCTGCATTCAACACAGAGTAATGGACGGTGAAATTGCTGACTGCTCACTGTAGCTATTTGTAATGCGCGACTCATTTGTTGTTGGTAATTGGCGCTGCAATAGAACAAGCACATTGCAACTCCTTTCCGAAAGAATGTGGTGAAAGTGGTACACTCAGTGCGCATCGCTTGCAATTCCTCTTTCTTCGTCTCATTTTGTGATGCGATGCACAGCCAAGGGCGGAACAGACTGGTGAAGGCATCAAAGTGGCCAGAGATGTAGAAAAGTATGGGCACATTCGGGACCAGGAAGGGTGACCTAATCAGTCCACGTGCGTGTGTCAAGCTAGCTGTTGGGTCGTGAAGACTGGACTTGAGTGGGTGTTTACGTCTGGGTCTGAGCCAAGTGCCTTTCTGATGCAATTCAGTCACTCGTTATCATAAGCAGCCGAGAGGACGAAACCTTTCGCGACTTTGGACAGCAAAGTCCCTCTGGATGTAAGGATGGCTGTCGAATTGTAATTCAGCATTAAACCCCTTCTGCATCATGCGTGTCAGCTCACTAACCAAGTCGCCCATCTTACAGTGTTTTGTCGAGCACATGCAACAGGACTGAACCCGTCTCCGCATCGATGAAAGTGGAGTGTAGTGTAAAGTATTTTATTTGTCATTCAGCAATCATCTAGTAAAGTTGCTGCATTTATTGAGAGTGAGGGCGGCTGGTTGTCAAACTGAGCATTCTCCGGAGTTATGAAGCCTGCAGTAAGAAGAGTCAGTGTGATAGGCAAAGGCAAGCGTTGAGCTGAGATATTCTAAGAAAATGAAATGTTTGCAGAAATGCACAGACCTAGGAGAAAGTTCAGGCGAGCACTAGAGCCATGGAAACCAGAAGAGCTGCAGTGGCTAAAGCAGCAGAGGTAGATTGCCAGTAGTGATGGTAGTGGGAGTAGTAGAGTAATCTGCTGAGGTGGTTGTTGTAGGATTAGACGCAGAAGTCTGGGCAGGACTGCTCTTTGTTGTTATTGTGGTTGTCGTTACGGCATCCGCAGTTGTAGTAGTCGATGTTTCCTCTTTAATCCAAATCAACAAGCTCACTTCTGTGTGCAATCTACCTCCTGCATGACAACAAACTATCGACAGCGCATGATGAGGCACTTTGGACTGCCTCATCAGGCGGGTCTGACGTAAAGTAAATCTCTGCAGTCAACTTCGTGGCAGAGAATGCTGGAAAGCGAAGCTGTGTAATCATTTTGACTGTGGTAGTAGTAAAGGTGTGCCTTGATGGGTTTGATTATAACTGGTTCAGTTTGCTTAGAGGTAATAGTTCAGCCTTCGACATAAAGGGAATAGAGAACTCACCTTCCTCCTTGCATTCTTTAGGTTCCCTCACTTCATCACTGCAGACTCGGCCTTCAGGTCTATCTGGCGCATCGTTTTCAAAGAAAGCACAAACGAAGGCAGAAACGCACTTCATTTTCCCCATTTCTGTGAAGGCGTATTCTGTGTTCCCTGTCGAAACGAAGGCACCACGCAACGAAGCACCGTTGACTGAACATCTGACAAAATAGTTAGTGACATATTCGCTGTGTTGAGATGGCGGTTCCCAACTCACGAGGACAGTGTATGAGTTGGTCATTTCAATTGTCACGTTCTGTGGAGCTTCAGGTCCTGCATAAATGGAAATGCACAACTTTGTCTGCATTAGTATGAGAGAGGACGATGAGGGTTCACTAGCCCAGTGTTCTCTCTCGTGTCTTCCTATGAAGTGAGGTGCAGGCATCATGCTCAAGCATCAGGGCGAATGAACAAATGCTAATGAGGAGTGGTCTGCAAGACCTGCATCTCTTACTTCACCCACTAGCGAATAGGGTGAAACGCTAGGTGGTGTTAGATGATGCAAGGAGATGAATGGGTCTACCAAGTAGCATCAAGTCAATTTGGCAGCGACAAAATGGCTTGCAAAGTGATGTGATGTGATGTAATACGATACAAACGAGTGGAAGCGATACTAAAATGTGGTCAAGATTTCTCGGTTAATCAAACGGCCAACTATGACTTGACATTCAACGGATAAATTAGAAGAGAGAACTTTAGTTCATTCGTGATCACCGTCTGCTGCCATGAGCCTGCAAGCAGGAATTGAGGCGAGAGTGCTTAGCAAGGCAGTCACAAACGCCTCACCACGCACAGTGAAGAGTTGGCTGAAGTGCAAGATCCCTAGGAGTCAGGCAGGACACGCAGCTTTCTAGATGGATTGGAGCGATTTTTCTACAATGACAATCTACCCCACTTCTACGGGCGGCAATTCAAAGATTCTGTGTCAAATTCTACAACTACCACAACAGGTAGCTTCGCATTCGCTCCTTTCAGCTCCCCAACTCTGTTTATTTTTGTATTCCCAGTGTTCACACAATGTCGCCGCTCATTCCATAAAAGACAGAAGCAACCAAAATATGTTGTGGGTGAAGGTTATTTTGCGCCAGCAGGCGACCCCACCAGAGAAGTTTAACACGATCGCTCAAACGACATAATAATGCATGTGAACGCATCAGTTGCCTCGTAGGTCAGGAGCAGGCCATTCCATTGGTCGACATCACTAGACTGCATGCTTATAAGCACACACGTGTGTAGGTTGTAAGTACAATTTCTGTCTTTCCTAGAGGAGGAGCAGGCGAGATGTCCCTTCCACTCTGCCTCATGCTGTTAACTACTTTCCTCTTCCATGGTGGTTTTACCCAGACAGCAGGTAAGATATATTCGTATTCTTTTCTTTCATCGACACGCACACGTAACCATTTGGCGTTTGATATTAGTCAATCCGGCCAGCATAGCATGTGCTTTCAACACTAGAATAGCCAAAGTGTGGTGGGAATGACTTACTTGCTTCCACTCCCTTGTATAGCATTGCATCGCATCACTTCACATTCCCTCTTAGCAAGGTCAAGTCAACTTGTTGCCACTAAGTAGGCTTATTCTCCCACCCGCATTGTCTGGCACCGTTGGCTTCTCACCCGATCCATTAGTAAGTAGAGTAATTGACGCAGGTCCTTCTAATCTCCTTTCGTCTCCTTTCATGCATTCACTTTTCATGCTTGAGCTCTGTGCTTCCATCTCACTCCACACGGGGACATGTGGGAGCACATTGGGACAAATGAAGCGCTATCACTTCCTCTATGCTAATGCAGACTTATCAATTCATTTTCATTTGTGCAGATCCTAGGGCTCCTCAGAACGTGAGAGTTGAGCCACTCGACCCTAGCAGTGTGCTCTTGAGTTGGTATAAGCCGTCTCAATCCGACGCGCCTGTCGCTAGCTACAGTGTCCAATGGAGTGTTGGAGGACATCAGGAAGAAATTATTCTTCCCTCCTCAAAATTGTCTTACGTTGTTTATTTTTTGCATCCGGGAGACAACATTTATGTTACTGTTTGTGCGCACTTTCTAAAGGATAGATCAGACACAGCTGAAGACGTAGTCTGCGCCACTCAAATGAACACAACTACACCAACTTTGGAGGAATGTGAGTTCCCTATGCTCCTTTTGTCGGAAGCCAATTTATTACTTTGAAGTAGCCAGGACTAATGGAATCAGGTCCACAATGTCACCTGTTCAGTACTGTTACTAAAATGATTCCGCAGCCTTATTTTACAGTCTCCTCTGTCATACAATCTGCTGCCGGTATCTGCGTCAGACACGCCTCATGCTGTAGTGGGAAATGCTTCAATAGACTCTGTTAGCAGTTTGTTGGCATGTAGAAGTTGCACTATGCAGTAGAGTAAATTTCTTGTTTGAAATTGAAGGGAATGAATGGTCTGCTATAACTGAAATTTCCGCAACGACTTCTACAACCGCAACGAAGAGCACGCCAGTCCAGACTTCTACAACCGCCACAACTATCACAAAAACAAAGAATACTGGGTCTACCCAGACACCTACAGTCGCCACGACTAAAACAATCACTACGGCGGAGTCATCCACGTCAAATCCTGCAACAACTAATTCAACAGTTTTCTCTACCACTGGTGGATCTACCTCCGCTACTTTAGCCACTGCAGCCCTTCTAGCTTCCATGGTTCTACTGCATGCATGAACCATCTCGTAAGTCTGTACAAGTAAACATCCATTTCACCTACTACTAGTACCACACCTCAATGCTTGCATCTGCCTCACACACTGTCCATTCCCATTGCAGGCCTCCCAACTCCGGACAATGGTCGGCGTGACAACTATCAGCCTTCACTCTCAACAAACCCAGTAGCCGCAGTAAACGATTGCTGGTCGACAAATAAAATGTTTTGCTACTTACTCCATTCTCGTCCATGTTCTAATGGGTTGCGTCTGGTTGTATGTAGTTGGCAAGAGACCCTGCACTACAAGTGGACCAATAGCTTATTAAGTTGACACGTGTCGTGCTGAAGGGATTGAAGACTGCACCACAATTCTGTGGCTGCCCACGAATCCACAGAGACGTTGCTGTCCAAAGTCACAGGAGCACTTGCCCACTTGGCCGCTCGTGGGAACACAGTAGGAGTCGCCTTTCACTTGATCGTCCGCACCTAGTTGTTTGGCCATTACTTCAAGGGCACTTCGATTGCGACGGCATTTGGGTGGGAGGACGACGTCATTCGCTCACTGCTAGCTGCTTTTAAATGATTCAGTTGAGTGATTGAATTGCATCAGGGAGGCATTCGCGCTCAGTCCTGTCGCCCTCTATACACCCACCCGCCCATCCACACACACACACGCACAATGAAGGCCAGTCACCACCACGCCACAGCCACATTGACACGTGCACGTTAAGAGATTGGGTCACCATTCCTGGTCTTCGTATATACCTATTGATGAAATGGCTAGGCGAATCGCCAGCATTTGGGCCAACCAGCCAGCTGAAATGGACTCACTTCTTACCTTTTCCCCATAACTCTCCGTGGACTTCTTCTGCCTCCAACAACTTGGTTAAATAAAACAGACAATCTAAAAGGTGACGGGAATCGGTGTAGAACGATGTCAGACCATGGTTGAGAGGTGAATCAACATTCAGCGTAGCTACGTAGCCACTCAGTCACAAAGTGTTGCCCTTCTCTAGTATGAAGAATGCCACACCCATTGACAGAAGTGTAGTGGATAAGACTTAGTGGGCTCTTTCCTTGTTTATCAGTGTTCTCAATCACTAAAGACGAGACATTCGCTTCGCTGCTACTTGCCTCACAGTCCTCCTCTACATTACTAAGTAGTGTGTTCTGGCGCAGCACTTCACGCTCTCCCAACACTGATGTGCTCTGAATGCACTACACTCACGACCTTATTAGGGGAAGGAGATTCACTCTTTGCCATTCCATGGCTGCGCTAATAACCAACACCAAATGAATCACGCACCTCGTGTAGCTAAGATGGGCAGCTAGTGATGTCACCTCCCCTTGGTCAGTGATGAATGCAGACCTCAAATGAGCAGCTACATCTGCATCCAAATCGAGTCGCAGCAGAAAGAAAGAAAGAAGGAAGTGGGATAGTGGATGCGCAATGATGGAGAATGTAGTGGAAGCGTGGACATCAGTAGATGAACGTGTGAGAAGCCAAGGTGGACTCGTGAGCGCACGTCAACTTAGCTTAACTTCGCTTAATTTGGCTTGGCTTGGCTTGGCTTGGTCAAGAGAGGCTACAAGTCTCCACATTCTTCGCTGAGCAGAATGACACACCTATCGAATCACTCTGATCACATAGAGGCCGCGTGCTCTACATCACGTCCACGCTTCCTTCGCCGTCGCAATCGGTGGTTGTGTTAAGAGTGGACCTACGGAACACCGTGGGGAGGCGGATGACGCCGGCATATCTTCGACACTGTTGGCTTCATGGCGGGTCATGATGCTGACATTTCCAAGAGAGTGCTCCCACATCTTATCGCTTCCACCACCCTTTCTGTATTCTCCTCCTATCTTCCAAGCACTGGTGTGGACCACCATGTAGAGGCCCTCTCCCAAAGGAGGGAAGAGAGATGTTGGCAATGAGGTAGGCAGGCAGGCAGGCAGGCAGCGGGTCCACCAAACTATGGAACATGAAATTGGTAGTTGGAGCAAGGCACACAACCTCGCTCTCCAGGGCATAACTGGTGAAGGAGGAGAATGAGCAGGTTGAGGAGGGGCAGAATCAGAAGATTCACTAATATCGACACACTTTGATAAAGGCACGTCGACTCGTCAAGAGTACCAGTCGCCGACACTCCCTCCACGTCGTTTTCTGGGTTAAACCCACTTGGTGCATTCGCACACTGCCCTGCGCTTCCCACCACGAGATGCTCATCTCCTCAATCCAAAGGAAACAGGCAGGCATTACTAGATGGCGGAGGAAAAGGCGAAAATAGACCACAGGATGCCCACCCAGTACTCTCTATTCAAGTAGACATTGGCAATTCTTCACACAGTCCTCCAATGAGCCCATCACGACCAAATCGCTCATCTTCCTGCTCACCTCCTCCACTAGGCTTGCAACAACTCCTCCATGATTTATACCGGTAGAAGTGCGAAATCAACGCCAGCATTAGACCGACCGGTCCCACACACCTTTCTAGTCGCAAACCGCTCCCCACTGAGGAAGAGCATGGACGACTACCTTGTGATTTGGTAATTGACGCCACCATCTACCTTCCTGACAACACACTCCTCCCCCCTCCCTCTCTCCCTCCATCGGCATTTCATTCGTTTGCAAAGTTAATCCTACTTTGCATTTATCGAGTCCCAGGTAGCACAAGTGCCAGTCAGCCTCACCCCTCTGTGGGTGTCTAACCCCCTTCCATCCTCTTCCACTTCCCACGTCAAGGTAGCGCACGCTCACCCAACGTGTCACTCATCCTTACACAAACGCACTTCACCTGCCGGCCACAGCGTCTGTCCCACATTTCTCACATCGCAGCTGCCCCTAGGTGCAGTCCTCATGCAGAGTTTGTTCATTTGACAACTCTTTTTGCAATAATTTGTGCATTATTCACCCACACGAACTAAAGCCGCATGCACTTGTGAAGGATGTCACCTTCTTGCCATAACAAAGCCCTACAGACACCTACAAATCCAAGGCAAGCACTTCGTCCGCAGCATCTGCACCAATCAAATACGTGGATGATTGACAAAGAACTTGAAAGCCACATTTTGCCATTCGCAAAATGATTAATTTGCGAACATACAAAGTCCGATGTGGCATGCAGTTTGCTGGCAAATGGACACACCATTTCACTAGCATCCATCAATTGAAAGGCCTTCCACACCACACTGCATGTGTCTGTCTAACAGGCCTGACATTGGAAACTCCAACTCAGGTAGGTGAAAATTCTTTGCAAGCACTGAATGGTGGGACAAGGCCGGAGGCACAACATCTCCAACTACCCCTTCATCAAAAATATCAGGAAAGGGAACAAAACTTGTCACGCAGTCAACTCACCCAGTCTCATCATAAATGCAACAATTTGACGTGTTCCAATATGACCAGGAAGTTGTTGAGCTGCATCACAAAATGCAGTCCATTGCCCCACGCACTTTCGCACACCACATCGACTCACATTCCATCACGCTTCTCCAGTCTCCAGATCAGCCACCATAACACAATGTCGTAGCAGCAGATGACGTCGTGCACCACATCAGAGTCTGCGTACGTACAGTCCAACTTGGGGAGAGACAAGGTACAATAAACCAGCCATCCAAAACGCCCAAAGCAATGACAAAGGCGCAATTCGTATCCATTGCTGTCCGGTATTCTCCCCATGCTTAACAAACAGTTGCTCCACCGGCCGATGATAATTGACTTTCTTCGAACGAAGTCAGGGTCCACTACGCCCTTGGCAAGAAGAAGGAGAAAGAAGGAGAAGTTGCGAAGCGTTTAGTAGGTTTTTTACTGCATTCAACGAACAAGGCCCTATTAATCAAAATTCATCGTCATCAAGACAACAAACCATTCAATGCACTAACATAGCGACTCCAATTAACCACTTGGAGCACTACACAGTTAAAAAAGTAAACGCGACTAGGCATTGTACTTTGAAACCAACCTCTTAACACTAACTGCAGTCATTCTTGGGCACTTATGTCAACAAATGATTGCATATAGGAAGTGGATAAACCAGTATGCAAAAGTAGAATAAGTACATGGAGACGAAATTAAAAAGAGTGATTACCAAGTACTTAGTAAGGCCACAAATCTTCTCTAGAAACCAGGCTGCATTATTAAAAATTCATCATCACTGCAACAATAAACCATTTAGCATCCTGCCAAAACAACCTTACTTACTCGCTAAAAGTGCTGTGCAGCAAAGCAAACACCTGGTTACGTGTAGTAGTTAAAAGGTGTCCTAACAGTAGTCCCACTTAGCTTTTGCGCCTAAATTAGAGAGTAATCGTGTACAAAAGAGGCAGTTCGACAAGTGAAGGAACCTGCTGATGACAGCTGATAGGTGAGCACCAAGTGTTTCGTGCTTTACCAGCCTATTTTCCAAAGATTAATGGATATGCAAAGACCACACCACTTACGCACTGCACTTGTGAATTTAAATCACCCGCTAACAGCATCGCACCGTAAAACAAATGAGCGTAAAGTTTTGCGCTAATAAACAGCACCAAATTTCACCAGTTGCTGGATTCATTCACTTAAGCGTTCAATTCGTAAGTAGATGTGTGGACAAACTGGATCAATGAGCAGGCGTAAATTTGAAAGCAATAACTAATTAATGGGACTGATCCTCAAGTAAAAGAAATGATTGGAATTGTTTCAGACTGCTTTGCGGCTGTTTCTAGCTGCACAAAAGATGTGTTTGCTGTTGCAAAGTTGGTTTTTGGAAGCCGTTAAAAGCAATTTTGTTAGACATTTTCTGTAGCCGTATGTCGTCGTATCGTCTTGGAACGACTGCCTCCAACGTCGACAATGCCAACACAAAACTTCCATTTACTGGGTTACTAGCTTAAGCTGATTCGAAATACCACCTATTTAGCTAGTTAGGTAGTGTGGGAGAGCATACTGTCCACTGGCGTACAGAAGGTTTACTAGACAAGTAGCATGGTGTGAAGGCCTAGTCTAGTGGCACTGAACTGCTCGCGTGGCTTGGCGAATCGACAAACGAGGTGCCAAGCTGCTGTGCGACGTTGCGTTTGCCTCTCATTCTCACTTTTAATGCATCTGCCAAAGTGTTTTGAAAGTGTGCATGACCGTAAGACTATTGGTGAATGGAAGTTCCGCATTCGAGCACAAAGTGCAGCGCATGGGCCGCATTACATGAGCGTTGTGTAGATCTGCGTGCTCTCTGGAATGCAAAACTGGAAACAGTCGACTCACACACAGTGCACGTGTCGTGATGTCCACCAGCCTCGACTGACAGCCCCATTTCTGGCTAAACCATCGAAGACGTCTTCATGATTGATGGCAAAACAGAAGGTACGCATCTATGAGCCACTTCTATGCCTTCAGTTAATCAAATAAATAGCCCACATTGCTGATGGAGGCACGTAACTGGAGGTTTGTAGGAATGCTGAATGCACTTGACCCACAGACGAGTTGTGGCGGTAGCTGCGGCGCTTTGCCAAGAAGTCATTCTGGTCAGCCCATTCAATCACAGACTGACCTACGACTAAGAATTCGCCGGATGCATTTCAAATGAGCTTAAAAAGGACGCCGGCTGACCGCTGCTACGAATCTTGCCTCAATTTATAATCCCTATCTTCTGCCATGTTCTTGATCACAGGAAACGAGACACGAGAACCTAATGCGTCAGTCATAAGGGCCACACTGTGTACAGTGAAGAGTTGGCACTTGTGCCAGGTTCGAAGTCGTCATTCAAGGAATGTAGTTTCCTAGATGGAGTGGAAAGTAGTACCTGTAAAGAGGATCTCTCAAAGCCTCTGCATCGAATCCTTCAATCACCACGACTGGTAGCTAAGCATGCACCCATTTCACCTCTCCATCTCTATTTATTACTTTCGCAGTTCCAGCGCTCACAATATCGCAGCTGATCAAATCAAGTGACAGAAACTCCCAAGAGAGGTTGAAGTTGAAGGCTGTCTTGCACCAGACAACCCCAAGACAATTGCGTAAACGGCCCAATAGTGTCTGTAGTGCCACGACGTGCCTGTGAATGCACTAGTTGCTTCGTAGGTCAGAGTAGGCCATTCCATTGGCTCACATCACTGGAATACATGCCTATAAGAACATGTGTGTGTTGGGTTGTAAATACAAGTTCTGTCTTTTGCAGAGGAGAGAGATGTCCCTTCCACTCTGCTTCATGCTGTTGGCCACTTTCTTTCTGCGTGGGGATTGCCAAGAGTTCGGAGGTAAGACGCCTTCTCATGCTTTGCTTGCATCTATGCGTGGCTACAAGCACTTGGCAAATGGGATGTAGCGTGTGAATTGGTAATTAACTAGCATATTCGGTACGCATATCAAGTGTTTTCCAACACACAAAGAGTCCAATCGTGCAAGAAATGAATTATCTGCTTCCACTCGTTTGTATCGCCTCACTTTACATTCCATCTTGTCACAGTCAAATCGACTTGGTGCCACTGAGTAGACCCATTCATCTCCTTGCATCATCTAACACCACCTAGCGTTTCACCCTATTCACTAGTGGGTGAAGCAAGAGATGCAGTTCTTGCAGACCACTCCTCATTAGCATTTGTTCATTCGCCCTGATGCTTGAGCATGATGCCTGCACCTCACTTCATAGGAAGACACGAGAGAAAACACTGGGCTAGTGAACCCTCATCGTCCTCTCTCATACTAATGCAGACAAAGTTGTGCATTTCCATTTATGCAGGACCTGAAGCTCCACAGAACGTGACAATTGAAATGACCAACTCATACACTGTCCTCGTGAGTTGGGAACCGCCATCTCAACACAGCGAATATGTCACTAACTATTTTGTCAGATGTTCAGTCAACGGTGCTTCGTTGCGTGGTGCCTTCGTTTCGACAGGGAACACAGAATACGCCTTCACAGAAATGGGGAAAATGAAGTGCGTTTCTGCCTTCGTTTGTGCTTTCTTTGAAAACGATGCGCCAGATAGACCTGAAGGCCGAGTCTGCAGTGATGAAGTGAGGGAACCTAAAGAATGCAAGGAGGAAGGTGAGTTCTCTATTCCCTTTATGTCGAAGGCTGAACTATTACCTCTAAGCAAACTGAACCAGTTATAATCAAACCCATCAAGGCACACCTTTACTACTACCACAGTCAAAATGATTACACAGCTTCGCTTTCCAGCATTCTCTGCCACGAAGTTGACTGCAGGGATTTACTTTACGTCAGACCCGCCTGATGAGGCAGTCCAAAGTGCCTCATCATGCGCTGTCGATAGTTTGTTGTCATGTAGGAGGTAGACTGCACACAGAAGTGAGCTTGTTGATTTGGATTAAAGAGGAAACATCGACTACTACAACTGCGGATGCCGTAACGACAACCACAATAACAACAAAGAGCAGTCCTACCCAGACTTCTGCGTCTAATCCTACAACAACCACCTCAGCAGATTACTCTACTACTCCCACTACCATCACTACTGGCAAATCTACCTCTGCTGCTTTAGCCACTGCAGCTCTTCTGGTTTCCATGGCTCTAGTGCTCGCCTGAACTTTCTCCTAGTCTGTGCATTTCTGCAAACATTTCATTTTCTTAGAATATCTCAGCTCAACGCTTGCCTTTGCCTATCACACTGACTCTTCTTACTGCAGGCTTCATAACTCCGGAGAATGCTCAGTTTGACAACCAGCCGCCCTCACTCTCAATAAATGCAGCAACTTTACTAGATGATTGCTGAATGACAAATAAAATACTTTACACTACACTCCACTTTCATCGATGCGGAGACGGGTTCAGTCCTGTTGCATGTGCTCGACAAAACACTGTAAGATGGGCGACTTGGTTAGTGAGCTGACACGCATGATGCAGAAGGGGTTTAATGCTGAATTACAATTCGACAGCCATCCTTACATCCAGAGGGACTTTGCTGTCCAAAGTCGCGAAAGGTTTCGTCCACTTGACAGCTTATGGGAGCGGTGGCAACCGGTCACTGGTAGTTATGCTTAACTGAGTGAAGTGAGTGACTGAATTGCATCAGAAAGGCACTAGGCTCAGACCCAGACGTAAACACCCACTCAAGTCCAGTCTTCACGACCAACAGCTAGCTTGACACACTCACGTGGACTGATTAGGTCACCCTTCCTGGTCTCCGAATGCGCCCATACTTTTGCCTTTCCCCAATACTCCGGGTCGAATCGCTTCTCTCACTACCTGGTAGGGCCACATCTCTGGCCACTTTGATGTCTTTACCATCCCGTTTTGACCTTGGCTGTGCTTCGCATCACAAAATGAGACGAAGATAAAGGAATGGTAAGCAATGCGCACTGAGTGTACCACTTTCACCACCTTCTTTTGGAAAGGCGTTACAACTTGCTTGTTGCATGGCAGCGCCAATTACCAACAACAAATGAGTGACGCATTGAAAATAGCTACAGTGAGCAGTCAGCAATTTCACCGTCCACTACTCTGTGATGAATGCGGACTTCAAGCCAGCAGCTACATCTGCATCCATGTTAAGTGGGAAGAGAAATTATAAAATTAATGAAGATGAGAAGTGATGGAGAGTGTTGTGAAAGCGTGGAGGTCAGTAGGTGAACGTGTAGGAGGTCAACATGGACTCGTGGGCTTATGTGGGCCATGCGATGCGTGCACGCGGCACGGTGAAATGGCAATTGATGGTTGGCATACTTGACTGCCTCCACCCACGCTGCCTAGACGGCATGCAGTCAGCACCCATTCATCCACAAATTCAATCGTCTGGCCGATTCTTCATTCCTCACTGCACAAAAAATGCTTCCATGCTAAGGCATTTGGGTCGCTTCTATGGTTGACTGGAGTTGTCATTAATGGTGAGCACTTCAGTGTAGGTTTTGCATTTTGGTACTGGCCTTCAACATCCACCAATGAAGCACGGGCAGAAAGCAGCCATGACACGTGATGAGATGGTTGTCAGGCGTCATGAAGTGGAGGTAGTTCCTTCAACAAAATGAACGGTCGATGCAAAGTTGACATTAACGGCATTCATCCGGCTATCCCAGAGCGATTGTTTGCTTTTCGTGGGAGCAAGACAGGCTGAAATGTTAGTCAACCGCAAGCTCATTAATCAGAAAGCATTGTTCAAGCCTTCAATTAAAACTGAATACCGAATATTTCGCTGCATGATGGAGAAAGGGAAAAACGAACCGGAAACAGGAAGTATGCATTAAATTCATCTTCGAAAATTATCTGTCACGCGAAGATTTCGTGAATTTGAGAAAATTTCTACTTGACGCAAAGTTGTCCTCACGCACAATTTTATGCACAAGTAAGAGTTTCTGTCTTCGTTCACGTTTTCAAGGAAAGTGCTTCTGAGGCAGTCAAGCGTGTCTACAGGTTCAATTTCACATGTTACGTTGGCTTATGCACGCACTACTTGTGAGGCGACGGTGCGTAGAGGGATGATGTGGCTCATAAGTACATGCGTCGGCCCATTCACATGCTCACCTGATGACCTCCTTGCTTTCACAGCATTCTCCATCATTTTGCATCTTCATCCCACACCTCAATTTCCTCTGCAATTTAAGATGTATGTCGATACAGCTGGTGACTTGAGCTCTGCATTCATCACTGGTTGTTTTGATGTTGATTGTCAGAACACACACACACACCAAGCGCGCAAATTCTAGCTCGTTCCCAAAACTGGCGACTGCTTTGGGGTTCTCTGGTGAGAAGACCTGTCGGAGCAAACTAATGCTCACCTGCAACCACTTTTGGCAGTTTCTGTCTCCTTTGGGATTAGCTGCGATTTTGTGAGTAGGTGATTTTTGCAGACACAGATACCCCTCCCCACTCCGGTCAGCAATTCCACCTTCTCTTCATCAGTGACTAACACAGACCTCACTTCGACAGACACATCTGTGTCCAAGTTAAATTGGAGGAGAAATTAAGAATGGAAATCAAGGTGAAACTGACAAAATTAGTTGTGAAAGCATAGAACTCGGTGATTAAAATGCACAAGAGGACAACATGGACTCGTGTGCGTTCGTGAAGTCGACCGCCAAATGCCACATATTTGAATACTAGGCTCTTAAATACACTTTCTTCTTTTAAAACACATTAAATGATGCTTATCTAAAGTGCCTAGGCAGTTGTTGGTGTAAAACACAAAATGCAATTCAACCCTGAAGCATAGTAGCACAAATTATGTAGGCTCCCCAGAACGTGAGTGCTGAGCCACTCGACCCCTACAAAGTGCGCGTGAGTTGGCAAAAGCCGTCTCAACCCAACGCGCTTGTCGCCAGCTATAGTGTCCGATGGGGAGACAAAGGATATCTGGAAAAGGCTCTTGGCGTCGGCTTGGCATTTTCCCAAACTCTTTATTGTTTTCAGCCGGGAAGCCGCATTTGTGCTGCTGCTTGTGCGCACATTCTTAGGGACGAAGCAGGCGCAGATGTTGACATAGTCTGCGCTGCTACAGTGACAACAACTACACCAACTCTGGACCAATGTGAGTTCTCTACGCTCCTTTTGTCAAAGGCCAATTTATTGCTTCGAAGTGGCCAGGATTAATAGAATCGCGCCCGCAATATCACCTGTTGAGAACTGCCACTAAAATGATTCTACAGCCTCATTGTGCAGTTTCCTCTGCCATAAAATCTGCTGCCGGTATCTGCATCAGACACGCCTCATGCAGTAGTGGAAAGTGCTTCAGTAGACTCTGTTAGCAATTTGTAGACATGTAGGCGCTACACTATGCAGTAGAGTAAAGTTGCTGTTTCAAATTGAAGGGAATAAATCGTCTACCACAACTGAGATTCCCGCGACGACACCCACGACCGCGACGAAGACCACGCCTGCCCAGATTTCTACAATCCCCACAATGGTGTTGTCCACGTCTAATCCTACAACAACCACCACCACTGGTGTATCAACCTCCGCTACTCTAGCCACTGCAGCCCTTCTAGCTTCCATGGTTCTACTGCTTGCATGAACCATCTCGTAAGTCTGTACACTTAAACATCCATTTTACCCACTACTAGTAACACACCTCAATGCTTGCATCTGCCTCACACACTGTCCATTCCCATTGCAGACTTCCCAACTCCGGACAGTGTTCAGCGTGACAACCATCAACCTTCACTCTCAACAAACTCAGTAGCTGTAGTAAACGACTGCTTTACTACCCACTCCATTCCCGTCCATGTTCTTATGGGTCGCGTCTGGTTGTATGTATTTGGCAAGACACCCCGCACTACAAGTGGACCAATGGCTTATTAAGTTGACACGTATCGTGCTAAAGGGAGTGAAGACTGCACCACAATTCTGGGGCTGCCCGTAAATCCACAGAGATGTTGCTATTTACGAGCCGCAGGAGCACTTGCCCACTTGGCTGCTCGTGCGAACACAATAGGAATCGCCTTTCACTTGATCGTCCACTCCTAGTTGTTTGGCCATTACTTCAAGGGCACTACGATTGCGGCAACAGTTGGGTGGGAGGACGACATCATTCGTTCACTGCTATCTGCATCAGGGAGGTACTCGCACTTAGACCTATCATTCTTCCCTCCTCCTCCTTCTCCTCCTCCTCCTTCTTCTCCTCCCCCACACATCCACACACACACACACACCAAACACTGGGTAATCATTTTGATTGAAAACCGAGCAATGTTTTCTGGTTGAGGGATTTGCTGATGACTGCCATTTCAGCCTGTCTTGCGCCCACAAACAGCAACAAACCGCCTCTAGGTCAGCTACTCCTTCTTTACTGCACTATAAGTCTCCTTATTCTCTACTGAGCATAATGGAAATCACTCCGACTGCTGTGATGTTGATGTCTGCTGTGTTGAATGCAGACCTTAAGTCGGTAGCCACATCACCATGCAAGTTTTATTGAAGGAGAAAGTAAGAAATGGGGTGAGGAAGGTGAGAAATTATGGATGGATAACATGCTTGACTGTCTCTATCCACGGCGCCTAGAAGTCATGCAGATGGCACCCGTCCACTCACAATTTCACTCATCAAACAACCACTCAATTCCTTGCTGACTCCATCCGGTCCTCTATTCCTCCTCCTATCACATCATCCATCCCTCCACCATTCCAGCATACGTCCATCACTCAACCCTCCTTCTTCTCTCTCTCTCACTCTCCCTCTCTCCGTCTCTCCCTCACTTTTGTCCTCCCTTTTACCCTACATCCCATTCATCCTATCACTCATCCCATTCCCATACACCAAGTTCTTCCTCGATCCATCCCTTTCTTCACATGCCTTACATTCACGACTCTCGTCACCAACCACTTTTTCACTCTTATTTCGCTCTGCATCCATTTCGGTTGCCAGTAGTATTCCTCTGGTATTTCACTACCCACTGTAGTCTTCCCTCATCATCGATCAGACTCCATTCGCCCACGTAACTATCGGCACAACACGACTAACTTTTGTCAAGAGAGTTGGAAAATGAGGTGTGCCTCACCTCCCATCACAGAACATCTACTCTTAATCCCGAAACTAGCATTGCATATTCGCCTCCTATCCAAGCCTACATTGAGCTGGCATTCTTTGCTCCAGTCATCGGTCGCTCGCGTATTTTACTCATATCCATCCATCAATCCCTACATTCATCCATGCATCCCCTCTGTTCCAATCCTTCTTTGCGTCCACTCATCCATTCATCTCCCCATTCCTCCCATTCACCATTCGAATGCCTTCCTTTCCTGCACCACTTCTTCCATGGCACCATTTACTTGAGCACAACTGACCCTTCTGCCAAGCTCTACCGCACCGTCGAATACATCCACAGATACCATGTGGCCAGATGTACTACTTTAGGTGGAATTTTCGTCCCCCACCAGACAAGGCTTTTATGTGGTAAATGATGATGTGAACTATCAAAAGGATTAATCAAAAGGTGGAAAAAGAAGACTATACAGCATCTTGTTGATGTCGCATTTGTTGTTTGTCGGTAAGCTCAAACAACAGAGCTGTTATTTGGGAGAAATGACATGTGCATTTGGTGGACATGAAAGAAGACGGAGAGGGTGATAAAGAGAGCAGGATGGAAGAGGATCACGTGCGCTAGTAGGGCATGGAAAAATACGAAGAAAAGAGGGAGGGAGGGAGGGAGGGAGGGAGAAGGAGGGAGGGAGGGAGGAACACCTGTTTTTAGAAAGTAGGAGGCAAATACAGAAAGAGTGGAGGAGGCAAGAAGATGTGGGAGCACTTACTTTTGGGATTGTCCGCATTAGAACGCGCCATGAAGCCAACAGTGTTTATCAAAGATGTGTGGGAGTCACTCGCCTCCCCATGGTGTCCCGTAGGTCCACTCTTAACACATCCACCGATTGCGACACTTAAAAGAGCACAGACGTGGTGCAAACTCTTTATTTATTATCTGTCTTGGCGTAGGTTTGTCACGTCGTGCCAGTAGTTGCGTGGGCGAAGGAACCGCGATCGTTCGTGAGAGAAGACTGCTGCAGATGATGAAGAACTGAACGAAGGTTACTAGCGTATGTATTGGTTGTAGCGCAGAATGGATTAAAAATGCAAGAATAGGGCGCAACAGTCATTCCATAATGCAAGGCATAAATGGAGGGCATTTGGAAGGGAGGAGGAATGGAGGAAATATTGGTGGGTGGATGTGCGGAAATGGGATGTATGACAGGTTGAACGGAATAGGGAGAAGATAAGGACAAAGAAGAGAAAGGGAAGAATTGGGATAATGAAGACCTATGGATGATCTAGCTCATCGTCGACCATTCACCGTGAAAGCAGTCACCAACGTCTGTCGCCTTCGTCCGTCCTTGAAGCGTGCTACTGAAGGCATTCAGTAGGCACTGCATGACGAGTTGCGATCTTTTGCGTACGTTGTGCTTCAATGTGCTTTCTGTAGTATCTTTTCTCACTGCTTGTCCTATTAGCTACCAATGGATGCCTATATCACCAGATATAAACGTCTCTTTTTAATATCTGCTACTTCACATTGTGTTAGGTAATATAACGTGTTTACTCCAAAAAGGTTTTAAACGAATTTAATAAAAAAGTGTTTGTGTGAGTGGGCTTGCATCCAGTCGAGTTGCAAAGGCAACGCGAGTGTCCTCACTGTCGACATGCAAAAGACTTCTTCAATATCTTCCGACAATTTCGTTAAAATTAAGGGACAAAGGAGGAAGTCCTAGGAACTGGTTTGAATGGATATCTGGGCATGGCTGAGATGTGAACCTACACTGAGTGTAGGCATGTAACAACTCAGCCAGGAGACATCGCTCTTTCCGTACTAGTCCATAAAAGCCTTAAGGCTTCATGCTGCAATATTTTATTACCAAAGGGCTACGTCTTGATGCAATAAAAATGGATAGTGCTCAGTGACCTAGCTCCTTGCTTGACTGTGTGTGCTCAGCAACTGGAGACTGCTCCTTTGCTTCGCGGCATGGTCTTCGCACAATGCTACTTGCCTCATGGTTCCTTCCGTGCAGTAGTCAGTAGTGTGTTCGTTCACACCACTTCAGCCTGCTCCTACATCAGTGAGGACGCAGAGCGCTGCTTTTGGGTGCCACCTTTGGAAAGGAGTTGGAATTTGAGCGTTTGGTGAGTGTGGGTGTGCGTGCGTGACGTGACAACCAACATCAAATCAACCAGCAAGAAACCGGCTCAGGAATAGCTGGATGAATGCCGTTAATGTTAACTTTGCATCGACCGTTTCTTTTTGTTGAAGGAACTACCCTCCACTTCATGACGCCTGACAACCATCTCATCACGTGTCATGGCTGCTTTCTGCCCGTGCTTCATTGGTGGATGTTGAAGGCCAGTACCAAAATGCAAAACCTACACTGAAGTGCTCACCATTAATGACAACTCCAGTCAACCATAGAAGCGACCCAAATGCCTTAGCATGGAAGCATTTTTTGTGCAGTGAGGAATGAAGAATCGGCCAGACGATTGAATTTGTGGATGAATGGGTGCTGACTGCATGCCGTCTGGGCAGCGTGGGTGGAGGCAGTCAAGTATGCCAACCATCAATTGCCATTTCACCGTGCCGCGTGCACGCATCACATGGCCCACGTAAGCCCACGAGTCCATGTTGACCTCCTACACGTTCACCTACTGACCTCCACGCTTTCACAACACTCTCCGTCATTCCTCATTTTCATCAATTTTATAATTTCTCTTTCCACTTAACATGGATGCAGATGTAGCTGCTGGCTTAAGGTCCACATTCAACACAGTGTAATGGACGGTGAAATTACTGACTGCTCACTGTAGCTATTTTCAATGCGTCACTCATTTGTTGTTGGTAATTGGCGCTGCCATGCAACAAGCAAGTTGTAACGCCTTTCCAAAAGAAGGTGGTGAAAGTGGTACACTCAGTGCGCATTGCTTACCATTCCTTTATCTTCGTCTCATTTTGTGATGCGAAGCACAGCCAAGGTCAAAACGGGATGGTAAAGACATCAAAGTGGCCAGAGATGTGGCCCTACCAGGTAGTGAGAGAAGCGATTCGACCCGGAGTATTGGGGGAAAGGCAAAAGTATGGGCGCATTCGGAGACCAGGAAGGGTGACCTAATCAGTCCACGTGAGTGTGTCAATCTAGATATGGACTCGAGGAGACTGGACCTGAGTGTGTGTTTACGTCTGGGTCTGAGCCTAGTGCCTTTCTGATGCAATTCAGTCACTCGCTTCACTTAGTTAAGCATAACTACTAGTGACCGGTTGCCACCGTTCCCATAAGCTGTCAAGTGGACGAAACCTTTCGCGACTTCGGACAGCAGGGTCGCTCGGGATGCAAATGTGACACTAGAATTGCAATGCAGCATTAAGCTCCCTTTGCACAATACTTGTCAGCTTACTAACCAAGTCGTCCATTTTACAGTGTTTTGTCAAGCACGGACAACAAGGTAGAGTCCGTTTTAGCACCAACAAAAATAGAGTGTAGTATAAAGTACTTTATTTGGCATTCAACAATCATTTAATATATTTGCTGAATTCAATGAGTTGGTTGGCAAAATCAAGCATTGTGGTCGTTGCAGGATTAGACGCAGATGGCCTCCTGATTGTGGTTGTCGTTAGGGCACTCGCAGCTGTGATAGTCGAACTCTTCCCTTTAATTTAAAACAACAAGCTCACTTCAGTGTGCATTCTACCTCCTACATGACAACAAACTGCTGACAGCGCATGATGAGGCACTTTGGACTGCCCATCAGACGGGTCTGACGTAGCGTAAATCCCTGCAGTCAACTTCGTGGCAGAGAATGCTGCAAAGTGAAGCTATGTAATCATTTTGATTGTAGTAGTAGTAGTAAAGGTATGCCTTGATGGACTTGATTTTAACTGGCGCTTTTTACTTGGAAGTAATGGTTTAGCCTTCGACGTAACGAACATGACGGACTTACCTCCTTCCCTGCTTGCTGTGGTCAGCCTCACTTCATTACTGCAGGCTGTGCCTCCACGTCTATCTGGTGCATCCATTCTAATGCAAGCACATACGGTGGCAGAAGCGGACCTTATTCCCCTCGTTTCAGTGAAGGTGTATGCTGTTGTTAATCCGATACTGAAAGCACTGTTTATTAAAGCATCGTTGACTCTACAACAGACACTATAGTTAGTAATATATTTGACGAGTTGAGATGGCGGTTCGCAACTCACAAGCACTTGGTAAGCGTTGGTCAATGCACTTATCACGTTCTGGGGAGCTTCAGGTCCTGCCAAAGTGGAAATTTTACAACTTTGTCTGCATTAGTATGAAAGGGGACGATGAGGGTTCACTAGCCCCAGTGTTCTCTCTCGTGTCTTCCTGTGAAGTGAGGCGCAGGCATAATGCTCAAGCATCAGGGCGAATGTACAGAAGCTGATGAGGAGTGGTTTGCAAGACCTGCATCCCTTACTTCACTCCCTAGTAAACGGGGTGAAACGCTAGGTGGTGTTGGATGATGCAAGGAAATGAATGGATCTACTCAGTGGCATCAAGTCAATTTGACTGTGACAAGATGGAATGTAAAGTGATGTAATGCGATGTGATGTGATGTGATACAAACATGTGGGAGCAGATGAATAATTTCACCAAGTTATACGCCATATCCTTTTTGCCAAGTGCTTATATTCAAGTGGCGATGAAAGTAAAGCATGAGAAGGCGTCTTACCTCCAACTAATAGGCTATCGCTATGCATGAATAAAGTTGTCAACAGCATGAAGCAGTGTGGAAGGGACATCTCTCCTCCTCTAGGAATGACAGAACTTGTACTTACGACCCACACACATGTGTGCTTATAAGCACGCAGTCCAGTGATGTACAAGACGGCCCTCAACTTCAACCTCTCTTGGCAGTTTCTGTCACTTGATTTGATCAGCTGCGATACTGGGAGCACTGAGACTGCGAATGTGGCGAATAGAGGTGAAGCTTTGAAATGAGCGCATGCAAATCTACCAGTTGTGGTGAATGTAGGATTCGACGAAGTGGCTTTGACGCGCCCACTGCAAACGTGGTAAGAGCTCCTCTTTACAGATACTACTCCCCACTCCATCTGGAAAACTGCATTTCCTGAATGACGACTTCAAATTTGGCACAAGTGCCAACTCTTCATTGCGCATAGCGTGGCACTGATAACTGATGTATTAGGGTCTCCTGTCACGTTTCCAAGGCTTGCCACCCAACTAACTAACTAACTCATTAACAAAACAGGTGGTAGCTAAATTTGGTGTGGGCTAGAAAAAAGTGGTAAAAGAAGTTATGTGTTCGAAATGTCGACGTCAGAGTAGGCCGTTCGAGGACGGTAAGATGACATACGGCTACACACGTTGAGCGAACGTGCGTTGCCTTGACGTGAAGAGTGGAAGAGGATGGAGGGTTGGTTAGACACCCTCGGGGGGGTGAGGCTGACTGGCAATTACGCTGCTTGAGATTCGATAAATGCGAAGTAGGATTAACTTAACAAACGAATGAAATGCCAATGGAGGGAGTAAGGGAGGGAAGGAGCAGTGTGTTGTCGGGAAGGTGGATGGTGGCGTCAATTGCCAAATCACAAGGTAGTCGTCCATGCTCTTCCTCAGTGGGGAGCGGGTCGCGGGTAGAAAGGTGTGTGGGACCAGTCGGTCTAATGCTGGCGTTGATTTCGCACTTCTACCGGTATAAATCATGGAGGAGTTGTTGCAAGCCTAGTGGAGGAGGTGAGCAGGAAGATGAGCGATTTGGTCGTGATGGGCTCATTGGAGGACTGTGTGAAGAATTGCCAATGTCTACTTGAATGGAGAGTACTGGGTGGGCATCCTGTGGTCTATTTTCGCCTTTTCCTCCGCCATCTAGTAATGCCTGCCTGTTTCCTTTGGATTGAGGAGATGAGCATCTCGTGGTGGGAAGCGCAGGGCAGTGTGCGAATGCACCAAGTGGGTTTAACCCAGAAAACGACGTGGAGGGAGTGTCGGCGACTGGTACTCTTGACGAGTCGACGTGCCTTTATCAAAGTGTGTCGATATTAGTGAATCTTCTGATTCTGCCCCTCCTCAACCTGCTCATTCTCCTCCTTCACCAGTTATGCCCTGGAGAGCGAGGTTGTGTGCCTTGCTCCAACTTCCCATTTCATGTTCCATAGTTTGGTGGACCCGCTGCCTGCCTGCCTGCCTACCTCATTGTCAACATCTCTCTTCCCTCCTTTTGGAGAGAACCTCTACATGGTGGTCCACACGATAAGGGGTGAGAATGCACACTCCTCTACCTATTCCTGCATGTGTACCTTTACTCTCTCTGTCTCAGTTTGTGTGAGCATGCTATTACCCATTTCATTCTTTTGTTCTCCTAGGTGATTGCTTCAACTGGTGGCAAAACTGTCTCGTCTTGTTCTGCAAAAGCGACTGTTTGTGGTGGGAGTGGAGGAATAGTGCCCATGCCCCATTGTGCTGTGCATCTCACTCAGATGCGCAAGAGCATGAAGAAGGCTGCGCATTGAAGTGGGGAAAGGTGTCACACCGGATGACGGCGGTTTGTCTGCCGTGTGGCCAGGATTTTCAAGTCGCCTGTGCAGCAGACACAGAAGCGTGGGACTTATCAAACGAAGTGGTGCAATGAGAGCAGCGTCGGATGAGGGATGCGCAGGTAGCGCAAATGCAGTCAGCAAATGTGCTGAAGCAGAAGACGCTTCGACGATTCCCTTGTTTGTTTACTGAAGGGAGACACAAGGCCAAAAGAGGTGAGCCAGTGGAGAGTAATGAAGGTGTGAGAGGAGGCGCAGTGAGGGAATGCAATCTAGTTAATCAATGTCTTCCAAGTCCCGAGTCCACGCGTCTGTGTCACTCTTCATTGGTTCTCACCGCCCACAGACCCACTTGTTCCTTTTCCTTGGCTTTCCTTCACTCTCCTTCTAAGCACACGTGTTCCTTCACCTTGTTGTTCCCGCTTGGCTTCTCTTCACTCTCTTTGCCTCTTTCCAATCACACGTGTCACTCTCTCACTCTCGTTTGGACTGGTTTGGCGTTTGTACCCACAGCCGACACGACGACGAAACAGCGCGTCGAGGAGGTGCATGCTCTCTGTTTTCCACATTACACTTCTCCTTATTTTACATAAGTAAAGCGCCTTGGTCGATGGTGGGTGTAGGACTTAACCCAGTGGTGTACGCCTTTAGACACGTTGCTGAAGGCTTTAGTCATTGCAACTGTACGTGTAGAAAGAAAAGTTTTTGCGTGCAAAAACTGTCTTAAGGATGAGGTGGTGGGTGAAAGGCACTTGAACGACGAGAGAGTTGAGGATGGTTGAGTGGGTGCGTAGGTGCTTGCATGGATGTGTGGGTGGATAAATGAAAGGTCGCAATTTTCATGAGTGCGTGGGTGATTCGGTGGATGTGGAGCAACTAGAGGGACTCGAGTGCAGTGAGTACGTGGATGGAGAGTGAATACCCAAAGCTCGAGGAGTGGTGGTAATTTAGTGGTTGGAGAAACGAAGCCTAGCGAAATCACTTGCCTCATTCCTGCTGAGTGGAGGTGGCAGCTGAGTTTTCCTCTTTTTTGTACCTGTAACATGGCGACTTGATAAAGGAAAGGAAGCTGATTTCACACATTATGTGCTGTCAACTGTCCGCAGAAAGTGTCTAGCGTGTGAGTAACTTGACTATCGCTGCCGACGTCAGCGGCCCTCTTCGGTCTTTGGGGCGTGCTACTGAAGTTATTAAGTAGACACTGCATGATGAGTCCCGATTTATTGCATTGGTTGCGTCCATAGGCTTGCTGTGGTTTCTTTTGCTTCCGTTTGCACAACTAGCCAGCAACAAACGTAAAATGCATGTTATTGTAGTGGAGTGAAACTATTTTTTTCATGTAGTGATGAGCGCCAATCGGAACCTTTGCCTGGCTAGACGTGTGTCGTCTGACATGAAAAGGAAGCGATATTTTGTGCCTCGCAAATACAAGCGAATGGAGCATTGATAATTACATTTCTGTGTGTTTGCGCTCTAACAATCATTTCCTTACCACATTGGTTACCGATGCTAGATGTATCCAGTCGATCATTGCCTGCGAGACACCATTGGAAATAAAAAAGTTGGTTAGATCATGAGCGCTGGAAAAACCTTGACTACCTTTTGCTAACATAGCAGTGAGACGAAGCAGGAACATTCCATTAGATATTCCAGTGGGTCTCGAGGTACCACAGATGGCAGGACAGACAGCTTTCTAGATGTATTGGAACGATTTTTCTACAATGACGATCTTCCCCCACATCTACGAGGGGAATTTCAAAGACTCCGTGTCAAATTCTACAACTACTACAACAGGTAGCGTCGCATTCGCTCCTTTCAGCTCCCCAACTCTGTTTATTTTTGTACTCCCAGTGTTCACACAGTGTCGCAGCTCATCCCACAAAAGAAAGAAGCAACCAAATATGTTGTGGGTGAAGGTTATTTTGCACCAGCAGGCGATTCTACCAGAGAAGCCTAATGCAATCGCTCAAACGACCTAATAATGCATGTGAACGCATCAGTTGCCTCGTAGGTCAGGAGTAGGCCATTCCATTGGCCTGCATCACTAGAGTGCCTGCTTTTAAGCACACACGTGTGTAGGTTGTAAGTACAATTTCTGTCTTTCCTAGAGGAGGAGCAGGCGAGATGTCCCTTCCACTCTGCCTCATGCTGTTAACTACTTTCCTCTTTCATGGTGGTTTCACCCAGACAGCAGGTGAGACATTTTCGTATTCTTTTCTTTCATCGACACGCACACGTAACCATTTGGCGTTTGATATTAGTCAATCCGGCCAGCATAGCATGTGCTTTCAACACTAGAATAGCCAAAGTGTGGTGGGAATGACTTACTTGCTTCCATTCCCTTGTATAGCATTGCATCGCATCACTTCACATTCCCTCTTAGCAAGGTCAAGTCAACTTGTTGCCACTAAGTAGACTTATTCTCTCACCCGCATTGTCTGGCACCGTTGGCTTCTCACCCAATCCATTACTTAGTAGAGTAATTGACGCAGGTCTTTCTAATCTCCTTTCGTCTCCTTTCATGCATTCACTTTTCATGCTTGAGCTCTGTGCTTCCATCTCACTCCACACGGGGACATGTGGGAGCACATTGGGACAAATGAAGCGCTATCACTTCCTCTATGCTAATGCAGACTTATCAATTCATTTTCATTTTTGCAGATCCTAGGGCTCCTCAGAACGTGAGAGTTGAGCCACTCGACCCTAGCAGTGTGCTCTTGAGTTGGTATAAGCCGTCTCAATCCGACGCGCCTGTCGCTAGCTACAGTGTCCAATGGAGTGTTGGAGGACATCAGGAAGAAATTATTCTTCCCTCCTCAAAATTGTCTTACGTTGTTTATTTTTTGCATCCGGGAGACAACATTTATGTTACTGTTTGTGCGCACTTTCTAAAGGATAGATCAGACACAGCTGAAGACGTAGTCTGCGCCACTCAAATGAACACAACTACACCAACTTTGGAGGAATGTGAGTTCCCTATGCTCCTTTTGTCGGAAGCCAATTAATTACTTTGAAGTAGCCAGGACGAATGGAATCAGGTCCACAATGTCACCTGTTCAGTACTGTTACTAAAATGATTCCGCAGCCTTATTTTACAGTCTCCTCTGTCATACAATCTGCTGCCGGTATCTGCGTCAGACACGCCTCATGCTGTAGTGGGAAATGCTTCAATAGACTCTGTTAGCAGTATGTTGGCATGTAGAAGTTGCACTATGCAGTAGAGTAAATTTGTTGTTTCAAATTAAAGGGAATAAATGGTCTACTACAACTGGGATTCCCGCAACGACTCCCACAACCTCAGCGAAGACCATCACACCCACAACCACCACCAATACCGCATCTGCCTTTGCTACTCTAGCCACTGCAGCCCTTCTAGCTTCCATGGCTCTAGTGCTTGCATGAACCTCCTCGTAAGTCTGTACACTTCACCATCCATTTCACCTACTCCCAGTACCACAATTCAATGCTTGCGTCTGCCGAACACACTGTCCATTCCCATTGCAGGCTTCCCAACTGCGGACAATGGTCGGCGTGACAACCATCAGCCTTCACTCTCAACAAACCCAGTAGCTATAGTGAACGATTGCTGATTGACAAATAAAATGCTTTACTACCTACTCCATTTTCGTCCATGCTGAAATTTGTTGCGTCTGGTTGTATGTAGTTGGCAAGAGACCCTGCACTGCAAGTGGACCGTGGGAACACAGTAGGAATCGCCTTTCAATTGATCGTCCGCTCCTAGTTGTTTGGCCATTACTTCAAGGGCACTTCGATTGCGGCAACAGTTAAATGGGAGGACGACGTCATTCGTTCACTGCTAGCTGCTTTTAAATGAGTCATTTGAGTGATTGGATTGTATCGGAGAGGCACTTGCACTCAGACCTATCACTCCTTCCTCCTCCTCCTCCTCCCTCTCCTCCACACACACACAATCGAGCCCAGTCTCCACCACGCCACAGCCACATTGACACACGCACGTTGAGAGATTAGGTCACCCTTCCTGGTCTTTGTATGTGCCTATTGATGAAATGGCTGGGCGAATCGCCAACATTTGGGGCAACCAGCCAGCTGAAATAGACTTACATTCTTTGCTGAGCGGAATGCCACACCCATTGGAGGTCGCGTGCTCCATTATTATATTTTCCAAGGACTACTCCATTACGACATCAAAGGGACCACAGAGCGTCACGTTTGGTGTACTGGCAATTAACATGGCTCACGTCACCAAATATACCTACATCTAATTTGAGTCATAGTGGTAATTGAGGTGTGAGGTAAAGGTGCGAAAAGACGGAGAATGCTGTGAAAGCATGGAGGTCATCAGGTGAGCGTGTGAATAGGCCGACGCATGTACTTATGTGCCACATCATCCCTATACGCAACGTCGCCTCACAAGTAGTTGCGTGTGCATAAGCCAACGTGGCCTGTGAAATTGAACTGCTAGACATGCTCTACTGCCTTGGAAGTACTTTCTTGGGGATGTAAACAACACCAGAGGCTCTATTCTGCAAATAAATATTATCTCAATTGCCCGCCAGCTTTGCTTCACAGAGGAGTCTTCAAGATGGCCTTGTTTGCATAAATTTACATAAATTTTCTAAAGGCGTTCTACTTTTGGTAATTAGTTTTGACTGCAAACCGAGCCATCCTATCTGGTTGACGGATTCGCTGATGACTGCCATTTCAGCCCGTCTCGCATCCACAAACAGCAACAAACCGTCTCTAGGTCAGCTACTCCCTCTTTACTGCACTGTAAGTCTCCTTATTCTCTACTGAGCATAATGGAAATCACTCCGACTGCTGTGATGTTGATGTCTGCTGTGTTGAATGCAGACCTCAAGTCGGTAGTTACATCACCATACAAGTTGTGTTAGAGGAGAAAGTAAGAAGTGGGATGAGGAAGATGAGACATTTTGGATGGTTAACATGCTTCACTGTCTCTATCCACGGCGCCCAGAAGTCATGCAGTTGACACCCGTCCACTCACAATTTCACTCATCAAACAACCACTCAATTCCTTGCTGACTCCATCCAGTCCTCTATTCCTCCTTCCATCACCGTATCCATCCTTCCACCATTCCAGCATACGTCCATCACTCAACCCTCCTTCTTCGTCTCTCTCTCCGTCTCTCCCTCATTCTTGTCCTCCGTTAGCTCAACGTCCCATTTATCCTATCACTCATCCCATTTACGTAAACCAATTTTCAAATTCTTCCTCGATCCACCCCTTCCTCCACATGCCTTACATTCACAACCCTCCTCACAAACCGCTTTTGTGCTCTTATTTCGCTCTTTCATGTGCCTTTTCGCTCTACATCCATTATGCTTGCCAGTAGCATTCCTCTAGTCGTTCACCGCCCACTGTAGTCTTCTCTCACCATCAGTCAGACTTCTTTCGCCCACGTAACTATCGGCACAACGCGACTAACTTTTGTCAGGAGAGTCGGAAAGTGAGGTGTGCCTCACCTCTCATCCAAAAAACGGCTACTCTTTATCCCGAAACTGAGCATCGCATGTTTGTCTCCTATCCAAGCCTACATTGAGCTGGCATTCTTTGCTCCAGTCATCGATTGCTCGCATATCTTACCCACATCCATCCATCCATTCATCCAGGCATCCACCCATCCATCCATCCATCTATGCACAACTGGCCCTTCTGCCAAGCTCTACCGCACCGTCCAATACATCCACACACCATGTGGCCAGATGTACTACTTCCGGTGACATTTTCCACCCACCTTCAGATAAGGCTTTTTACCTGGTAGATGATGATGCGAAGTGTCAAAAGGATTAGCCAGAACTTGGAAAGTGCAGACTACTCAGCATCTTTCTGATGTCGCACTCGTTGCTTACCAGTAAGCTCGAACGACAGAGCAGTTAAGTAGAGGAAAGACATGTGTATGTGGAAGGCGTGAAGGAAGACTGAGAGGGTGAGAAAGGAGGTAATGCAAAAGAGGACAATGTGCGCTTGAAATGCATAAAGAATACGAAGAGAAGAGTAGAAGAGACAAGAAGAGGGAGGGCCACCTGTGCTTGGAAGATGGGAGGAGAATACAGAAAGGGCGGTGGAAGCAATAAGATGTGGGAGCACTCGCTCTTGGAATTATCAGCATCATGACCCGCCATGAAGCCAACGGTGTCAAGGATATGCCGGAGTCATCCGCCTCCCCATGGTATCCCGTATGTCCACTCTTAACACATCCACCGATTGCGACGGCGAGGGAAGCGTAGACGTGGTGTAGACTCTTTATTTATTATCTGTCTTGGCAAAGGTTTGTCACGTCTCACCAGTAGTTGCGTGGCGAAGAAACCGTGATTGTTCGTGAGAGAAGATTGCTGTGGATGATGAAGGACCGGACGAAAGTTGCTGACGTGTGTGTAGGCTGCAGCGCAGAATGGATGGAAAATGCAGGAATATGGCGCAACAGTCGTTCCATGGTAGAAGGCGTAAATGAAAGGCATTGGGAAGGGAGGAGGAATGGAGGAAAAATTGGTGGATTGATGCATGGAAATGAGATGTAAGGCAGGCTGAACGGAACAAGGAAAAGATGGCGGACAAAAGAGGAGGAAGGGGAGGATTGTGATAATAAAACTCTATGGATGGCCTAACCCCTCGGCCATCCACCGTGAAAGTAGCCACCAACGTCTGTCGCCCTCGTCCGTCCTCGAAGGGTGCTACTGAATTCAGTAAGTAGGCACTGCACAAAGAGCTGCGATCTTTTGCGTACGTTGTGCTTTAATGTGCTTTCTGTGGTGTCTTCTCCCCCTGCTTGTCCTATTAGCCACAAATGGATGCCTATGTCACCAGATCTAAACGTCTCTTCTCTAATACCTGCTACTTCACATTATTTAGGGTGAGGCAATGTGTTTACCCTAAACAAGGTTTAAAACGAATTCAATGAATCAGTATTTGTGTGAGTGGGCTTGAATCCAGTCGAGTTGCAAAGGCAGGACATTAAGGGGATAGAGGATGCAGCGTGAGCGTCTTTATTGTCGACATGCAGACGACATCTGGGTGAAATTTGAGGTTGGGTGCACGCGCATCCCATTGCTGTGATGGAGACACTGCCGTATCCGTCTTCGCTTGATTGGCCGCCGACATTACACCGCTTGCCAACACTTTTGAAGTCTGCCTCTATGTGTGTGACAATGGATCAATCGCCTCATTGTTCTGGAACACTCAGAGCCTGGGCTAGAATTAGACCACTTCAGACCTCTGCGGTGATGTTTGAGGATGGACAAACGGCATCTGCCTTCTTCTTGGTTATGTGAGCAGTCCTGTTTGCAAAAGTCGTTTATGCATCGATACCACTTTTGTCAAAGGAAGGAGCGTTTGTGCACAAGTAAGTAGTGGCAGCTTAAAAAGTTGTTTTTGATGGATTTGAACACTACCCCAGTGTGTAGCGATGGAGATCTTTTGGAATATTTGCCTGACTGGACTCTTGTCGTCCGACTTTACCACACTTGGAATGGAATTGCATTTTGCTAATCACTAAATGCGGTGAATAAGGACTTGGAGGCAGTTACAGGCGACAAATGTTCTGTTGCTTCTTTTTTCAACCAATCACCGAATCACTTCCAATCGGAAAAGCGAAATTGGACGCAGAATCGAGCAGCGTGATTAGGCTTTGAACGGGTCAATGCAACAGAATTGGCGATGTGATTTACTCAAATCACAATAAACGCAAAACTTTTCGAATGGTAAAAAAGGGTGAGCTTTAGGACACATTAATCCTTGGTCAAATACTTGGGCACGAGAGGAGGACACATGGAGCGTCAATGTGCACCCACGGGGTGAGTGAGTCGATACTACTTAAATGCACGTAATCCACTACTGCCAGAGGGGAAGAGTACTTTCCACTCCTTCCACGCACACACAGAATAAGCGGCGCTAGTCAGACATCTGTCTCAGGTCAGTTGTGTGTCACAACCTTCCTTTTAAACTAAGGTACGACACCGCCGTCGACTAACCTGTCCACCGCGTGGGAGGCGACAACACTCTTGCTCGCACGTGCCTTGATGCCAATTTGACATCACCAATGTCTGCATTCCTCTAGTCCCTCAGGATTGGCTCTCCTTTGAGCGTTCCTGTACCTTCATTCTATTCCATGTTCTTCACAAACGCAACTGTGGTGGAAGGAGGCGTCTTTGCTAAAGCCCCAATTACCAGCAGGTTTTGACCACCGGCAGCTGTTCCGCAGCTCACATTGGGAGGCATCGTCGTCCTTGTTCAGGACAGAGAAGCCCCCCTGTGGTTAGCCCACTACCTTCACCCACTTTGCGGCCTTCTTCCTTGCCTCAGGCCCACTCACAATTTGCTCGGTCGCCACCGCCGTGTTACTATTGGCGCCTACTTTGGAGGCTGTTGTCAATTGAATTTCGCTTTGTTGTCTCACTTAAACCAAGTGAGCAGAAGGGATGCTGAAGTTGATTGGGGAGACAATGTACGTGCACGACTTCGTCTGACAGAATGGATGATCTGGCGACTGGAGAAGAGTACTCGAATGTCAGCTGATTTGATCTGGTCAGTGGTGTCAGACAATGGATTGCCCGGCCACTTTGGAATATGCTGTATCGTTACAATTATGCTGCGACTGGGTGAGTTGACTGCATGACAAGTTCTATTTCCTTTTCTGACATATGCCTCCAACTTTGACTCTTTGGTAAATGCTTGCAAAGACTTATCACTGAATTGGCTTGGGTTTGTAAATGTCAAGCTTGCAATAATAGACGGGTGCAGTGTGATGTGGAAGTGCGTTGCATTGACGGATGCTGGTGAATGGGAAGGAATAGGCTTGCTTTACTGGGTCATTCACAAAGGAGGCTGGTGTGTCCATTTGGGAGCCGAGCGCACCCCTTGTTGAACTTTGTAAGCATTCAACTAATTTGCTTTCCTAATGACCGAATTTGACTCTCAAATGTTTTGTCGGTGAGTCACTTTTCGAGTGATGCAGATGCTGCGGGTAAAATGCTTACCTCGAACCTGCAGCTGCTGCTCATGGGGCTTCGTTATAGCGGTAAGTGGACATCCTCCACAAGCAAGTACATGCGTTTTTTGTTTTAGTGGGAGAACAAGGCATAAATTCATGCGTAAAACAGAGTTGTGGCAGTAGATTTGAGGTAGTCGGGACAATAAGTGGCACAGGATATGTGGTCAACTTCTCTGTGCAGAATGCGGACTGTCGGCAGCAGAAGAGGTGTCTGGGGGTTCTTTTTGCATGTTAAGCCCACTGCGGATTGGCTGCCGCCTTCAGTTGAAGGCGGAGAGCTTCATCGCTCTGAATGTGAGCAAGCCAGCTTATTGGGATATCGGAGGAAGGGGAACAAATGGTGATGCAACCAGCCAAAGAAGGTGAGCTGTTTTAATCTACGCATTCTGTTGTGGAGGCCATGGGTGTGATGGCGTTG
This sequence comes from Taenia multiceps, assembly GCA_001923025.3. Lineage (NCBI taxonomy): Eukaryota > Metazoa > Platyhelminthes > Cestoda > Cyclophyllidea > Taeniidae > Taenia > Taenia multiceps. Next base: position 2,239,604 of record CM010315.2, on the reverse strand, counting down.
AAGGCAGTGAAATGGAGAACGCCCAATATATCTGTAAATTAGGCAGCCAGATGCGCTGGTTCTCACCCACAGAACGGCCACCTACGCTACGGACACTGTCACCACCACAGCTTTTGCATCAACCCCACCGATCACGCACCAACAATGGGAGCTCTTTCTGTAACAACTTGTGCAGACGTGTTGATTGAGAATGAGGAAGCTGGTTTGATAAAAGTGTAGATAGCAAGCCCCTCCACTGACGAAAGTGGTAGCTATGGATCCGCGAATGCACCTTTTCAGCCTGAAAGTTGACATGGACCAAGTGCATTAGCTTAATGAATTCAAATTCTCTAAGCTTGCGTCCTAACTTCCTGTATAGCTTTCCCGATATGTGGGTGACACATATAGGTGACGCAGGGTTTATTAAGGCTAGCTGCACCGATTCGTGCTGCGCATTAGCAGTGTCGGAGTGGGCTAGAGGAGGTGGATTGAAGGTGATCAGCATAAAAGAATGTTGACCGTCCTTCTTTGGGACTTCCTTTGTTTGGCAAGTTCATTACTTATGACAAACGAGGACACTTTTGCCATATCAGAGCAACTAAACACTCAGAGCAACCTCATCAGAGTTGCTCAGCAGGACGTCCAGAGCTCAGCAATGGGCTACTGCTCACTAAGATGCTTTTGGAGGAAGGGTGCGCGTCGTGAATTTTGCCGCTTGATTGCCAAACATTGCCGTCCTCTGGCCCCTACACCTCTTCCACGTTTTCACACCAGGGTTTAGCTCTATTAAGTTAACTATGTTGATCATGAATTGACCTAATGCCTAAAAATTGGCGATGGGATGGAATTGCAGGGACGAAGACCAGGCAAAATTGCTAGCCTCCTTCCCGCAGATTAGAGGGAGCAGCTATGTGCTAGTCATTTTAATGCCTGCAAAATGTCGACATGATTGAAAGTGAAGCTGAGTACATCGATCACGTGCTGTCATTGGAACGCAGAGGTGTTGTGGTGTGAGTGAATAACTTGAATGCAGCCGCCAACGTCTGTCGCCTTCTTCCATCTCCGAAGCGCTCTACTGAAGCTATTAAGTAGGCACCATGCGACGAATTCCGCTTTCCTGTGCAATTTGTGCTGGTGGGCTTCATGATTGAATTGCACTGTGTTGTATTCCAACAACGGCCTAGGCACTTTGGAGGAGCAACATCTAAGGAGTCCTAAAGAATTAAGCGATTTTTAAGGCCCTAGTATTTAAATGTGTAACACTTGGCGGTCGACCACACGAACTCCATGATTTCACAGCATTATTCATCAAGTTCAACCTCAGCCCAACACTTGCTCTCTCTTTTTGAGCTTTCCTTGGACATAGATGTGGCAGCTGACTTGAGATCTGCGTCCTTCACTGATGATGAAGAGGAGGTGGAAATGCTGACTGGCGTGAGGAGGAGTATCTACATAGACGATCCCTCATTACGTCAAGGTCTCCGCGTTGATACCTACATTCACCGCAACTGGTAGCTTGGGTGAGCTAGCATGCAAATCTGTGCAAATGACACACTCACAATATCTCAGCTAATCACAAGGGGAGACAGAAATCGCCGAAAAGAGGTTGCAGGAGATCACCAGTTTGCGCCGATAGGCGTTCTTACCAGAGAACTCCAAAACAATCGTCCGAACGACCCAGTAATGCGTGTGGTTCCACGGCATGCGTGGGAATGCGGCATTGGCTTCGTAGGTCAGGAGCAGGCCATTCTATTGGCCTACATCACTAGACTGCATGCTTAGGAGCACAAGTGTGTGTGTGTGTGTGTGTGTGTGTGTGAGTTGTAAATGCGAGGTCCACTTATTGTGGAGGTGAGATATCCCTTTCACTCTGCTTCATATTGCTGGCAACGTCATTCTTGCATGGCGATTTGACACTAACGGCAAGTGTGATCTGACAACCAACATCAAATCAACCAGTGATGAATCCAGAACTCAAGTCACCAGCTACATCTGCATTTAATTTGAGTTACAAGTGAAATTGAGGTGTGAGGTGAAGGTGGGAATTGATGCAGAATGTTGCAAAAGCATGGAGGTCATCAGGTGAATGCGTGAATAGGCCAACGCATGTACTTATGAGCCACATCATCCCTCTACGCAACAATGCCTCACAAGTAGGTCCGTGTGCATAGGGCAACGTGGTCTGTGAAGTTGGAATTCTGACGTGCTTGACCGCCTCCGAGGGACTTTCCTGAGGACAATGACAACGCTAGTAACTCTTTTCTGTGCATGAAATTCTGCGTGAAGACAAATTTTTGCCAAGTAGAGATTACCGCAAATTTACAAAATCCTTGTTTGACAAGGAAGTTTTATCGATGGTTTCGTTACATAGTCTCCCTTAAATTTTGTTCGAGTTATGCTTTGTTTGGTGTTCGGTTCGCTTTTCCTTTTCTTTATTATGCAACGGAGCTCCAACAAGGCTATCCGGTTGATGGACTCGCGGAAATGTCTGCCACGTTAGCCTGTCTTGCTCCAACGAACAGCAAGAAACCGCCTCTGGGTCAGTTATTTTTGCAAAAGAATCATGCATAGCACAGAGTTGTCTCCTGCCATGCATAAATAGATGGGATGAGATCGTTACTTGAATTAGTAGCGTCCAAGAGACATAGACGTGTCTTGCGTCACGAGCGACAGGTCTCACTTGCTAGCGCCTACTGGTCTTCAGCAGGCACACCACTCTGTTTGATAGACACAGTACACTGTGGATTCAGAATTGACCTCTTGGAAATACCGGCATATATGCTTGGCCCTTAAACTCCACTGATGCCTTTCAGTGTATCTGGGAGATAGCCTTTGGTCATGGACACAGTTGATGTGGCTCTAGGCTGGTATGCTTCATCAATCTGGTTAACCTTAACTAAAGTTTGTCATGTCGCCTTGTTCTTTCAACGTGTTGTCGGAAGCAGCCATCTATTTGCACATCCCATAGCCAGGAAGAGTAGGACACAACCTTATTCACGGTGATGCGCCCCGCTTCGGCTGATCCGTCGTTGCACTCTTGAAGATACAAAATTAATGCTTGCTATTCCACTAGTATAAATCGTATACCCTGTTTACTGTATCGGTAACAAACGGCTTTCCACGAACCAATCATTGCCAAGTAGTATGTGCGTGTGTGTGTGTGGTTTCCTGAGACTGCCTTAAAAAGGAGCAAAGACATAATCTAGGGTAAGATATATACAATAAGTAAACAAAAGGGGATTGGTGCAGCTGACAGGATCCAGAGACCAGCTTACCCTGCAGCGATTATTCGGCCATTCCGAGTTTCTGATGTTGGTCTAGTGCTAGTGGTGTTGCGCACACAGGCCCTACTTGTGAACTGACGCTATGGAGCTCATTGCTTTAAGGCTGCCAAGGAGGATCTGCCTTGATTTGCCATCAAACCCTCCAATACGCCTGCTCTCCACTTTGTAACAGAACAGCTTCTGAACAATGTGGCTGGCAAATGTCGATGTTATTTTCACAAATGCTAAAGCCCAACATCAGGGTGAAATATTGTGTGGAGCACAGTGCCAGTGAAAAGTGCCTTGTGGCTTCTCTCACTCCTCGCTCCCTAGAAGGCTTCAAATGGTGCTGCAAGCCATGTCGGTGAGGGTAGTCCCTTCTGCACGAGAGTTGGCTGGGCTGTGTTAATGCCGTTGGTCGTCTCAACGCGTACCACCTTCTTCGTGTTGACTATCACTGCTGCACTCCACTCCCTCCTCTTGCTACACCACATCCCACTTCCTCGCTCTTCAAGTGACTTCGTGCAAACAGTGGGGAAGAGCACTCATGTACACAGTAAATGAAACAATCGTGAAAAGATCGTGGGCAGTGGGGTTAATTTTACCGCTACTCTGAAACGTTCGAGTGAGTGTGCTGTCGGCATCACATTGTGACGCAGTGCTGCTAGCCATCAAATATGGCCGAGATCTAGACCATTTGTGAAGCATCCAGAGTAATGCGTCCCCGTCGATGGCATTATGAAGACGGGTAAATTGAGCCGCGATGTGTCAGTTGGAGCCGTTGTACATGGCCCAGCGACTCCCATTCTGACTACAGACAGTAGTGATGAAGTAAAATCAGAGAGGATTATTCCCATTCTGGCTGCTGTATGCCTCATAAAGAGAGAAACTCAGTATGTCGCTGAAGAGAGGAGTAAATAATTTTACACAGAGGAGGCTTTATTCAGTGCATTTCTAAGAAAGGGTAGGAATACCCTGTCTGTCTGGCCGCCTGTCTACATGTTTGCCTTTATAGTAGAGCTCAGTATACTGTATCTGTCAATCTCCGTTCGGCACACATCAGAAGCTTCTCCTCAACCTGCATTGGGCACGATTGACAGCAGGTGAAATTTCAACGGAGAGGCAGGTCCCCTCTCCTCATCCACACTATGCCATCCACTTATCCATTCCCAATTCCCTTCGAAAAATTCGTGTCTTCTCTTAGCAAAGTAGCAACGTCGTCGGCTTTCGTTGATTTGTTTTTGCCACGCTGGTCACGATCAACCCTTGCCTATTCTACTGCAGGCATGTTGTGCTGTGGTCGTAATAAACAGTGGCGAAAGTAGACAACCAATTGTTACAAAGGCAAGCTTTAAAATGCATTTCTGACCCTCATTGCATGCGTGAGAAAGGCCTAATATGGATGGATTGCAAGTCTTCCTGCACAACATCATCCACGACGCCGTCACTGTGGTGGACGTGGCCTCTGTCTCAAATGACAGGACCACACCATCGAAGTCTTGGGTGGCTAGGAGGCATCACAGTTAAAGCGTGAGTGGATGGATGGGGCGATTGCACCGGTCTTGTGCCGACTCCTCGTCAGCCCTCATTAGGATTGCCTTCAACACCACATCGTGCATTGCATTCACATTAGATTGGTGCATCAACGAGGGCAACAAGACGTTGTAGGGAGGCAGTACTAGGGGTAGTGGAGGGGGATTTGTGAGCGAGCGACAAATCAGAGTGTGGCTACGTGTGCCGCAGATGCGTGGATGGTGGAGGTGGTGTTAGACGCCCGTCGGCTTGGTTTTGGTAGCTGTTCTCATACTGTTCAATCACACAATACCCTTACGTTCAAATGTTAACCAGCAGTGCATTAAAGTGTTTTCGCCTGTGTAGAAGAAGGATGGTGGGAAGAGAGTTTCCACCCTCGGTGTCCATATGTAGGGCAATCGCTAATAGGCACTAAATTAACCGATGGTATTGAGTGTCACAGGCCACCTACGTCGTGGCACCAAATGTGGGACCGATTGTGCTAGGGACTGAATTGTGGTGCTGCGTGCTCACATTGCACGTCTTCTGCACATACATCTTTACTAAGTTCACGCACGCCCACGCGTCTACGTTTTCTTCTCACCTGCTCACCTACTGAACTCTGTACTTTCACACCATTCTCCACCGTTTCTCAACTCCATCTTACTTCTTACTTTCTCCTACAACTTACTTTGGATGCAGAAGCAGCTGATGACTTGAGGTCTGCATTCATCACTGATGTAGAGGGGGTGATATCGCTAACTTCTCATCTTGGCGACTCGTGGTGGCTGCCACCGAACAAGCAATTTGTGACTCCTGACGATAAGAAGCTTGCGATAGCAGTGCACTCAGTGCGCACTAACGTCGTAATGAGGCGAAGCAGTGTGGTAGAACATACTACTCACTACCGTTGAGAAGGGGTATGAGACAATAGGCATGGTGCGAATGCCCAGTCTCCTGACACGGGAATGTTCGTGTAGCTTGGGAAATAGATACACTGGGCGTCAGGTCACTCTACGACGCTTTGCTTTCCTGCCAAAGTATTTTCTAGGAGTAGGTGATGGTAAAACAGGAGATCCTCCATTCCTAAGCCATTTCTATGCCTTTACTTGATAGATTTCATAGCTGACATTGCTGATGGAGGCACTGAAGTGGAGGTATTGAGGAATGGTGAATACACCTGTTGTGCAGTGGGGTTGTGGCAGCAGATGGAGTGCTTTGCTATGACTTAGTCCGGCCCTCTCGGCTAATCAGAAGCTCAACTATGACTTGACATTTAACGGCGAACTTAGAAGTGAGAACTTTCTTTGATTCGTGATCACCGTCTGCTGCCATGAGCCCAAAGGCTGGAATTGAAACGAGAGTGCTTGACAAGGCAGTCACAAACGCCTCACCATGCACAGTGAAGAGTTGGCAGATGTGCAAGATCTCTAGGTGCCAGGCAGAACAGGCAACTTTCTCAATGGATTTGAGCGATAGTTCTACAATGACGATCTTCCCCGATATCTACGAGCGCCATTTCAAAGACTCTGCGTCAAATTCTACAACTACCACAACAGGTAGCTTCGCTATCGCTCCTTTCAGCTCCCTAACACTGTTTACTTTTGAGTTCCCAGTGTTCACACAATGTCGCCGCTCATCCCATAAAAGACAGAAGCAACCAAAATATGTTGTGGGTGAAGGTTATTTTGCGCCAGCAGGCGATCCTACCGGAGAAGCCTAACGCAATCGCCCAAACGACCTAATAATGCATGTGAACGCATCAGTTGCCTCGTAGGTCAGGAGCAGGCCATTCCATTGGTCGACATCACTAGAGTGCCTGCTTTTAAGCACACACGTGTGTAGGTTGTAAGTACAAGTTCTGTCTTTTCCAGAGGAGGAGCAGGAGAGATGTCCCTTCCACTCTGCCTCATGCTCTTGGCATTTTCACTCTTTCATGGCGGTTTCACCCAGACAGCAGGTAAGACTCCCTCGTATTCTTTCTTTCATCAACACGCACACGTAACCAGTTGGCGTTTGATATTAGTCAATCCGGCCTGCATAGCATGTGCTTTCAACACTAGAATAGCCAAAGTGTGGTGGGAATGACTTACTTGCTTCCATTCCCTTGTATAGCATTGCATCGCATCACTTCACATTCCCTCTTAGCAAGGTCAAGTCAACTTGTTGCCACTAAGTAGGCTTATTCTCTCACCCGCATTGTCTGGCACCGTTGGCTTCTCACCCAATCCATTACTTAGTAGAGTAATTGACGCAGGTCTTTCTAATCTCCTTTCGTCTCCTTTCATGCATTCACTTTTCATGCTTGAGCTCTGTGCTTCCATCTCACTCCACACGGGGACATGTGGGAGCACATTGGGACAAATGAAGCGCTATCACTTCCTCTATGCTAATGCAGACTTATCAATTCATTTTCATTTGTGCAGATCCTAGGGCTCCTCAGAACGTGAGAGTTGAGCCACTCGCCCCTAACAGTGTGCAAGTGAGTTGGGAAAAGCCGACTCAATCCGACGCGCTTGTCGGTGGCTACAGTGTCCAATGGAGAGTTAGAGGATATCAGAATAAAGTTGTTCTCTCCTCCTCGAGATCGTCTTACATTATTAATGGTTTGCAGCCGGAAGACCACATTTGTGTTTCTGTTTGTGCGCACATTCTAAAGGATATATCAGCCATAGATGAAGAACTAGTCTGCTCTACTCAGGTGACAAAAACCACACCAACTTGGGAACAATGTGAGTTCTCTATGCTTCTTTTGTCAAAAGCCAATTTATTACTTCGAAATCACCTGTTCGGTGCTGCCACTAAAATAATGCCACAGCCTCATTTTACAGTATCCTCTGCCATAGGATCTGCTACAGGTATTAGTGTCAGACACGCCGCATGAAGCAGTCAAAAATGTTTCAATAGACTCTGTCAGTAATTTGTTGACATGCAGGAGTCAAACAATGCAGTGAATTAAATTTGTTGTTTCAAATTGAAGGGAGAAGCACGTCTACTACAACAGGGATTCCCTCAACGACCCCCACTTCTACAACCACCATAACCACCACAGCCACAACAACTACCGCAACCACAACGAATAGCACGCCTGTCCGGACTTCTACAAACGCCACAACTACCACAAACACAAAGAATACCGGGTCCACCCAGTCTCATCCAGTCGTCAAGACTACTACAATCGCAACAAATAGAGAGTCTACCCCCAGTTCCACAACCACCAATACTACCACAGCCTCAACGAAGAAAACGCCCGTCCGGACTTCTACAACCGCCAAAACTACCAAAAGCAAAAAGAATTCTAAGTCTATCCAGACTTCTACAGTCTCCACGACTACCACAAGCACAGCAAGTAGAGAGTCTACCCCAAATTTCACAGCCACCATAACCACCACAGCCACAACAAAGAGCACGCCTGCCCAGACTTCTACAGACGTTACGACTGCCACAATCACAATAAATAGAGAGACTCCCCCCACTTCTACAGCCACCACAACTACCACAACCACAACGAATAGCACGCCTGTCCAGACTTCTACAAACGCCACAACTACCACAAACACAAAGAATACCAGGTCCACCCGGACTCCTCCAGTCGCCAAGACTACTACAATCGCAACAAATAGAGAGTCTACCCCCAATTCCACAACCACCAATACTACCACAGCCTCAACGAATAGCACGCCTGTCCGGACTTCTACAAACGCCACAACTACCACAAACACAAAGAATACCGGGTCCACCCAGACTTCTACAGCCGTCAAGACTACCACAATCACAACAAATGGAGAGTCTACCCCCAATTCCACAACCACCAATACTACCACATCCTCAACGAAGAAAACGCCCGTCCGGACTTCTACAACCGCCAAAACTACCAAAAGCAAAAAGAATTCTAAGTCTATCCAGACTTCTACAGTCTCCACGACTACCACAAGCACAGCAAGTAGAGAGTCTACCCCAAATTTCACAGCCACCATAACCACCACAGCCACAACAAAGAGCACGCCTGCCCAGACTTCTACAGACGTTTCGACTACCACAATCACAACAAATAGAGAGACTACCCCCACTCCTACAGCCACCACAACTTCCGCAACCACAACGAATAGCACGCCTGTCCGGACTTCTACAAACGCCACAACTACCACAAACACAAAGAATACCGGGTCCACCCAGTCTCATCCAGTCGTCAAGACTACCACAATCACAACAAATGGAGAGTCTACCCCCAGTTCCACAACCACCAATACTACCACAGCCTCAACGAAGAAAACGCCCGTCCGGACTTCTACAACCGCCAAAACTACCAAAAGCAAAAAGAATTCTAAGTCTACCCAGACTTCTGCAGTCTCCACGACTACCACAGAAACAACAAATAGAGAGTCTACACGTACTTCTACAATCCCCACAACGGAGTCATCAACGTCAAATCCTGCAACAACCGATTCAACAGTTTCTTCCGCCACACCCAAAACAACCACCACTGCCGCATCTGCCTCCGCTACTCTAGCCACTGCAGCCCTTCTAGCTTCCATGGCTCTACTGCTTGCATGAACCTTCTCGTAAGTCTGTACACTTCGCCAAATATTTCACCCACTCCTAGTACCACAACTCAATGCTTGCGTCTGCCTAACACACTGTCCATTCCCATTGCAGGCTTCCCAATTCCGCACAATGGTCGGCGTAACAACCATCAGCCTTCACTCTCAACAAACCCAGTAGCTGTAGTGAACGATTGCTGATTGACAAATAAAATGCTTTACTACCCACTCCATTCCCGTCCATGTTCTAATGGGTTGCGTCTGGTTGTATGTAGTTGGCAAGAGACCCTGCACTACAAGTGGACCAATAGCTTATTAAGTTGACACGTGTCGTGCTGAAGGGATTGAAGACTGCACCACGATTCTGGGGCTGCCCACGAATCCACAGAGACGTTGCTGTTAACGAGCCGCAGGAACACTTGCCCACTTGGTCACTCGTAGGAACACAGTAGGAGTCGCCTTTCACTTGATCGTCCACTCCTAGATGTATAGCCATTACTTCAAGGGCACTTCGATTGCGACGACAGTTGGGTGGGAGGACGACGTCATTCGTTCACTGCTATCTGCTCTTAAATGAGTCAGTTGAGTGATTGGATTGTATCAGGGAGGCACTTGCACTCATACCTATCACCCTCCCCTCCTCCTTCCCCTCACCCACACACCCACACACACACCTACAACTACACGCTTACACACACACACACAATCGAGCCCAGTCTCCACCACGCCACAGCCACATTGACACACGCACGTTGAGAGACCTGGTCACCTTTCCTGGTCTTCGTATGTGCCCATTGATGAAATGGCTGGGCGAATCGCCAGCAGTTGGGCCAACCAGCCAGCTGAAATGCACCCATTTCTTACCTTTCTCCCATAACTCCACGTGAACTTGCTTCTTCCATTAACTGGCTAGCCCATATCTCTGCCTTAAGTGCTCAACATCCTCCAACAACTTGGCCAAAATTAACAGACAGGCTAAAAGGTGACGGGAATAGGTGTGGAGCGATGTCAGACCATGGCTGAGAAGTAAATCAGCATTCAGCATAGCTATGTAGCCACTCAGTCGGGAAGTGTTGACTTTGGTTACTAGGTTATAAGCTTTCTATTCTCTAGTATGAAGAATGCCACACCCATTGACTGAAGCGTAGTAGATGAGACTTAATAGGCACTTTCCTTGTTTAACAGTGTGCCAAATCGATGGAGGCTTGACATTCGCTTCGCTGCTACTTGCCTCACACTCCTTCTCTACATTAGTGAGTTGTATGTTCTGGCGCAGCACTTCACGCCCACCCAATACCAAATAAAATTCACGTACCACGGATAGCTAGTGATGCCACCTCCCCTTGTTCAGAGATGAATGCAGACCTCAAGTTAGCAGCTGCATCTGCATCCAAATCGAGATGCAGCATGAAAAAAGAAAGAAGAAAAGAAGGAAGTGGGATAGAGTGGAAGCGCAATGATGGAGAATGCTGTGGAAGCGTGGACTTCAGTGAATGAAGGCGTGAGAAGCCAACGTGGACTGGGGGACGCACGTCGGCTTGGTTTTCCTTGGCTTGGCCAGGCTAGGCTACAGGTCTCCGCATTCTTCACTGAGCTAAATGCCACACCTATTGAATCACTCTGATCACATTTAGACCGCGTGCTCTCTTATTGTATTTCAAAGGATTGCGACTTGATGGGTTCAAAAGAGGCAGCACTTAGTGGCCTAGATCCTTGTTTGACTGTGTGTTTCACATCTGGAGGCTGGATTGTCACTTCGCGGCACGGCCTTTGCACCACGCTACTTGCCTCTTTGGCCTTCTACGCAGCAGTGAGTGATGTGTGCGTCCACACCACTTCAGCCCATTACGGCATCAAAGGGACCACAGAGCGTCACATCTGATGTGCTGGCAATCAACATCAAACCAGCCAGTGATGAATGCAGGGCTCAAGTCACCAACTACATCTACAAACAATTTAACCTGCAGGTGAAATTGAGGTGTGAGGTGAAGGTGAGAAATGATGGAGAATGCCGTGAAAGCACAGAGTTCATCAGGTGAGCGTGTGAATAGGCCAACGCATGTACTGATGAGCCATGTCTTCCCTCCATACACCGACGCCTCACAAGTAGTTGCGGCGCATAAGCCAACGTGGTCTGTGAAATTGAACTGCTAGACATGCTCGACTGCCTTGGAAGCACTTTCCTTGACAATGTGGACAAAGTCAGTAACTTTTACTTGTACATAAATTGTGCGTGAGGACAACTTTCCGTCAAGTAGAAATTACATCAAATTCACAAAATCTTGGCTTGACAGAGAATATTTCAAGATGACTTTGATGCACAACTTCGATTTCCGGTCCGTTTTTCCCTTTTTTTATCATGCAGCGAAGCATTCGGTAATCAGTTTTGACGGAAAACCGAACAATGCTTTCCAACTGATGGACTTGCGGATGACTACCAAATCAGCCTGTCCTGCTCCTACTAACAGCAAGAAACCGCTTCTGGGTCAGTTAATTTTGCAAGAGAATCACTTGTTGCATGCTGTTGTCTCCTGTTGTAAATAAATAGATGGAATGGAATTCGTTGCTTGAAGCAGTAGCATCCAGGAGGAATGGATACATCTTTCGTCACGAACGGCAAGTCCCACTCGCTACCGTTTACTGGTCTTTAGTAGGCCAGGATGGACCTTTTGAAATACCAGATGACACGTTTGACCGTCAAATGAAAGCCGCTTCTCCATCAAAATTCACCCACCAACCAACCAACTAACAGGTCGCAAATACACAGAAAACCTTTATGGCGCACATGCAAGGAAGGTATTGGAAGGCGTGGTTGGCCTTGATGTCCATTGATGTCTTTCAGTGTATCTGAGAGGTGTCCTTTGGTCATGGACCCGGTTGATGTGGCTACAGGGCGGCATGCTTCATTAATCTGGTTAACCTCCACTGAATTTTGTCATGTCGCCTTATTGTTTCATCGTGTTGTCAGTAGCAGCCATCCATTTGCACCTCCCACAACCAAGAAGAGTGAGGCAAATTCCTACTCGTTTTGATGCATCCAGCTTCGGCTGATCCGTCTTTGCTCTCTAGAAGACACGAAATCAATGCTTGCTTCCCCACTAATGCAAATTGCATTCTCTGTTTATTGTAACTGTAACAAACGGCTTTCCACGAACCAATTTTTGCCAAGTAGTATGTGTGTGTGTGTGTGGCCTCCTGAGACTTCCCAAAGAGGGACGAAGGCGTGATCTTGGGTAGGATCCATGCATTAGGCAAACAACAGGGGATTGGGGCTGCTGACAGGATTTTAGAGCCCAGCCCAGCCCAGTTCAGCTCAGCCCACCCAGCAGAGAATATTCGGCCAACCCTAGTGTCCCTTAACGAAGACTGCAGTCAAATAGCCGAGGTATTGCTGTGCGTAAACTGGGCTGCAGGTTGAGACACCAGGTACGGTGGAGGTCTATACACCACTCAGCATAACTCGAAGGTGTGTCAATCAAACTGGAATTCTTTTTGCATGGATGTCATTGCCAGACGATTTACCCGTTTCCTCCTCCATCACTGACTCCAAGTGTATTGCATCATATGGACTTTTACTCCTACAACCAGATGCATTGCTTCAAATCGGTCGCAGCGCCAGTGGGTAGAGGTACTAGTGTTTGAGAGTGGAACAAGTTTTAAATGTCCAAGTATAGCCAAAATGGAAAAGAATGAAGCCTTAATTTGGAGGTTTCTGATGTTGGTCTAGTGCTAGTGGTGTTGCGCACACAGGCCCTACTTGTGAACCGATGCTATCGAAAGCACTGCTTTAAGGCTGCCAGAGAGAATCTGCCTTGTATTGCCATCAAACTCTTCAGGACGTATGCTCTACACCTAGTAACAGCACAGATTTCAAACAATGCGGTGAGCGAACGTCGATGTCATTATCACGAATGTTAAGGTCCAATCACAGGGTGAAATCTTGTGTAGAATGCGACGTCAGTGGAAAGCACGTTGTGGCCTCTCTCACTCCTCCCTCTCTAGGCGGCTTCAAATGGTGTTGCAAGTCATGTTGGTGAGAGTAGTTCCTTCTGCCTGGAATTGATTTGGCTTTGTTAATGCCTTTGATCATCTCGACGCGAACCAACTTCTTCGTGTCGACTATCACTGCTGAACTACACCCCCTCTTCTTGCCACAGCACCTCCCACTTCCTCGCTTTTTTGAGTAATTTCGTGCGAAAAGTGGGGAGGAGCACTCATGTACACAGCAAATCGAACAATCACACAGAGGCCCTAGGCATTGCAGTCAAAGTCATTTTGCCGCTACTTTAAAGCGTTCGAGTAAGTGTGCTGTCAGCATCATCTTGTGAAGCGGTGCTGCTAGGCATCAAATGCGGCCGAGATCTAGACCACTTGTGAAGCATCCAGAGCAATGCGTTCTTGTCGATGGCATTATGAAGACGGGTACATTGAGCTCTACCTGTTAACAGTGAGTGTAATGCGTCAGTTAGAGCCGTTGTTTATGTCCCAGCGACTCCCACTCTGACTGCTGACAGCAGTGATGAAGTGAAATCAGAGAGGATTGGACCCAATCGGGCTCCTGTATGCCTCACAAAGAGAGAAAATCAGTAGGTCGCTGAAGAGAGGAGTAAATATTTTTACACAGAGAAGGCTTTTCAGTGCCTTTCTAGGAAGCGGTAGGGCTACTTTGCCTATTTACCCATCCGTTTGTCTGCTGCCTACATGGTTACCCTTATGGTGGAGCTCAGCATAATGTCCCTGTCAACCTCTGTTCGGCGCACATCAGAAGCTCATCCTCAACCCGCATTGGGCACAAATGACAGCATTCATTCACTGACCACTTCCTAGTCCCCTTCGAAGAAATCGTGTCCTCCCTTCTCCTCTTTGCAACGCTGCTGTCTTTCGTTGATTACGCCGCGTTGTTCACAGTCACCACCTGTCTATATCATTTCACGTATATAGTGCAGTGCTTGTAACGAAGACTGACGAAAGTAGGCGACCAGTTGTTCCAAGAGCATAATTTAAAAAGGCATTTCTGACTCACACCGTACACTGAGCACACAAAACACAGAGCCGTCACTGTGGTGGACGTGGCCTCTGCCTCAAATGGTAGGGCCATACCACCTAAGTCTTCGGTGGCTGGGCGACATCATAGTTGAAGGGTGGGTCGATGGATGGGGAGATTGCGGCCGGTCTTGTGCCAACTTCTCGTCGGCCCTTAGTAGGATTGCCTTCAACACCGCATCGAGCGTTGCATCCACATTTGATTAGTGCAACAACGAGGATGACAAGGCGGGGTGGGGAGGCAGTACTAGGGTAGTGGAGGGGTATTTGGGAACACACGACAACGCAGTGCTGGACTACGTGTGATGCAGATGCGTGGTTGGTGGGGGTGGTGTTAGACACCCGTCAGCTTGATCCTGATGTACTCTCGTTGCTCTCCACTCCTCTTATTTCCTCGCTTCTCCTTCCTCTATGTCATATCAATGAACGCAATTAATGAGTTGAGATCTCCTCGCTTGTGTGTCAGGTCGTCGTGCCGACACTTTGGTGTGACTGACGACTCCAGTCAGTACAGTTTGAGCTGGAATTCACCAGCAGTGCGGTGAAACGCCAAATGCTACACTCCCACACACTAAGGACAGGTATTCACTCTCCATCCACATACTCACTGTATTCAAGTCCCTCAAACTGCTCCACATCCACCGAATCACCCATACACTCATGCACATTCCAGCCTTCCATCTATCCACCCACACATCCATGCACTCACCTACGCACCCACTCAACCATCCTCAACACTTTCGTCGTTCAAGTGCCTTTCTCCCACCACCTCATCCTTAAGACAGTTTTCGTACGCACAGGCTTCTCCTTCGCTACGCACTGCCGCAATGACTAAAGCCCTAAGCAACGTGTCAAAAAGTGTACACCGCTGGATTAAATGCTACGCCCACTATCGACCAAGGCGCTCCTATTTATGTAAAATAAAAAGAAGAGTAATGTAGAAAATAAAGAGCATGCACCTCTTCGATGCGCCTTCTCGTCGTCGTTTCAGCTGTGGGTACAAACGACAGACCAGTCCAAACGAGAGTGAGAGTGACACGCGTGATTGGAAAGAGGCAAGGAGAGTGAAGAGAAGCCAAGCGGGAACAACAAGGTAAAGGAACACGTGTGCTTAGAAGGAGAGTGAAGGAAAACCAAGGAAGAGGAGCAAGTGGGTCTGAGGGCGATGAAAACCAATGGGGAGTGACACAGACACGTGGACTTGGGACTTGGAAGACATTGATTAACTATACTGCATTCCCTCACTTCGCCTCCTTCCACACCTTCATTATTCTCCACTGACTCACCTCTTTTGGCCTTGTGTCTCCCTTCAGTAAACAAACAAAGGAATCGTCGAAGCGCCTTCCGCTGCACCACATTTGCTCCGACTGCATTTGCGCTACCTGCGCATCCCTCATCCGACGCTGCTCCCATTGCACCACCTCCTTTGATAAGTTCCACGCTTCTGTGTCTGCCGCACAGGCGACTCGAAAGTCCTTGCCACACGGCTGACAAACCGCCGTCATCCGGTGTGACACCTTTCCCCACTTCAATGCGCAGCCTTCTTCATGCTCTTGCGCATCTGAGTGAGAGGCCCAGCATAATGGGGCATGGGCACCACTCCTCCATTCCCACCACAATGTACCGCTTTTGGAGAACAAGACGAGACAGTTTTGCCGCCAGTTGAAGCGACCACCTAGGAGGACAAAAGAAGGAAACGGACAATAGTATGCACACACAAACTGAGACAGAGAGAGTAAAAGTGCACATGCAGGAGCAGGTAGAGGAGTGTGCATTCTCACCCCTTATCGTGTGAACCACCATGTAGAGGTTCCGTACAAAACGAGGGAAGAGAGATGTTGCCAATGAGGTAGGCAGGCAGGCAGCGGGGCCACCAAACTATGGAACATGAAATGGGAAGTTGGAGCAAGGCACACAACCTCACTCTCGAGGGGATAACT
The DNA here is from genome assembly GCA_001923025.3 of Taenia multiceps. Classification (NCBI taxonomy): domain Eukaryota; kingdom Metazoa; phylum Platyhelminthes; class Cestoda; order Cyclophyllidea; family Taeniidae; genus Taenia; species Taenia multiceps. Next base: position 2,223,326 of record CM010315.2, on the reverse strand, counting down.
GGTGGAGGAGGATGAACAGGTGGAAGAGGCGCAGAATCACAACATTCACTAATATCGACACACTTTGATAAAGACACGTCGACTCGTCAGGAGCACTAGTCGCCGACACTCCCTGCCCCCACACCGCTTTGTGGGTCGGACCCCATCGGTGCATTCGCACACTAACCTGCTCTTCCCACCACGAGATGCCCGCCTCCTCAATCCAAAGTGCGCAGGTAGGCATTACTAAATGGTGGAAGAGGAGACGTAAATAGACCACATGCTGCGGACCAAGTACTCTCCACTTAAGTAGACATTAGCAATACTTCACACAGTCCTCTGGTGAGCCCATCACGACCAAGCCGCTCTTCCTCCTGGTCACCTCCTCCACTAGGTTTGCAACAACTCCTCCATGATTTATATTGGTGGAAGTACGAAATCAACGCCAGCATTAGACCAACTGGTCCCACACACCTTTCTACTCGCGAACCACTTCCCAGTGAGGAAGAGCTTGGACAACTATCTTGTGATTTGGTAATCGACGCCACTATCTACCTTCCTGACATAACACTCCTCCCTCCACCGGCTATTCGTCTGTTTGTGAAGCTAGTCGTACTTCGCATTTATCTAGTCTCAAGTAGTGCAAATGCCAGTCAGCCTCACCTCTACGTGACTGTCCAACCCACCCTCCATCCTCTTCCACTCCCCACGTCAAGGTAACACACACTCGCCCAACGCGTCACTCATTCTTCCCCAAACACACTTCACCTGCCAACCACAAAATCTGCCCCACATTTCTCACATCGCAGCTGCCCCTAAGCGCAGCGCTCATGGAGAGTTTGTTGATTTGACAACTGTTTTGGCATCGATTTGTGCATTCTTCACCCACACGAACCAAAGCCGCATGCAATTGTGAAGGATGTCACCTTCCTGCTATAACGAAGTCCTACAGACACCTACAAGTCCAAGGCAAGCATTTCGCCCACAGCATCTGCACCAATCAAATACGTGGCTGATTGATAAAGCACTTGAGAGCCACATCTTGCCATTCGCAAAATAATCAAGTTGGGAACTTACAAAGTCCGATGTGACATGCACTTTGCTGGCAAATGGACACACCATTTCACTAGCATTCATCAATGGAAAGGCCTTCCACATCACACTGCATGTGTCTGTCTAACAGACTCGACATTGGCAACTCCAACTAAGGTAGGTGAAAATTCTTTGCACGCACTGATTGGTGGGACGAGGCTGGAGGCACAACACTTCCAACTACCCCTTCATCAGGAATATCATGAAAGGGAACAATACTCGTCACGCAGTCAACTCACACAGTCTCATCACAACTGTAACAATGCGGCGTGTACCAAAGTGACCAGGAAGTTGTTGAGCTGCACCACAAAATGCAGTCCATTGCCTCACGCACTTTCTCACATCAAATCGGCTCACATTCCATCACGCTTCTCCAGTCTCCAGATCAGCCACCATAACATACAATGTCGTAGCAGCAGATAACCTCGTGCATCACATCACAGTCTGCGTACGTACAGTCCAACTTGGGGAGAGACAAGGTACAATAAACCAGCCATCCAAACCGTCAAAAGTAATGAAAAAGGCGCGATTCGTATCCATTGCTGTTCGGTATTCCCTCCATGCCTAACGAGCAAATGCTCCGCCAGCCGATGATAATTAAACTTCGTTGAAAGAAGTCAGGGTTCAAACGGCCCTAGCAAGAAGAAGGAGAAAGAAGGAGAAGGGGAGCGAAGCGTCTGGTAGATTTTTAACTGCATTCAGCGAACAAGACCCCATTGATCAAAATCCACCGTCATCAAAACAACAAACCATTCAATATACTAACAAAGTGTTTTTAATTAACCACTTGCAGCAATGCACAGCAAAAAAATAAATGTGACTAGGTATTTTACTTGGAAACCAACGTCTTAACACTAGCTGCAGTCTTTCTCATTCGCTTATTTCAGCAAGTAATTGCATAAAGGAAATGAATAAACTAGTATGCAAGGATAAAATAAGTACATAGCAGCGAAAGTGAAAAGAGTGAGTACCAAGTACTCAGTAAAGCCACAAATCTCCTCAAGGAACTAGGTCGCATTACTGAAAACTCATCCCCATGAAAACAATAAACCACTTAGTATGCTATCAATACAACCTTACCTGATTAGGCAGTGCAGTTAAGAATGTCCTAGCAGTAGTCCCACTTAGCTTTTGCGTTTACTTTGGCAAGCAATTGTGTGCAAAGGGAGGCGGACCGACAAGTAAAGCAGATTGCTGATGGCAGCTGATAAGTGGGCTCCAAGTGCTTCGTGTTTCATCAAACTATTTTCCAAAGATTAATGGATATGTAAACAGCACAACACTTACGCACTCCACTAGTGAATTTAAATTACTTGCCGGCAGCATTGCACCGTAAAACGAATGCGCGTAAAGTCTCGTGCTAGTAAATAGCACCAAATTCTACCAGCTGCTGAATAAAATTACTTAGGCGTTTAAGTTACAGGTAAATGTGTGGACAAACTAGATCAATGTGCATGCATAAATCTGAAAGCAAGAACTAATTCACGGGACTGATAAACAAGGACAAATATGGCTTGGAATTGTTTGGGATTGCTTTGCAGTTGTTTCGAGCAATAAAAAATGCATGTTTGTTGTAAAAAAGTCAGTTCCAAAGAGCCATTGAAAAGCAGTTTTGGTAGACTATTTGTACAGCCGTTTGTAATCAGATAGTCTTGGAGCGACTACCTCCGACGTCGACAGTGCCACCATATGACTCCCATTTACTACGTTACCAGCTTACACTATACCGAACTAATGCCCGTTTAGATAGTCAGGGAGTTGCGTGGTAAGCCTCGGCCTATTCACACGCTCACCTGATGAACTCTGTGCTTTCACGGCATTCTCCATCATTTCTCACCTTCACCTCACACCTCAATTTCACCTGCAGGTTAAATTGTTTGTAGATGTAGTTGGTGACTTGAGCCCTGCATTCATCACTGGCTGGTTTGATGTTGATTGCCAGCACATCAGATGTGACGCTCAGTGGTCCCTTTGATGCCGTAATGGGCTGAAGTGGTGTGGACGCACACATCACTCACTGCTGCGTAGAAGGCCAAAGAGGCAAGTAGCGTGGTGCAAAGGCCGTGCCGCGAAGTGACAATCCAGCCTCCAGATGTGGAACACACAGTCAAACAAGGATCTAGGCCACTAAGTGCTGCCTCTTTTGAACCCATCAAGTCGCAATCCTTTGAAAGTGCAATAATAGAACACGCGGCCTCTGTGTGATCAGAGTGATTCAATAGGTGTGGCATTTAGCTCAGTGAAGAATGCGGAGACCAGTAGCCTAGCCTGCCCAAGCAAAGCCAAGCCAAGTCAAGCGAAGCCAACGTGCGCCCACCCGTACACGTTGGCTTCTCACGCCTTCATTCACTGAAGTCCACGCTTTCACAGCATTCTCCATCATTGCGCTTCCACTCTATCCCACTTCCCTCTTTCCTTCTTTCTTTTTTCATGCTGCATCTCGATTTGGATGCAGTTGCAGCTGCTAACTTGAGGTCTGCATTCATCTCTGAACAAGGGGAGGTGGCATCACTAGCTATCCGTGGTACGTGAATTTTATTTGGTATTGGGAGAGCGTGAAGTGCTGCGCCAGAACATACAACTCACTAATGTAGAGAAGGAGTGTGAGGCAAGTAGCAGCGAAGCGAATGTCCAGCCTCCAGCGATTTGGCACACTGTTAAACAAGGAAAGTGCCTATTAAGTCTCATCTACTACGCTTCAGTCAATGGGTGTGGCATTCTTCATACTAGAGAATAGAAAGCTTATAACCTAGTAACCAAAGTCAACACTTCCCGACTGAGTGGCTACATAGCTATGCTGAATGCTGATTTACTTCTCAGCCATGGTCTGACATCGCTCCACACCTATTCCCGTCACCTTTTAGCCTGTCTGTTAATTTTGGCCAAGTTGTTGGAGGATGTTGAGCACTTAAGGCAGAGATATGGGCTAGCCAGTTAATGGAAGAAGCAAGTTCACGTGGAGTTATGGGAGAAAGGTAAGAAATGGGTGCATTTCAGCTGGCTGGTTGGCCCAACTGCTGGCGATTCGCCCAGCCATTTCATCAATGGGCACATACGAAGACCAGGAAAGGTGACCAGGTCTCTCAACGTGCGTGTGTCAATGTGGCTGTGGCGTGGTGGAGACTGGGCTCGATTGTGTGTGTGTGTGTAAGCGTGTAGTTGTAGGTGTGTGTGTGGGTGTGTGGGTGAGGGGAAGGAGGAGGGGAGGGTGATAGGTATGAGTGCAAGTGCCTCCCTGATACAATCCAATCACTCAACTGACTCATTTAAGAGCAGATAGCAGTGAACGAATGACGTCGTCCTCCCATTTAACTGTTGCCGCAATCGAAGTGCCCTTGAAGTAATGGCTATACATCTAGGAGTGGACGATCAAGTGAAAGGCGACTCCTACTGTGTTCCTGCGAGTGACCAATTGGGCAAGTGTTCCTGCGGCTCGTTAACAGCAACGTCTCTGTGGATTCGTGGGCAGCCCCAGAATCGTGGTGCAGTCTTCAATCCCTTCAGCACGACACGTGTCAACTTAATAAGCTATTGGTCCACTTGTAGTGCAGGGTCTCTTGCCAACTACATACAACCAGACGCAACCCATTAGAACATGGACGGGAATGGAGTGGGTAGTAAAGCATTTTATTTGTCAATCAGCAATCGTTCACTACAGCTACTGGGTTTGTTGAGAGTGAAGGCTGATGGTTGTTACGCCGACCATTGTGCGGAATTGGGAAGCCTGCAATGGGAATGGACAGTGTGTTAGGCAGACGCAAGCATTGAGTTGTGGTACTAGGAGTGGGTGAAATATTTGGCGAAGTGTACAGACTTACGAGAAGGTTCATGCAAGCAGTAGAGCCATGGAAGCTAGAAGGGCTGCAGTGGCTAGAGTAGCGGAGGCAGATGCGGCAGTGGTGGTTGTTTTGGGTGTGGTGGAAGAAACTGTTGAATCGGTTGTTGCAGGATTTGACGTTGATGACTCCGTTGTGGGGATTGTAGAAGTACGTGTAGACTCTCTATTTGTTGTTTCTGTGGTAGTCGTGGAGACTGCAGAAGTCTGGGTAGACTTAGAATTCTTTTTGCTTTTGGTAGTTTTGGCGGTTGTAGAAGTCCGGACGGGCGTTTTCTTCGTTGAGGCTGTGGTAGTATTGGTGGTTGTGGAATTTGGGGTAGACTCTCCATTTGTTGCGATTGTAGTAGTCTTGACGACTGGAGGAGTCTGGGTGGACCCGGTATTCTTTGTGTTTGTGGTAGTTGTGGCGTTTGTAGAAGTCCGGACAGGCATGCTATTCGTTGTGGTTGTGGTAATTGTAGTGGTTGTAGAAGTGGGGGTCGTTGAGGGAATCCCTGTTGTAGTAGACGTGCTTCTCCCTTCAATTTGAAACAACAAATTTAATTCACTGCATTGTTTGACTCCTGCATGTCAACAAATTACTGACAGAGTCTATTGAAACATTTTTGACTGCTTCATGCGGCGTGTCTGACACTAATACCTGTAGCAGATCCTATGGCAGAGGATACTGTAAAATGAGGCTGTGGCATTATTTTAGTGGCAGCACCGAACAGGTGATTTCGAAGTAATAAATTGGCTTTTGACAAAAGAAGCATAGAGAACTCACATTGTTCCCAAGTTGGTGTGGTTTTTGTCACCTGAGTAGAGCAGACTAGTTCTTCATCTATGGCTGATATATCCTTTAGAATGAGCGCACAAACAGAAACACAAATGTGGTCTTCCGGCTGCAAACCATTAATAATGTAAGACGATCTCGAGGAGGAGAGAACAACTTTATTCTGATATCCTCCAACTCTCCATTGGACACTGTAGCTACCGACAAGCGCGTCGGATTGAGACGGCTTTTCCCAACTCACTTGCACACTGTTAGGGTTGAGTGGCTCAACTCTCACGTTCTGAGGAGCCCTAGGATCTGCACAAATGAAAATGAATTGATAAGTCTGCATTAGCATAGAGGAAGTGATAGCGCTTCATTTGTCCCAGTGTGCTCCCACATATTCCCGTGTGGAGTAAGATGGAAGCACAGTGCTCAAGCATGAAAAGTGAATGCATGAAAGGAGACGAAAGGAGATTAGAAGGACCTGCGTCAATTACTCTCCTTACTAATGGATCGGGTGAGAAGCCAACGGTGCCAGACAATGCGGGTGAGAGAATAAGCCTACTTAGTGGCAACAAGTTGACTTGACCATGCTAAGATGCGAAGTGAAGTGATGTGATGCAATGCTATGCAAGGGAGTGGAAGCAGGCGAGTCATTCCCACCACACTTTGGCTATTCTAGTGTTGAAAGCACATGCTATGCTGGCCGGATTGACTAATATCAAACGCCAACTGGTTACGTGTGCGTGTTGATGAAAGAAAGAATACGAGGGAGTCTTACCTGCTGTCTGGGTAAAACTACCATGGAAGAGGAAAGTAGTTAACAGCATGAGGCAGAGTGGAAGGGACATCTCGCCTGCTCCTCCTCTAGGAAAGACAGAAATTGTACTTACAACCTACACACGTGTGTGCTTAAAAGCAGGCACTCTAGTGATGTCGACCAATGGAATGGCCTGCTCCTGACCTACGAGGCAACTGATGCGTTCACATGCATTATTAGGTCGTTTGGGCGATTGCGTTAGGCTTCTCCGGTAGGATCGCCTGCTGGCGCAAAATAACCTTCACCCACAACATATTTTGGTTGCTTCTGTCTTTTATGGGATGAGCGGCGACATTGTGTGAACACTGGGAACTCAAAAGTAAACAGTGTTAGGGAGCTGAAAGGAGCGATAGCGAAGCTACCTGTTGTGGTAGTTGTAGAATTTGACGCAGAGTCTTTGAAATGGCGCTCGTAGATATCGGGGAAGATCGTCATTGTAGAACTATCGCTCAAATCCATTGAGAAAGTTGCCTGTTCTGCCTGGCACCTAGAGATCTTGCACATCTGCCAACTCTTCACTGTGCATGGTGAGGCGTTTGTGACTGCCTTGTCAAGCACTCTCGTTTCAATTCCAGCCTTTGGGCTCATGGCAGCAGACGGTGATCACGAATCAAAGAAAGTTCTCACTTCTAAGTTCGCCGTTAAATGTCAAGTCATAGTTGAGCTTCTGATTAGCCGAGAGGGCCGGACTAAGTCATAGCAAAGCACTCCATCTGCTGCCACAACCCCACTGCACAACAGGTGTATTCACCATTCCTCAATACCTCCACTTCAGTGCCTCCATCAGCAATGTCAGCTATGAAATCTATCAAGTAAAGGCATAGAAATGGCTTAGGAATGGAGGATCTCCTGTTTTACCATCACCTACTCCTAGAAAATACTTTGGCAGGAAAGCAAAGCGTCGTAGAGTGACCTGACGCCCAGTGTATCTATTTCCCAAGCTACACGAACATTCCCGTGTCAGGAGACTGGGCATTCGCACCAAGCCAATTGTCTCATGCCCCTTCTCAACGGTAGTGAGTAGTATGTTCTACCACACTGCTTCGCCTCATTACGACATTAGTGCGCACTGAGTGCACTGCTATCGCAAGCTTCTTATCGTCAGGAGTCACAAATTGCTTGTTCGGTGGCAGCCACCACGAGTCGCCAAGATGAGAAGTTAGCGATATCACCCCCTCTACATCAGTGATGAATGCAGACCTCAAGTCATCAGCTGCTTCTGCATCCAAAGTAAGTTGTAGGAGAAAGTAAGAAGTAAGATGGAGTTGAGAAACGGTGGAGAATGGTGTGAAAGTACAGAGTTCAGTAGGTGAGCAGGTGAGAAGAAAACGTAGACGCGTGGGCGTGCGTGAACTTAGTAAAGATGTATGTGCAGAAGACGTGCAATGTGACCACGCAGCACCACAATTCAGTCCCTAGCACAATCGGTCCCACATTTGGTGCCACGACGTAGGTGGCCTGTGACACTCAATACCATCGGTTAATTTAGTGCCTATTAGCGATTGCCCTACATATGGACACCGAGGGTGGAAACTCTCTGCCCACCATCCTTCTTCTACACAGGAGAAAACACTTTAATGCACTGCTGGTTAACATTTGAACGTAAGGGTATTGTGTGATTGAACAGTATGAGAACAGCTACCAAAACCAAGCCGACGGGCGTCTAACACCACCTCCACCATCCACGCATCTGCGGCACACGTAGCCACACTCTGATTTGTCGCTCGCTCACAAATCCCCCTCCACTACCCCTAGTACTGCCTCCCTACAACGTCTTGTTGCCCTCGTTGATGCACCAATCTAATGTGAATGCAATGCGCGATGTGGTGTTGAAGGCAATCCTAATGAGGGCTGACGAGGAGTCGGCACAAGACCGGCTGCAATCACCCCATCCATCCACTCACGCTTTAACTGTGATGCCTCCTAGCCACCCAAGACTTCGATGGTGTGGTCCTGTCATTTGAGACAGAGGCCACGTCCACCACAGTGACGGCGTCGTGGATGATGTTGTGCAGGAAGACTTGCAACCCATCCATATTAGGCCTTTCTCACGCATGCAATGAGGGTCAGAAATGCATTTTAAAGCTTGCCTTTGCAACAATTGGTTGTCTACTTTCGCCACTGTTTATTACGACCACAGCACAACATGCCTGCAGTAGAATAGGCAAGGATTGATCGTGACCAGCGTGGCAAAAACAAATCAACGAAAGCCGGCGACGTTGCTACTTTGCTAAGAGAAGACACGAATTTTTCGAAGGAGATTGGGAATGGATAAGTGGATGGCATAGTGTGGATGAGGAGAGAGGACCTGCCTCTCCGTTGAAATTTCACCTGCTGTCAATCGTGCCCAATGCAGGTTGAGGAGAAGCTTCTGATGTGTGCCGAACGGAGATTGACAGATACAGTATACTGAGCTCTACTATAAAGGCAAACATGTAGACAGGCGGCCAGACAGACAGGGTAGTCCTACCCTTTCTTAGAAATGCACTGAATAAAGCCTCCTCTGTGTAAAATTATTTACTCCTCTCTTCAGCGACATACTGAGTTTCTCTCTTTATGAGGCATACAGCAGCCAGAATGGGAATAATCCTCTCTGATTTTACTTCATCACTGCTGTCTGTAGTCAGAATGGGAGTCGCTGAGCCATGTACAACGGCTCCAACTGACACATCGCAGCTCAATTTACCCGTCTTCATAATGCCATCGACACGAACGCATTACTCTGGATGCTTCACAAATGGTCTAGATCTCGGCCGTATTTGATGGCTAGCAGCACTGCGTCACAATGTGATGCCGACAGCACACTCACTCGAACGTTTCAGAGTAGCGGTAAAATTAACCCCACTGCCCACGATCTTTTCACGATTGTTTCATTTACTGTGTACATGAGTGCTCTTCCCCACTGTTCGCACGAAGTCACTTGAAGAGCGAGGAAGTGGGATGTGGTGTAGCAAGAGGAGGGAGTGGAGTGCAGCAGTGATAGTCAACACGAAGAAGGTGGTACGCGTTGAGACGACCAACGGCATTAACACAGCCCAGCCAACTCTCGTGCAGAAGGGACTACCCTCACCGACATGGCTTGCAGCACCATTTGAAGCCTTCTAGGGAGCGAGGAGTGAGAGAAGCCACAAGGCACTTTTCACTGGCACTGTGCTCCACACAATATTTCACCCTGATGTTGGGCTTTAGCATTTGTGAAAATAACATCGACATTTGCCAGCCACATTGTTCAGAAGCTGTTCTGTTACAAAGTGGAGAGCAGGCGTATTGGAGGGTTTGATGGCAAATCAAGGCAGATCCTCCTTGGCAGCCTTAAAGCAATGAGCTCCATAGCGTCAGTTCACAAGTAGGGCCTGTGTGCGCAACACCACTAGCACTAGACCAACATCAGAAACTCGGAATGGCCGAATAATCTCTGCAGGGTAAGCTGGTCTCTGGATCCTGTCAGCTGCACCAATCCCCTTTTGTTTACTTATTGTATATATCTTACCCTAGATTATGTCTTTGCTCCTTTTTAAGGCAGTCTCAGGAAACCACACACACACACGCACATACTACTTGGCAATGATTGGTTCGTGGAAAGCCGTTTGTTACCGATACAGTAAACAGGGTATACGATTTATACTAGTGGAATAGCAAGCATTAATTTTGTGTCTTCAAGAGTGCAACGACGGATCAGCCGAAGCGGGGCGCATCACCATGAATAAGGTTGTGTCCTACTCTTCCTGGCTATGGGATGTGCAAATAGATGGCTGCTTCCGACAACACGTTGAAAGAACAAGGCGACATGACAAACTTTAGTTAAGGTTAACCAGATTGATGAAGCATACCAGCCTAGAGCCACATCAACTGTGTCCATGACCAAAGGCTATCTCCCAGATACACTGAAAGGCATCAGTGGAGTTTAAGGGCCAAGCATATATGCCGGTATTTCCAAGAGGTCAATTCTGAATCCACAGTGTACTGTGTCTATCAAACAGAGTGGTGTGCCTGCTGAAGACCAGTAGGCGCTAGCAAGTGAGACCTGTCGCTCGTGACGCAAGACACGTCTATGTCTCTTGGACGCTACTAATTCAAGTAACGATCTCATCCCATCTATTTATGCATGGCAGGAGACAACTCTGTGCTATGCATGATTCTATTGCAAAAATAACTGACCCAGAGGCGGTTTCTTGCTGTTCGTTGGAGCAAGACAGGCTAACGTGGCAGACATTTCCGCGAGTCCATCAACCGGATAGCCTTGTTGGAGCTCCGTTGTATAATAAAGAAAAGGAAAAGCGAACCGAACACCAAACAAAGCATAACTCGAACAAAATTTAAGGGAGACTATGTAACGAAACCATCGATAAAACTTCCTTGTCAAACAAGGATTTTGTAAATTTGCGGTAATCTCTACTTGGCAAAAATTTGTCTTCACGCAGAATTTCATGCACAGAAAAGAGTTACTAGTGTTGTCATTGTCCTCAGGAAAGTCCCTCGGAGGCGGTCAAGCACGTCAGAATTCCAACTTCACAGACCACGTTGCCTTAAGCACACGGACCTACTTGTGAGGCATTGTTGCGTAGAGGGATGATGTGGCTCATAAGTACATGCGTTGGCCTATTCACGCGTTCACCTGATGACCTCCATGCTTTTGCAACATTCTCCATCAATTCCCACCTTCACCTCACACCTCAATTTCACTTGTAACTCAAATTAAATGTAGATGTAGCTGGTGACTTGAGTTCTGGATTCATCACTGGTTGATTTGATGTTGGTTGTCAGATCACACTTGCCGTTAGTGTCAAATCGCCATGCAAGAATGACGTTGCCAGCAATATGAAGCAGAGTGAAAGGGATATCTCACCTCCACAATAAGTGGACCTCGCATTTACAACTCACACACACACACACACTTGTGCTCCTAAGCATGCAGTCTAGTGATGTAGGCCAATAGAATGGCCTGCTCCTGACCTACGAAGCCAATGCCGCATTCCCACGCATGCCGTGGAACCACACGCATTACTGGGTCGTTCGGACGATTGTTTTGGAGTTCTCTGGTAAGAACGCCTATCGGCGCAAACTGGTGATCTCCTGCAACCTCTTTTCGGCGATTTCTGTCTCCCCTTGTGATTAGCTGAGATATTGTGAGTGTGTCATTTGCACAGATTTGCATGCTAGCTCACCCAAGCTACCAGTTGCGGTGAATGTAGGTATCAACGCGGAGACCTTGACGTAATGAGGGATCGTCTATGTAGATACTCCTCCTCACGCCAGTCAGCATTTCCACCTCCTCTTCATCATCAGTGAAGGACGCAGATCTCAAGTCAGCTGCCACATCTATGTCCAAGGAAAGCTCAAAAAGAGAGAGCAAGTGTTGGGCTGAGGTTGAACTTGATGAATAATGCTGTGAAATCATGGAGTTCGTGTGGTCGACCGCCAAGTGTTACACATTTAAATACTAGGGCCTTAAAAATCGCTTAATTCTTTAGGACTCCTTAGATGTTGCTCCTCCAAAGTGCCTAGGCCGTTGTTGGAATACAACACAGTGCAATTCAATCATGAAGCCCACCAGCACAAATTGCACAGGAAAGCGGAATTCGTCGCATGGTGCCTACTTAATAGCTTCAGTAGAGCGCTTCGGAGATGGAAGAAGGCGACAGACGTTGGCGGCTGCATTCAAGTTATTCACTCACACCACAACACCTCTGCGTTCCAATGACAACACGTGATCGATGTAATCAGCTTCACTTTCAATCATGTCGTCATTTTGCAGGCATTAAAATGACTAGCACATAGCTGCTCCCTCTAATCTGCGGGAAGGAGGCTAGCAATTTTGCCTGGTCTTCGTCCCTGCAATTCCATCCCATCGCCAATTTTTAGGCATTAGGTCAATTCATGATCAACATAGTTAACTTAATAGAGCTAAACCCTGGTGTGAAAACGTGGAAGAGGTGTAGGGGCCAGAGGACGGCAATGTTTGGCAATCAAGCGGCAAAATTCACGACGCGCACCCTTCCTCCAAAAGCATCTTAGTGAGCAGTAGCCCATTGCTGAGCTCTGGACGTCCTGCTGAGCAACTGTAACAATGCGGCGTGTCCCAAAGTGACCAGGAAGTTCTTGAGCTGCATCACAAAATGCAGTCCATTGCCTCACGCACTTTCTCACATCAAATCGGCTCACATTCCATCACGCTTCTCCAGTCTCCAGATCAGCCACCATAACATACAATGTCGTAGCAGCAGATAACCTCGTGCATCACATCACAGTCTGCGTACGTACAGTCCAACTTGGGGAGAGACAAGGTACAATAAACCAGCCATCCAAACCGTCAAAAGTAATGAAAAAGGCGCGATTCGTATCCATTGCTGTTCGGTATTCCCTCCATGCCTAACGAGCAAATGCTCCGCCAGCCGATGATAATTAAACTTCGTTGAAAGAAGTCAGGGTTCAAACGGCCCTAGCAAGAAGAAGGAGAAAGAAGGAGAAGGGGAGCGAAGCGTCTGGTAGATTTTTAACTGCATTCAGCGAACAAGACCCCATTGATCAAAATCCACCGTCATCAAAACAACAAACCATTCAATATACTAACAAAGTGTTTTTAATTAACCACTTGCAGCAATGCACAGCAAAAAAATAAATGTGACTAGGTATTTTACTTGGAAACCAACGTCTTAACACTAGCTGCAGTCTTTCTCATTCGCTTATTTCAGCAAGTAATTGCATAAAGGAAATGAATAAACTAGTATGCAAGGATAAAATAAGTACATAGCAGCGAAAGTGAAAAGAGTGAGTACCAAGTACTCAGTAAAGCCACAAATCTCCTCAAGGAACTAGGTCGCATTACTGAAAACTCATCCCCATGAAAACAATAAACCACTTAGTATGCTATCAATACAACCTTACCTGATTAGGCAGTGCAGTTAAGAATGTCCTAGCAGTAGTCCCACTTAGCTTTTGCGTTTACTTTGGCAAGCAATTGTGTGCAAAGGGAGGCGGACCGACAAGTAAAGCAGATTGCTGATGGCAGCTGATAAGTGGGCTCCAAGTGCTTCGTGTTTCATCAAACTATTTTCCAAAGATTAATGGATATGTAAACAGCACAACACTTACGCACTCCACTAGTGAATTTAAATTACTTGCCGGCAGCATTGCACCGTAAAACGAATGCGCGTAAAGTCTCGTGCTAGTAAATAGCACCAAATTCTACCAGCTGCTGAATAAAATTACTTAGGCGTTTAAGTTACAGGTAACTGTGTGGACAAACTAGATCAATGTGCATGCATAAATCTGAAAGCAAGAACTAATTCACGGGACTGATAAACAGGGACAAATATGGCTTGGAATTGTTTGGGATTGCTTTGCAGTTGTTTCGAGCAATAAAAAATGCATGTTTGTTGTAAAAAAGTCAGTTCCCAAGAGCCATTGAAAAGCAGTTTTGGTAGACTATTTGTACAGCCGTTTGTAATCAGATAGTCTTGGAGTGACTACCTCCGACGTCGACAGTGCTACCATATGACTCCCATTTACTACGTTACCAGCTTACACTATACCGAACTAATACCCGTTTAGATATTCAGGGAGTTGCGTGGTAAGCCTCGGAAGACGCGTCCTGCTAGGAGCTGGAGATTGCCAGCATATTTACGTCGTTAACGAAGACCTGGCGAGGGAGATAATGCAAACACGCAGAATTTGGAGGCGTCCCATAGAGCAGAAGGCGAAGGAGGAGGATCGGGACTAAACAGAGGCGGAGAAGATAACACAAGTTTACTCAACCTCCCTTTGTTTCAGCCTACTTAGCATACGTGGCCTGTACCATGTGCTTGGTTAGGGACATCTTCTCTTCTTTCGGTAAACACCCTCTTCTCCTTCGCGCTCACACATCCCTCACACCCTTCTCGGGTCTACGCAGCGGCAGCATGCCAATTTTAGCTATTCATGACACACACAAAACAGTGGAGACCTCAATTTAAGATGTACTCATCACTCACCTGTGCCACCAAAAATTATCAACTGCGATAGTCCAAAGTGCCTCATTATGCGATGTCAATAGTTTGTTGTCATGTAGGAGGTAGAATGCACACTGAAGTGAGCTTGTTGTTTTAAATTGAAGGCAAAGGATCGACTATCACAACTGCGAGTGCCGTAACTACAACCGCAATCAAAACGAAGAGCAGTCCTACCCAGACTTCTGTGATTACCACGAATCACACAATGTCAACGAATAGAACGACTACCAAGATTTCTGCGATTAGCAACCGGTCACTAGTAGTTATGCTTAACTGAATGAAGTGGGTGACTGAATTGCATCGGAAAGGCACTGGGCTCACACTCAAACGTAAACACACACTCAAGTCCAGTCTCCATGACCCAACAGCTAGGTTGACACACGCACGTAGACCGATTAGGTCACCCTTACCGGTCCCCGAATGTGTCCATACTTTTGCCTTCCCCCCAATACACTGGGTTGTATTGCTTCTCTCACTACCTCGTAAGGCCACATCTCTGGCCACTTTGATGCCTTCACCAGTCTGTTCCGCCCTTGGCTCTGCATCGCATCACAAAATGAGACGAAGATTAAGGAATGGTAAGCAATGCGCACTGAGTGTACCACTTTCACCACCTTCTTTTGGAATGGCGTTACAACTTGCTTGTTGCATGGCAGCGCCAATTACCAACAACAAATGAGTGACGCATTGCAAATAGCTACAGTGAGCAGTCAGCAATTTCACCGTCCACTACTCTGTGATGAATGCGGACTTCAAGCCAGCAGCTACATCTGCATCCATGTTAAGTTACAAGAAAAATTATTAACATTGATGAAGATGAGAAATGACGGATAGTGTTGTGAAAGCGTCGAGGTTATTAGGTGAACGTGTAAGAAGCCAACATGGACTCGTGGACTTACGTGGGGCATGTGATGCGTGCACGCGGCATGGTGAAATGGCAATTGATGGTTGGCATGATCGTCTGCCTTTCCTCACAGTGCCCAGACGACATGGAGTCGGCACCCAGCACCTATCCACTCACAAATTCACTCATCTAATCACCTCTTCATTCCTTACTGCACAAAAGATGTCTCCACATTGAGAAGAGTGGATCGCTTGCATGGTTGACTGGAGTTGCCATTAATAATAGGCACTTCAGTGTAGGCTTTTGTACTCTGGTCCACACCTTTAACATCCACCAGGTAGGCGCAAGTAGAAGGCAGCCATGGCACGTGATGAGATTGCTGTCACGCAGCATAAAGGCGAGGATGGTTTCTTCATAAAAGTGAAGTGTTCAATGCAAACTTAGCGTTAGCATCAATCATTCAACCATCCCTTATCCACCTGCCCACCCACAAATCCATCTGCCTGCACATCCACTTCACCAGTCCTTATCTTGCCATCAACACGTCCACTAAACAAGGCAGTGTCCTGCACAACTGTGGACATATTCTAGCGAGGAGGCAAAGTAGAATTCAAAGAGCATCTCTGTCATCACTCCCAGCATCCTTGCAATTGACAGGAGCCCACAAGGTGTCATGGGCAATGATAACAGCACCACCGACAACAATATGGTAGATGAGACAGGCAGGTGTGGACTTGTCAGTGACCCATGTTCCGATGGTACTGCGGTCCCTTTGGGCCTCTACGGCGGTCTCGTACACTGCGTGGATAGGGTTGAGGCAAGGAAGAGGGACGCAAAGTGGGTGGAGGCAGTGGGCGAACCCAATCTTCTCCATTTTGGCGGTCATGTAACACGCGTAAAGAGCACGAAAGTGTTGACGCGACGACCTGACACACAAGAGAGGAGGTCTCAAGGCATTACTAGGCTTCACTGAGGTGACCTGGGGAAAGGAGGAGGGGGCAGTGCGTAGGAGTGGAGAGGTACGAGGGCAGAGCAAAACCTAGCTGACGAGTGTCTGACACCACCTCCACCATCCACGCATCTGCGGCACACGTAGCCACACTCTGATTTGTCGCTCGTTCACAAATCCCCCTCCACTACCCCTAGTACTGCCTCCCTACAACGTCTTGTTGCCCTCGTTGATGCACCAATCTAATGTGAATGCAATGCGCGATGTGGTGTTGAAGGCAATCCTAATGAGGGCTGACGAGGAGTCGGCACAAGACCGGCTGCAATCACCCCATCCATCCACTCACGCTTTAACTGTGATGCCTCCTAGCCACCCAAGACTTCGATGGTGTGGTCCTGTCATTTGAGACAGAGGCCACGTCCACCACAGTGACGGCGTCGTGGATGATGTTGTGCAGGAAGACTTGCAATCCATCCATATTAGGCCTTTCTCACGCATGCGATGAGGGTCAGAAATGCATTTTAATGCTTGCCTTTGCAACAATTGGTTGTCCACTTTTGTCACTTTTTATTACGAGCACAGCACAGCATGCTTGCGGTAGAATAGGCAAGGGGTGATCGTGACCAGCATGAGTTCTGCGTGCCGTGGATAGAGACGGTGAAGCATGCTAACTATCCATAATTTCTCATCTACCTCATCCCACTTCTTACTTTCTCCTCTAACACAACTTGCAAGGTGATGTAGCTACCGACTTGAGGTCTGCATTCAACACAGGATGATTTCTATGCAATTGGAGTGATTTCCATTCTACTCAGTAGATAATATGGGGCCTCATAGTCCAGCCAAGAAAAAATGGCTGACGTAGAGTCGGTTTGTCGCTGTTTGTGGACGCAAGACAGGCTGAAATGCCAGTCATCAGCAAATCGGTCAATCAGATAGCATGGCTCGTTTTGCAATCAAAACTGATTACCAAGCGCTTTGTCGGATAGAAGAGGAGAGGAAAGCCAAACCGAGGACCAAAAGGAGTACGAATTTATGCGCAAAAGGCTGTCTTGAAGACTCCTCTGTGAAGCAAAGCTGGTGGGCATTTGAGGTAATGTTTAATTGCTGAAAAGCTGACTTCACGCACAATGTAACGCACAGAATAGAGCCTCTGGCGTTGTTTACATCCCCAAGAAAGTGCTTCCAAGGCAGTAGAGCATGTCTAGCAGTTCAATTTCACAGACCACGTTGGCTTATGCACACGCAACTACTTGTGAGGCGAAGATGCGTAGAGGGATGACCTGGCTCATAAGTACATGCGTTGGCCTATTCACACGCTCACCTGATGAACTCTGTGCTTTCACGGCATTCTCCATCATTTCTCACCTTCACCTCACACCTCAATTTCACCTGCAGGTTAAATTGTTTGTAGATGTATTTGGTGACTTGAGCCCTGCATTCATCACTGGCTGGTTTGATGTTGATTGCCAGCACATCAGATGTGACGCTCAGTGGTCCCTTTGATGCCGTAATGGGCTGAAGTGGTGTGGACGCACACATCACTCACTGCTGCGTAGAAGGCCAAAGAGGCAAGTAGCGTGGTGCAAAGGCCGTGCCGCGAAGTGACAATCCAGCCTCCAGATGTGGAACACACAGTCAAACAAGGATCTAGGCCACTAAGTGCTGCCTCTTTTGAACCCATCAAGTCGCAATCCTTTGAAAGTGCAATAATAGAACACGCGGCCTCTGTGTGATCAGAGTGATTCAATAGGTGTGGCATTTAGCTCAGTGAAGAATGCGGAGACCAGTAGCCTAGCCTGCCCAAGCAAAGCCAAGCCAAGTCAAGCGAAGCCAACGTGCGCCCACCCGTACACGTTGGCTTCTCACACGTTCATCTACTGACGTCCACTCTTCCACAACATTCTCCATCATTGTGCATCTACTCTATTCCACTTCTTGCTTTCTTTAATTCTTTCTACTGTAACTAGATTTGGATGCAGATGCAGCTGCTCACTTGAGGTTTGTATTCCTCACTGACCAAGGGGAGGTGACATCACTAGCTGCCCATCTTAACTACCCGTGGTGCGTAATTCATTTGGTGTTGGGAGAGCGTGAAGTGCTGCGCCAGAACATACTACTCACTAATTTGGATAAGGACTATGAGGCAAGTAGCAGCAAAGCGAATGTCTAGCCTCCAGCAATTGAGCACACAGTTAAACAGGGAAAGAGCCTAGTAATTCTCATCTACTACACTTCTGTCAATGGGTGTAGCATTCTTCGTGCTGGAGAATAGGAAGCTTATAGCCCAGTAACGAAGGGTATCACTTCTAGACTGAGTGGCTACATAGCTACGCTGAATGTTGATTTACTCCTCAACCATGGTCTGACACTGTTCCATACCGATTTTCTGCCAAATTGCTGGAGGATGTTGAGCACTTGAGGCAGAGATATGGGCCAGCAAGTTAGTGGCAGAAGCAAGTTCACGTGGAGTTATCGGAGGAGGGTAAGAAGTGGGTGCATTTCAGCAGGCTGGTTGGCCCAAATGCTGGCGATTCGCCCAGCTATTTCATCAATACGCACATACAGAGACCAAGAAGGGTGACCAGGTCTCTCAACGTGCGTGTGTCAATGTGGCTGTGGTTTGGTAGAGACTGCGCTCAATTGTGTGCGTGTGTGTGTGTGTGTGTTTGTAAGCGTGTGGTTGTGGATGTGGGTGTGGGGAGGAGGAGGGGGAGGAGGGTGATAGGTCTGAGTGCGAGTGCCTCCCTGATGCAATCTAATCACTCAGTTGACTCATTTAAGAACAAATAGCAGTGAACGAATGACGTCGTCCTCCCATTTAACTGTTGCCGCAATCGAAGAGCCCTTGAAGTAATGGCTATACATCTAGGAGTGGACGATCAAGTGAAAGGCGATTCCTATTGTGTTCGCACGAGCAGCTAAGTGGGTGAGTGTTCCTGCGGCTCGTTAACAGCAACATCCCTGTGGATTTTTGGGCAGCCCCAGAATTGCAGTGCAGTCTTCACTCGCTTCAGCACGATACGTGTCAACTTAATAAGCCTTTAGTCCACTTGTAGTGCATTGTGTCTTGCCAACCACATACAACAAGAGGGAACCTACTTGAGCATGAACTAGAATGGAGCAAGTAGCAAAGCATTTTATTTGTCAATCAGCAATCGTTTACTACAGCTACTGGGTTTGTTGAGAGCAAATGCGGATGGTTGTTACACCGACCACTGTCCGGAGTTATGAAGCCTGCAATAGGAATGAACAGTATGTCAGACAGAAGCAAGCATTGAGATGTGGTACTAGGGGTGGGTGAAATGTTTGTTGAAGTGTACAGGTTTACGAGAAGGTTCATGCAAGCAGTAGGGCCATGGAAGCTAGAAGGGCTGCATTGGCTAACGCAGCGGAGGTAGATCCACCAATGGTGGAGAAAACTGTTGAATCTGTCGTTGCAGGATTTGACGTGAATGGCTCCGTTGTGGGGCTTGTAGAAGTGCGGGTAGACTCTTTCTTTGTCGTGATTGTGGTTTTCGTGGCAACTGTGGAAGTCTGGGTAGACCCGATATTCTTTGTTTTTGTGGTGGTTGTGGCGGATGTATAAGTCTGGGTAGACGTGCGCTTCGTTGTGGTTGTAGGAGTCGTTGCAGGTATCGCAGTTGTGGTAGACGTTCTTCTCCCCTCAATTTAAAGCAACAAATTTACTTCAATGCATAGTGTAACTCCTACATGTCAGCAAACTTCTAACGGAGTCTACTGAAGCCTTTTCGATTGCTTCATGCGGTGTGTCTAACGCAGATACCTGTAGCAGATTATATGGCAGAGGAAACTGTAAAATGAGGCTGTGGAATGATTTTAGCAGCAGTACTGAACAGGTGACTTTGAAGCAATAAATTGGCTTTTGACAAAAGAAGCATAGAGAACTCACACTGATCCCAAGTTGGTGTAGTTGTTGTCAATTTAGGAGCGCAGACAATTTCTTCATCTCTGACTGTTTTGCCAATTTGAATGCGAGCACAAGCAGTAACATAAATGCGTTTTCCCAGACGCAAATCAGTGATAATATAGAACAAGTCCAAGGAGAGAGTAATGCCATTTTCCATATATTCTTTGACTCCCCATTTGACGGTGTAGCTAGTGACAGGCCCTTTGGGGTGAGACGGCTTTTCCCAACTCACGCGCACTTGGTAAGGTTTGATTGGCTTAGCTTTTACGTTCTGAGGAGCATTAGGATCTGCACAAATGAAGTTGCGTAGATAGGTCTGCATTAGTATGGGGGGAGTGACAACGCTTCATTTGTCCCAATTTGCTCCCACATGTCCCCATGTGGAGTGAGATGGTAGCACAGTGCTCAAGCATGAAAAGTGAATGCATGAAAGGTGACAAAAGGAGGTTTGAAAGACCTGTGTCAATTACTCTACTTACTAATGGATCGGGTGAGAAGCCAACGGTGCCAGACAATGTGGGTGAGAGAATAAGCCTACTTAGTGGCAACTAGTTGACTTGACCTCGCTAAGGTGGAATGCGAAGTGATATGTTGCGATGCTATGCAAGAGAGTGGAAGCAGGTAAGTCATTCCCACCACACTTTGGCTATTCTAGTGTTGGAAGCACATGCTATGCTGGCCGGATTGACTAATTTCAAACGCCAAATGTTTACGTGTGCGTGTCAATGAAGGAAGAGAAAACGAATATATCTTACCTGCTCTCTGGGTGACACCGCCATGGAAGAGTGAAGTTGCCAAGAGCATGAGGCAGAGTGGAAGGGACATCTCTCCTGCTCCTCCTCTGGAAAAGACAGAACTTGTACTTACAACCTACACATTTGTGCTTATGAGCATGTAGGTAGGGAGAGAGAGACTGAGATGAAGGACCTACAGGTGGCCTAGCTTTACCTCATCCATTCACCGAGGAGGTCATATTTGCTTAACAAGCACTTTTACCCTCAAGAAATCGTGTCACTTTCCCGTCCGATTTCGTTTCCCATCCCACCACTTCACCGCAGCCTGTGCAGTTTGATTGAGTTTATCTAAATTACCAACCACCACATAGGCACGTTCGCTCCTCAGGAGACGAGGTGGTAAACGAACCAACTAATAAAGAAGAGAAAGATGTCAAGCCTTCTCCGAGTAAGGAAGGCAATTGTGTGCTGTGTGTGTGGAGAGAGAGCGGACGGTGCTAATCTGGCACGCTTGCGGTGATTCGACTGACCTCTAACACTAGAGCCACTGCTCGTCTACCTGCCACTGATAACGAGCAGTCGAGGTGTGGCGGGGTGGGTCAAGTGAGATGCCCAAAAGTTGCAGCGAAAAGCGCTTCCAAGCAATCGGGTTCTGCATGAGTGGTAGGTTCTTTCTACAGAGAAGAACTTAGGAGCACAAGACCCACCCTCCACCACGATTCAGTCTCTAGCAAGACCGGTCCTACATTTGGTACTAGGTTGTAGATGGCCTGTGAGGCTCCTTATCATAGGTTAATTTAGTGCCCCTTAGCCTCCTCCTTTTTCAGACAACGAGAGATACCTAGTAGGTGACTGCTCTGCATGTGATCACCGAGGGTGCAAATTCTCCTCCCACCATCTATTTCCTCACTCCCTTCCCCGCTGATTGCCGTCAATGACCGAAAAGAATGTCAAGTTCGTGGCTGGAAATGGGAGCTCTGTAGAAGAAAAACACTTTGATACACTACTTGTAGTCATTTGAACGCAAGAGAGTTGTGTGATTGAACAACTTGAGTACAGCCACCAACATCTCTCGCTATCTTCGGTCTCCGAGGCGTGCTACTGGAGCCACTAAGAAGTCACTAAATGACGAGCTACGATTGCTTGTGTGCCCTGTGTCTGCATGCTGCATGTAGACTCCTCTTCCACTGTTTGTGCTACTAGCCAGCACTTGGTGCCTAGGCCGACGGCACTATATGTCATACTTCATTCGTCTCTTAACTGACATTATTCGTCGTTGAAGTGCCTTTGACCCAATATCTCATCCTTAAGCCAATTTTCGTACGCACAGGCTTTTCTTTCGCTACGCACTGCTGCAATGACAAAAGCCCTAAGCAACGTGTCAAAAGGCGTACAACACTGGGTAAAATGCTCCGCTCACCATCAACCAAGGCGCTCTTATTTATGTAAAATAAGGAGAAGTGTAATGTAGGAAATGAAGAGCATGCAACTCTTCGATGCGCCTTCTTGTCGTCGTTTCAGCTGTATGTACAAACGAAAGACCAGTCCATACGAGAGTGAGAGAGTGACGCGTGTGATTGGAAGAAGGCAAAGAGAGTGAAGAAGAACTTATTAACGGGACTGATAAACGAAAACGTATTCATGATTGATGGTAAAACAGAAGGTGGGCATCTTTCCGATTCTATTCACTAATTTCGCAGTCGCAGTGCTCCCAGTATCGCAGCTGATCAAATCAAGTGAAAGAAACTCCCAAAAGGGGCTGAAGTTAAGTGCCGTCGTGAACCCGACAACCCCACCCAACACAATTGCGTAAACGACCCAATAGTGTGTGTGGTTCCACGGCGTGCCTGTAAATGCCCCAGTTGCTTCGTAGGTCAGGAGTAGGGCATTCCATTGGCCCACAGCACTGGACTGCATGTTTATAAGCACACATGTGCGTGTGGGTTGTAAGTGCAAGTTCTGTCTTCTCCATAGGAGGAGGAGAGATGTTTCTTCCACTCTGCTTCATGCTGTTGGCCACTTTATTCCTGCGTAGCGATTGCGAAGCGGTCGGAGGTAAGACGCCTTCTCATGCTTTACTTGCATCTATGCGTGGCTAGAAGCACTTGGCAATTGGGATGTAGCGTATGAATAGGTAATTAATTAGCATATTCGGTACACATATCAAGTGTTTCCCAACACACAGAGAGTCCAAGTGTGCCAGGAATGATTTATCTGCTTCCACTCGTTTGTATCGCATCACATCACATCACATCATATCACATCACTTTGCAATCCATTTCGTCACAGTCGAATTGACTTGCTGCCACTGAGTAGATCCATTCATTTTCTTGCATCATCTAACACCACCTAGCGTTTTACCCTTTTTTACTAGTGAGTGAAGTAAGAGATGCAGGTCTTGCAAACCACACCTCATCAGCTTTTGTACATTCGCCCTCATGCTTGAGTATTATGCCTGCATCCAACTTCATAGGAAGGCACGAGGGAAAACACTGGGACTAGTGAAGCCTCATCGTCCTCTTTGATACTAATGTAGACAAATTTATGCGCTTCCATTTATGCAGGACTTGAAGCTCCCCAGAACGTGACAATTAAAGTGACCAGCCCATACACTGTGCTCGTAAGTTGGAAACCGCCATCTGGACACAGCGGACATGTCACTAACTATGTTGTCATTCACTCAGTCAACGGTGCTACGTCGAGTGGTGTCGTCGTTTCGGCATGGAGAACAGCACACACCTTTGTTGAAAAGGAGGAAATAAAGTCCGCTTCTGCCTTCGTTTGTGCTTTCTATTGGAGTGGTGTGCCAGGCAAAAGTGGAGTTAACGCCTGCAGTGACAAAGTGACGGTAAATAC
The DNA here is from genome assembly GCA_001923025.3 of Taenia multiceps. NCBI lineage: Eukaryota > Metazoa > Platyhelminthes > Cestoda > Cyclophyllidea > Taeniidae > Taenia > Taenia multiceps. Next base: position 2,199,538 of record CM010315.2, on the reverse strand, counting down.
GACAAGCAAGAAAGAAGGTGAGTTCGTTATGCTCGTTGTGTCGAAGGCTCAACTATTATCTCTAAGCAACCAGGACCAGTTAAAATCAAGTCCATCAAGGCATTCCTTTATTGCTGCTACTACTACTGCTGCTAACATGATTACGCAGCTTCACTTGGCAGCATTCTCTGCAATGAAGTTAACTACAGAGATTTACGTTACGTCAGACCCGTCTGATGGGGCAGTCCAAAGTGCCTCATTATGCGCTGTCAATAGTTTGTTGTCATGTAGAAGGTAAAATGCACACTGAAGTGAGCTTGTTGCTTTAAATTGAAGGCAAAGGATCGACTATCACAACTAAGAGTGCCGTAGCTACAACCGCAATCACAACGAAGAGCAGTCCTACCCAGACTTCCGTGATTACCACGAATCCCATAAAGCCAACGAAAAGGACGACTACACAGATTTCTGCAGCCACCATTAGGAGGCCATCTGCGTCGAATCCTGCAGCAACCACCTCAACAGCTTCGTCCACTACACCCACAATTTCCACCAATGGGGGGTCTACCGCTGCTGCTTCAGCCACTGCGAACCTTCTAGTTTCCATGGCTCTAGTGCTTGCTTGAACATTCTTCCAAGTCTGCGCATTCCTCTAACCACTTCACCTTCTCAGAGTATTGCAGCTCAATGCTTGAGTTTACCAAACACCTTAGTGATTTTTATTGCAGGCTTCACAACTCCGAACAGTGATCAGCTTGTTAATCATCCGCCCTTACTCTCATTAAATGCAGCAAATATGGTAAATGATTGTTGAATGCCAAATAAAATACCTTACACCACACTCTGTTTATGTTGATGCTAAAACGGGCTCTATCCTCTTGCCCGAGCTTGACAAAACAGTGTAAAATTGACGACTTGGTTAGTAAGCTGACAAGTATTCTGCAAAGGGAGCTTAATACTGCATTGCAATTCTAGTGCCATCTTTGCATCCCGAGCGACCCTGCTGTCCGAAGTCGCGAAATGTTTCGTCCACTTGACAGCTTATGGGAACGGTGGCAACCGGTCACTGGTAGCTATGCTTAACTGAGTGAAGTGGGTGACTGAATTGCATTGGAAAGGCACTGGGCTCACACTCAGACGTAAACACACACTCAAGCCCCGTCTCCACGAGCCAACAGCTAGCTTGACACACTCACGTGAACCGATGAGGTCACCCTCCCCGGTCCCCGAATGTGCCCATACTTTTGCCTTTCCCCAATACACCGGGTTGAATAGCTTCTCTCAGTATCTCGTAAGGCCACATCTCTGGCCACCTTGATGCCTTCATCAGTCTGTTCCGCCCTTGGCTGTGCATCGCATCACAAAATGAGACGAAGATAAAGGAATGGTAAGCAATGCGCACTGAGTGTACCACTTTCACCACCTTCTTTTGGAAAGGCGTTACAACTTGCTTGTTGCACAGCAGCGCCAATTACCAACAACAACTGAGTCGCGCATTACAAATCGCTAGTGTGAGCAGTCAGCAATTTCATCGTCCATTACTCTGAGATGAATGCGGACCTCAAGCCACTAGCTACATCTGCATCCATGTTAAGTGGGAAGAGAAATTATAAAATTAATGAAGATGAGAAATGACGGAGAGTGTTGTGAAAGCGTGGAGGTCAGTGGGTGAACGTGTAGGATGTCAACATGGACTCGTGGGCTTACGTGGGCCATGCGATGCGTGCACGTGGCATGGTGAAATAGCAGTTGATGGTTGGCATACTTGACTTCCTCCACCTACGCTGCCTAGACGGCATGCAGTCAACACCCATTCACCCACAAATTCAATCATCTAACCGATTCTTCATTCCTCACTGCACAAAAATGCTTCCGTGCTAAGAGACTTGGGTTACTCTCATGGTTGACTAGAGTTGTCATTAATGGTGAGCACTTCAGTGTAGGTTTGGTATTCTGGTACTGGCCTTCAACATCCACCAATGAAGCACGGGCAGAAAGCAGTCATGACATGTGATGAGATTGTTGTCAGGCATCATGAAGTGAAGGGTAGTTCCTTCAACATAATGAAATGGTCAATGCAAGGTTTGCATTAACAGCAATCATCTAGCTATCCCAGAGACGGTTTCTTGCTGTTTGTGGGAGCAAAACAGGCTGAAATGTTGGTCATCCGCAGGTCCGTCAATCGGAAAGCATTGTTCGGTTACCCATCAAAACTGATAACCGAAGGCTTCGCTGCATGATGGAGAACGGAAATGCCAACCGGAAACCGAAATTGTGCATCAAAGTTATATTTAAAAATTCTCTGTCAGGCCAAGATTTTCTGAATTTGAGATAATCTCTACTTGACGCAAAGTTGTCCTCACGCACTTGCGCTACTTGAGGCTCGATAAATGCGATGTAGGACCAACTTCACAAACGGATGAGATGCCGATGGAAAGAGAGAGAGAGGGAGAGAGGGAGGGAGAAGTGTGTTGTCAGGAAGGTAGATGGTGTCGTCAATTACCAAATCACAAGGTATTCGTCCATGCTCTTCCTCAGTGGGGAGCAGTTCGCGAGTAGAAAGTTGTGTGGGACCAGTCGGTCTAATGCTGGCGTTGCTTTCGCACTTCCACCAGTATAAATCACGGAGGAGTTGTTGCAAACCTAGTGGATGAGGTGACCAGGGAGAAGAGGGGTTTGGTCGTTATCGTTATGGGGTCATTGGAGGACTGTGTGAAGAATGGCTAATGTCTACTTGGATGGAGAGTAGGGGGTGGGCATCCTGTGGTCTATTTTTGCCTCCCCTTCCGCCATCTAGTAATGCTCACGTGCTTCCTTTGGATTGAGGAGGTGGGCACCTCGTTGTGGGAAGAGCAGGGTACTATGCGAATGCAACAAGTGGGTGCAACCCACAAAACATCGTGGGTGAAGGGAGTGTCGGCGACCTGTACTCTTGACGGGTCGACGTGCCTTTATCAAAGTGTGTCGATGCTAGCGAATGTTCTGATTCTGCCCCTCTTCCACCTGCTCATCCTCCTTCTTCACTAGTTATGCCCTCGAGATCGAGGTTGTGTGCCTTGCTCCAACTTCCCATTTCATGTTCCATAGTTTGGTGGACCCGCTGCCTGCCTGCCTGCCTACCTACCTCATTGGCAACTTTTCTCTTCCCTCCTTTTGGAGAGAACTTCTACATGGTGGTCCACACGATAAGGGGTGAGAATGCACACTCCTCTACCTGCTCCTGCATGTGCACTTTTACTCTCTCTGTCTCAGTTTGTGTGTGCATACTATTGTCCGTTTCCTTCTTTTGTCCTCCTAGGTGGTCGCTTCAACTGGTGGCAAAACTGTCTCGTCTTGTTCTCCAAAAGCGGTACATTGTGGTGGGAGTGGAGGAGTGGTGCCCATGCCCCATTATGCTGTGCATCTCACTCCGATGCGCAAGAGCATGAAGAAGGCTGCGCATTGAAGTGGGGAAAGGTGTCACACCGGATGACGGCGGTTTGTCAGCCGTGTGGCAAGGACTTTCGAGTCGCCTGTGCAGCAGACACAGAAGAGTGGGACTTATCAAACGAAGTGGTGCAATGAGAGCAGCGTCGGATGAGGGGTGCGCAGGTACCTCAAATGCAGTCAGGAAATGTGGTGCAGCGGAAGGCGCTTCGACGATTCCTTTGTTTGTTTACTGAAGGGAGACACAAGGCCAAAAGAGGTGAGTCAGTGGAGAATAATGAAGGTGTGGAAGGAGGCGCAGTGAGGGAATGCAGTATAGTTAATCAATGTCTTCCAAGTCCCAAGTCTACGTGTCTGTGTCACTCTTCATTGGTTTTCACCGCCTCCAGACCCACGTGTTCCTTTTTCTTGGCTTTCCTTCACTCTCCTTCTAAGCACACGTGTTTCTTCACCTTGTTGTTCCCGCTTGGCTTCTCTTCACTCCCTTTCCCTTCTTCCAATCACACGTGTCACTCTCTCACTCTCGTTTGGACTGGTTTGGCGTTTGTATCCACAGCTGAAACGACGACGAAACAGCGCGTCGAGGTGGTGCATGCTCTTCATTTTCTACATTACACTTCTCCTTATTTTACATAAGTAAAGCGCCTTGGTCGATGGTGGGTGTAGCATTTAACCCAGTGGTGTACGTCTTTTGGCACGTTGCTGAAGGCTTTAGTCATTGCAACAGCGCGTAGCGAAAGAAAAGCCTGAGCATGCAAAAACTGCCTTAAGGATGAGGTGGTGGGTCAGAGGCACTTGAACGACGAAAGTGTTGAGGATGGTTGAGTGGGCGCGTAGGTGAGTGCATGGATGTATGGGTGGATAGATGGAAGGCTAAAAAGTGCATGAGTGTATGGGTGATTCAGTGGATGTGGTACAGTTTAAAGGAATCGAGTGCAGTGAATAAGTGGATGAAGAGTGAATACCCAAGGCTCGAGAAGTGGTGGTAATTTAGTGGTTGGAGAAACGAAGCCTAGGGAAATCACTTGCCTCATTCCTGCCGAGTGGAGGAGGCAGCTGAGTTCTCCTCTCTTTTTTGTACCTGCAACATGACGACTTGATAAAGGAAAGGAAGCTGATTTCATACATTATGTGTTGTCAATTGTTCGCAGAAAGCGTCGTGTGTGTGAGTAACTTGACTGTCGCCACCGACGCCTGTGGCCCTCCTCGGTCCTTGGGGCGTGCTACTGAAGTTATTAAGTAGACACTGCATGACGAGTCCCGATTTATTGCATTGGTTGCGTCCATATGCTTGCTGAGGTTTCTTCTGCTTCCATTTGCACAACTAGCCAGCAACAAACGTAAAATGCATGTTGTTGTAGTAGAGTGAAACTAAGTTTTTCATGGAGTGATGAGCGCTAATCGGAACCTTTGCCTGGCTAGACTTGTGCCATCTGACATGAAAAGGAAGCGATATTTTGTGTCTCACAAATACAAGCGCATGGAGCATTGATAATTGCATTTCTGTGTGTTTGTGCTCTAACAATCATTTCCTTACCACATTGGTTGCCGATGCTAGATGTATCCAGTCGATCTTTGCCATCGGAACACCATTGGAAATGAAAAAGATGGTTAGATCATGAGCGCTGGAAACACCCTTGACTACCTTTTGCTACCATAGTAGTGGAACGAAGCAGGAACATTCCATTAGATATTCCAGTGGGTCTCGAGTTACCACAGATGGCAGGACATGTAGCTTTCTGAATGCATTGGAACGATTTTTCTACAATGACCATCTTCTCCTACTTCTACGAGCGGCAATACAAAGATTCTGTGTCGAATTCTACAATCATCACTGCAGGTAGCATCGCTTTGGCTCCTTTCAGCTCCCTAACACTGTTTACTTTTGAGTTCCCAGTGTTCACACAACGTCGCCGCTCATCCCATAAAAGACGGAAGCAACAAAATGTGCTGTTGGTGAAGTCTATTTTGCGCCAGCAGGCGATCCTACCGGAGAAGCCTAACGCAATCGTCCAAACGACCTAATAATGCGTGTGAACGCATCAGTTGCTTCGTAGGTCAGGAGCAGGCCATTCCATTGGCCCACATCACTAGACTGCATGCTTATAAGCACACATGTGTGTGAGTTCTAAATACAAGTTCTGTCTTTCCTAGAGCAGAAGCAGGAGAGATGTCCCTTCCACTCTGTCTCATGCTCTTGGCTACTTTCCTCTTCCATGGTGGTTTCACCCAGACAGCAGGTAAGATATATTCGTATTCTTTTCTTTCATCGACACGCACACGTAACCAGTTGGCGTTTGAAATTAGTCAATCCGGCCAGCATAGCATGTGCTTTCAACACTAGAACAGCCAAAGTGCGGTGAGAATGACTTACCTGCTTCCACTCCCTTGCATTGCATTGCATCACATCACTTCACTTCGCATCTTAGCATGGTCAAGTCAACTTGTTGCCACTAAGTAGGCTTATTCTCTCACCCGCATTGTCTGGCACCGTTGGCTTCTCACCCGATCCATTAGTAAGTAGGGTAATTGACGCAGGTCCTTCTAATCTCCTTTTGTCTCCTTTCATGCATTCACTTTTCATGCTTGAGCACTGTGCTTCCATCTTACTCCACACGGAAATATGTGGGAGCACACTGGGACAAATAAAGCCCTATCACTCCCTCTAAACCAATGCATATCTATCAATGCATTTTCATTTTTGCAGATCCTAGGGCTCCCCAGAACGTGAGAGTTGAGGCACTCGACCCTTACAGAGTGCTCTTGAGTTGGTATAAGCCGTCTCAATCCGACGCGCCTGTCGCTAGCTACAGTGCCCAATGGAGCGTTGGAGGATATCAGGAGGAAATTATACTCCCCTCCTATACATTGTCTTACATTGTTTATTTTCTGCAGCCGGGAGACCACATTTGTGTTACTGTTTGTGCGCACATTCTAAAGGGTAGATCAGACACAGCTGAAGACGTAGTCTGTGCTACTCAAAAGAACACAACTACACCAACTTTGGAGGAATGTGAGTTCTCTATGCTCCTTTTGTCGGAAGCCAATTTATTACTTCGAGGTAGCCAGGTGCACAATGTCACCTGTTCAGCACTGCCACTAAAATGATTCCACAGCCTCATTTTGCAGTCTTCTCTGTCATAACATCTGCTACAGGTTTTTGCGTCAGAAACGCCTCGAGAAGCGGTAGAAAATGCTTCCGAAGACTCTGTTAGCAGTTTGTTGACATGTAGGAGTTACACTATGCAGTAGAGTAAATTTGTTGTTTCAAATTGAAGGGAATAAATGGTCTGCTACAACTCGGATTCCCGCAACGACTTCTACAACCTCAAGGCAGAGCACGCCTGCCCAGACTTCTACAACCACCACATCTACCACAAACACAAAGAATACTGAGTCCACCCAGACACCTATAGTCGTCACGACTGAACCAATCACAACAAAAGGAGAGTCTGCCCTCACTTCTACAATCACCACTACAGCCACCATAACCACAACGAAGAGCAGGCCTGTTCGGACTTCTACAAACTCCGCAGCTACCACAAACACAAAGAATACTGGGTCCACCCAGACTCCTACAATCGCAAAAGGAGAGTCTGCCCCCAATTCTACAGCCACTAAAACCACCACAAGCACAACGAAGAGCACGCCAGCCCTGGCTTCTACAACCACCACAACTACCAAAAAAACAGAGAATACCAGGTCTACCCAGACTCCTACAGTCGCAACGACTTCCACAATCACAACGATGGAGTCATCCACGTCAAATCCTGCAACAACTAATTCAACAGTTTTCTCTACCACTGGTGGATCTACCTCCGCTACTTTAGCCACTGCAGCCCTTCTAGCTTCCATGGCTCTAGTGCTTGCATGAACCTCCTCGTAAGTCTGTACACTTAAACATCCATTTCACCTACTACTAGTACCACACCTCAATGCTTGCGTCTGCCTTACACACTATCCATTCCCATTGCGGGCTTCCCAACTCCGGACAATGGTCGGCGTGACAACCATCAGCCTTCACTCTCAACAAACTCAGTAGCTGCAGTAAACGATTGCTGATTGACAAATATAATGCTTTACTACCCACTCCATTCCCGTCCATGTTCTTATGGGTTGCGTCTGGTTTTATGTAGTTGGCAAGACATCCTGCACTACAAGTTGACACGTATCGCGCTGAAGGGAGTGAAGACTGCACCACAATTCTGGGGCTGCCCATGAATCCACAGAGACGTTGCTGTCCAAAGCCACAGGAGCACTTGCCCACTTGGCTGCTCATGCGAGCACAATAGGAATCGCCTTTCACTTGATCGTCCACTCCTAGATGTTTAGCCATTACTTCAAGGGCACTTCAATTGCGGCACTAGTTGGGTGGGAGGACGACGTCATTCGTTCACTGCTATCTACTCTTAAATGAGTCAGTTGAGTGATTGGATTTCATCAGGGAGGCACTTGCACTCAGACCTATCACTCTCCCCTCCTTCTCCTCCTCCCCACACCTACACCCACATCCAAACACACACTTACACACACACACACGCACAATGAATGCCAGTCTCCACCACGCCACAGCTACATTGACACGTGCACGTTAAGAGATTAGGTCACCCTTTCTGGTCTTCGTATATGCCTATCGATGAAATAGCTGGGCGAACCGCCAGCATTTGGGCCAGTCAGCCTGCTGAAATGCACCCACTTCTAACCCTTCTCCGATAACTCTCCGTGGACTCGCTTCTTCCACTAACTTGCTAGCCCATACCTCTGCCTCAAGTGCTCAACATCCTCCAACAACTTGGCCAAATATGTCAGACAAGCTAAAAGATGACGGGAATCGGTGTGGAACGATGTCAGACCATGGTTGAGAGGTGAAACAACATTCAGCGTAGTTATGTAGCCACTCAGTCACAAAGTGTTGCCCTTCGTTACTAGGCTACAAGCTTCCTATGCCTTAGTATGAAAAATGCCACACTTATTGACAGAAGTGTAGTGGATGAGACTTAGTAGGCCCTTTCCTTGTTTAAGAGTGTGCTCAGTCACTGGAGACGAGACATTCGCTTCGCTGCTACTTGTCTCACAGTCCTCCTCTACATTACTAAGTAGTGTGTTCTGGCGCAGCACTTCACGTTCTCCCAACACTGATGTGCACTGAATGCACTACACTCACGACCTTATTAGGGGAAGGAGATTCACTCTTTGCCATTCCATGGCTGCGCTAATAACCAACACCAAATGAATCACGCACCTCGGGTAGCTGAGATGGGCAGCTAGTGATGTCATCTCCCCTTGTTCAGTGATGAATGCAGACCTCTAGTGAGCAGCTGCATCTGCATCCAAATCGCGTTGCCGCAGAAAGAGAGAGAGAAAGAAAGAAGGAAGTGAGATATAGTGGATGCGCAATGATGGAGAATGTAGTGGAAGCGTGGACATCAGTAGATGAACGTGTGAGAAGCCAAGGTGGACTCGTGAGCGCACGTCAACTTAGCTTAACTTCGCTTAATTTGGCTTGGCTTGGCTTGGCCTGGCTAGGCTACATGTCTCCGCGTTCTCCGCTGAGCAGAATGCCACACCTATTGAATCAGTCTGACCATATAGAGGCCGCGTGTTCTATTATTGCAGCTTCAAAGAAATAAGCCTTGATGGAATGAAAGTAGGTAGTACTTAATGGACTAGATCTTTGTTTAACTGTGTGTTCGACATATGGAGGCTGGACTGTGGCTTCGTGACATGGCCTTGGCTCCACGCTACTTACCTCTTTGGCCTTCTACGCAGCAGTTGGTGGTGCGTGAGGCCACACCACTTAAACCTATTACGACATCCAAGGTACCACAGTGCGTCACATCTGATGTGCTGGCAATCAACATCAAACCATCCACTGATGAATGCAGGGCTCAAGTCACCAGCTTTATCTACATGCATCTTAAATTGCGAGTAAATTTGATGTGTGAGGTGAAGGTAAGTAACAAAGGAGAATGCCATGAAAGCATGGAGTTCATCAGGTGAGCGTGTGAATAGGCCAACGCATGTACTTATAAGACACATCATCCCTCTATGCATCTTCGCCTCACAAGTTGTTGCGTGTGCATAAGCCAACGTGGTCTGTGAAATTGAACTGCTAGACATGCTCTACTGCCTTGGAAGCACTTTCTTGGGGATGTAAACAACGCCAGAGGCTCCATTCTGTGCGTTACATTGTGCGTGAAGTCAGCTTTTCAGCAATTAAACATTACCTCAAATGCCCACCAGCTTTGCTTCACAGAGGAGTCTTCAAGACGGCCTTTTACGCATAACTTTACGTTCACTTTGTAAAGTCGTTCTCTTTTTGGTCTTCGGTTAGGCTTTCCTCTCCTCCTCTACACGACAAAGCACTTGGTAATCAGTTTTAATTGCAAATCGAGCAATGCTATTTGATTAACAGATATGCTGATGACTGCCATTTCAGCCTGTCTTGCGCCCACAAACAGCGACAAACCGCCTCTACGTCAGCTATCTTTTCTTTACTGCATTATAATGCTCCATATTCTCCACTGAGCAGAATGGAAATCACTCCGACTGCTGTGATGTTGATGTCTGCTCTGTTGAATGCAGACCTCAAGTCGGTAGCTACATCACCATGCAAGTTGTGTTAGAGGAGAAAGTAAGAAGTGTGATGAGGAAGATGAGAAATTATGGATGGTTACAATGCTTGACTGTCCCCATCCACGGCGCCCAAAAATCATGCAGATGGTACCCATCCACTCACAATTTCACTCATCAAACAACCACTCAATTCCTTGCTGTCTCCATCCATCCTATCCATCCTTCCATCATTCCAGCATACGTCCATCACTCAACCCTCCTTCTTCGTCTCTATCTCCATCTCTCCCTCTCTCTTGTCCTCCCTTTTACACAACATTCCATTCATCCTATCACTTATCCCATTTGCGCAAACTAATTTCCAATTTCTTCCTCGATCCACCCTTCCTCCACATGCCTTACATTCACAACTCTCGTCACCAACCACACAGAAAGGGCGGTGGAAGCGATAAGATGTGGGAGCACTCTCCCTTGGAATTATCAGCATCATGACCTACCATAAAGCCAACAGTATCGAAGATATGCCGGCGTCATCCGCCTCCCCATGGTGTCCCGTAGGTCCACTCTTAACATATCCACCGATTGCGACGGCGAGGTAGGCGTAGACGTGGTGTAGACTCCTTATTTATTACTTATCCTGACAAAGGTTTGTCACGTCTTATCAGTAGATGCGTGGCGAAGAAACCGTAATTGTTCATGAGAGGAGATTGCTGTGGATGATGAAGGACTGGACGAAAGTTGCTGACGTGTGTGTAGGCTGCAGCGCAGAATGGATGGATGGCACATTAGTCATTCCATGGCGGAAGGGGTGAATGGAAGGCATTTGGAAGGGAGGAGGGATGAATGAAAAAATTGATGGATGGATGCATGGAAGTGGGATGTAAGGTAGGTTGAATGGAATAAGGAAAAGATGGTGGGAGAATTGTGATAATGAAACCCTATGGATGGCCTAACCCCCTCGGCCATCCACCGTGAAAGTAGCCACCAACGTCTGTCGCCCTCGTCCGTCCTCAAATCGTGCTACTGAATTCCTTAAGTAGGCACTGCATGAAGAGTTGCGATCTTTCGCGTACGTTGTGCTCTAATGTGCTTTCTGTGGTGTCTTCTCCTCCCCAGTAGATGCCTGTGTCATCAGAACTAAACGTCTCTTCCTCAATACCTCCTACCTGACATCATTTTCGGTGAAGCAATGTGCTTACTCTAAAAAAGGTTTAAAACGAATTCAATGAATCAGTATTTGTGCAAGCGTGCTTGCATCCAGTCGAGTTGCAAAGGCAGAGCATCAAAGAGATAGAGGATACAACGTGGGTATCTTTGTTGCCAAAGTGCCTGCGTCAAGTGGTTGAATTATGAGGTTGGGCACACGCGCCTCTCATCCCAATGATGGAGACAGTGGTGTATCCATGTTCTTTAGTTTATTCCCCATCATTATACCGTTCGCCAACACTTTTGAAGTCTGCCTGTGTGTATGACAGTGGACTAATCTCCTGATTGCTTCGAAATACCCGGGATTTTGTCCAGAAATATCCCACTTCAAACACCACCGATCATATTTTAGGATGGGTAAGTGGCATTTGCCCTCTTCTTGTTTGCACAATCAGTCCTTTTTGCAAAAATGGTTTCTGCACTGATTTCACTTTTGTCAAAGGAAAGAGTAATTATGTACAGACAGATTGTGGCAGTAGAATTAATTGTTTTTGATGGATTTGAATGCTATTTTCACTGTGCAGCGATGAAGACCTTTTGGAATAGCTGACTGAGAAGACTCATGTCGTCCGGCTTTGCTACAGTTGGAATTGAATTACATACTATTAATCACTAAATGCAGCAGTTGTAGTTCTCGGGACATTGGTTTCTGGCGTGGTGTAATCGGTGCTGGAGAGGCACCCACAAGCTAACCGTGCCAGTCATCGAAATACAAGCCCAACTGAGGTGATACATGACCATCGCGTCACTGATCCCTCCTGGAAGTTCGACTGGACTTAGAGTTTCGTTCGGTTTGGCAACCATAAGGAGACATTAGGACATTGGTCCTTCAAGCAGGTGGTTCACGGTTAGTATCGCTTCAGTTGTTAATGCGTTTCTTGCAGGACACGGAGATGGGTGAGATGCCGAAGGCGGACGTCGTTCTTAGCCCTTCTGTTATGGGATGTCAGAGATTTTCCCATCCTTAGCTAATACACTTCTTTCGCAACGCTAAGTTTGCCAAAAGTGGTATAGATCAGAATGTAAATCAATTAATGTCGGATTTACTTTCCGCCACCAACAATGTAGCGTCCCGAGAATTCCTCTAAGGTAACAGAGGGCATAATGCTAGGTTAACAATATACATATTCTGTAAAAAGAGGGATTGGGGCTGCTGGCATGTCCTGGAGGCCAACCAGCCCGGCTAGGACAAAATGGCAACCCAAAGACCGAAACCGACAGTCAGAACAAAAAATGCACTACATTTGTAGCTTTTGGGACGTTGGATTTTGGGTTGCTACCATTAAGTTGCCATCACGCACAAAATGTGACTGTAGCGCCCCAGGGCTCCCTTTACGGTAAGAGAAGGCATAGTACTGGGGCTAAAATACATGTATTCTGGCATCAGAGGGCTTGGGAGCTGTTGGCGCGGCGCGGAGGCCGGCCAACCGGCTAGAACAATATGGCCACCGAAGTGACCGAAACCGACAGTTCAAACAAACAAAGTATTACAGTGACCATCCTCAGACTTGGCAGCCCAAGTCTTGAAAGCTTCCTTCACTGATATTTGGCTACAGCTACTAAAAAGCGGAATCAGGGTGAAAAGACACTTGGAGTGGATTCGCTCATTTCCGCCTGTAATTGCCACCTCGAATGATGCCTAGAAGTGCAATGAAACGTGTCAGTGCCCAGCGGAGTTGGAAACCTCGAGGGACGTTGTTTGTTGGTCTCTGCACTGACCCCGCTGTGTTCGAGGAGCTTACATACTCCACCCACTTCAAATACCCTTCCACTTACAGCAGATGGTCTGCATAATGTTATCCGCATCTTCCAATGCAAGCAGTTCAGTACCGTTTACTGAGTAGCCTACATTTGTTGGAATGGGAAAACATGCATTTAGCATCAACTTAATGTCAAAATAAGTCATCGATGTTTTAAACCACCAATAAGTGCGATTTATTTTAATGGGTGCTCAACCCAATCTATTTTTAAATTTCGTTAAGACAACTTACAATTGACAACTACCAATGCTGCAATTATAAACTCAGTGTTTGTTTAGCTATGCTAATTAGCCCTAAATTTTGGTTTGCCAGCGTTTGATTCTAGTGTGCGATTTGGTTATGGCAAGTAAAAGAGTGGCATTCAAAAGATATAAGAGCAAAGTCGCTGAAGTCAATGACCTGGAGAGCATTATCTAGTTTTTTACTTCAGTTTTGGACACCAGCTCCGATGTTCTAGTTGAATTATGCATTTTCGTGGAAACCATATTCAAAATGATGTGGCCTTGTGATAGCCATTGGATAAGTCCGCTGTCTGGTAAATGGATTAAGAGAGATGTGGGGGAATCACGTGGCCAAACCCCTATTCGGTGGGGGATTTCTTGTGTTTTTTGAGTGGATTTCTGGATGTCCACTTCGATGCCTGATGTTGTCGTTTGCTCAAACTAAGTCATCAGCGTAGCCTTCACGCCGTCGTAGACACCAAGAATAGGGGGGTTCGTCAAATTCACAATTTCTTATGGAACAATTTTCTCGTCGTTTCAACGCAGGGGTTCTATTGAACACTTTGGGTTAGATGTGTTCCCCATGCTGAGGGGTATTTTACAGGAACATCTGCTGCTATGCTGAGTTACAAACCATCGTGGCAAGCCTACTTTAAGTTTTTAGCGTTAGTGCAAGTCCTCGTAGCCAAACGCAACAACTTCTCTTTTAATACTGTCGTCGTGAGGATCGGTGTCTCAACTGATCTTGTCCATGACGCGCAAACTCGACAGTGAGTGTA